>JAOXNG010000001.1:174487773-174499690 GCA_028566535.1 Scolopax minor | reverse complement strand
CATTTTCATGTTTTACCACACTTTGATATGTGATATATTGAGTGATGATGAGCTGCCTCTTCCTAGGGAGCACTAGAAATTTGATATTTTCACTTAAAATATAATAGGAAGCACGTGAGAATGGGAAAAAAAAAAAAAAAAAAAAAGGTTATTGGGAATAAAGAGCTGGTGCTTTGCTCCTGGATAGGATGTATCCATAATGAGGTAAACAAAGGCATTGGCTTGTGCTTTTTTTTTCTTGTTGTACAGAAAACAAATTTCACAAAATAAAAACCAATTTAAGTTTCTTGTAAAAGAACTGGGAAATATTGAGGAAAGTTAATTGAAGCACATTCAAATTACAATAAACACATACAGGCACAATTATCTTCTTTTGACTAGTGTGTGGCTTAGAGATGTTTTTATCTTTTGTTTATTGCACTATTAAAAATATGGAGAGGCATCAAGAAAGGGTAGATAGCCACCATATGGAATTACATATTTTCCCTATTTATATTTAAATAACTGTCCATGAGAAATTATGCACAAATCATGCAATAATTCCCAACTGAAATGACTGTTTAGAAAATAAAAATTCTGAGGCACAATATTCTTTTCATATTAAATTGCCCATTTTCTGTACATCATATATGTTTGTACAATACCCCCAAAAAATGCTGCATTACAGCCCAATACAATTTGTTCACAATGCTAATGAAGATGGATAGAGGACATTGTAACACACTGTAGTAATTCATAAGCAGTGTGGGAAAACAAGACAAACAGTCTCAGAAAGCTGGAGCATAATTTTTTGTTCCCATTTTCAGAGTGAATAGCGGTAATTTTAATAACCTGCTGGTTTGACAGATTTAATGATGCCGATTAACTTTTATTGCCTGATTCATGCCACGCTCGCGTTTGGGGTGAATATTTGTGCCTGCAAAGTTTGAGAGGCTAGTTTTAGGCAGCTAAAAAAGAAGCTCCTAATATCCCGCAGAGAAGTTGGCAAGCCTGAAAGCCTTGTGTTCGGGATGCCACCCCTTCCCCGAAGAGGCACGTTTTGAGCCTGAGCCTCTCTTTGCAAGGGAACCTTCCCCCCCCTTGTTTAGGGATGGAAGGTCCATCTGCCCACCAAAAGGTGCCTGCACCACGCAGGAATACTAACAGGGATACTAACTCCTTCAGGCTTCGCTTGCAGGCAGAAATACAACTTGATTCCTCCTGATGGCAAGTTCTGATTAATGGGGAATAAGCTGTGAGTGCCAAGTTCATTTCCACTTGTGACAAAGCCCAACAGAGGACATGTTTTATCAGCAAAATATCCAGCTTTGATTTATACCTCCTTCAAAAAGGAAAATTACCAAATCCTTTGACTTTTTCTGAAACTCCAAATTAGCTGATGTGTCCTTACATGCTCAATACATGTCAAATTTTCCTTCTCTGTCTATCTCTCTGATAATTATAACCATTTTTGGTTTATAATTCATTCAATATCTCTTAACTACATCCTTAGATTAACAGGTTTTAATCAGGAAGAGAAGAGGTCCAAAGGCAAAAAGCTCCACTCACCAAAATAAGCCCTTCCTCCTGTTGAGGTGCGTGTGGGGGTCGCACTGAGAGGCACCACTGTAAGAGGATGCTGGAAACTGCTGTATGCCCTGAAAATGGTAATGTATAAATATCTGCAGCATCTATTTTCTTTTAGATAACCACTGTGTGTGCCCAACGATGGACCTGTCCTTAGAAACCTACGCCCGATCCGACACACTGCAGCACACAAAGTAAGAAGTTTCTTCCTATTTTAGTGGTATATAGTGATATAATTTTAACTGGACGTTCAGGCCCCAGGCACACCTTGCACCAGCTGCCACATACACACCAACCTGCCTGGCCTGCCTTGTGACCCATCTTGCTAAGCCAGATGTGACAGCTGTGCCTTTTGGCCAGGCAGGCATTGGGAACTCCTCTCCCACTACAGACCTGCAGGTACCCTGGGACCCCCTCCCCATCCTGATCAGGGTCTTGCAGCATCATTTCTTGTAAACTGATTTACTGCAGGCATTTCATGTCCTATGAGGACAGCCTGAAGAAGAGGGGGCTCCAGGAAGACTGTATACGCCCTTCCAGTACCAAAAGAGGCTACAGGAGAGATGGAGAAGGACTCTTTTTCAGGGAGTGGAGCAGTAGGACGAGGGGTAATGCTTTTAAATTGAAAGAGGGGAGATTTAGATTAGATATTATGAAGTAATTCTTGACTGTGAGGGTGGTAAGACCCTGACCCAGGTTGCCGAAAGAAGCTGTGGCTGCCCCATCCCTGGAGGGGTTCAAGGTCAGGCTAGATGGGGTTCTGGTGGGAGGTGTCTCTGGCAAGGGGCTTGGAACTGGATCTTTAAGGTCCCTTCCAACTCCAACCATTCTATGATTCTGTATTTTTATTTGTATTTAAGTGTGTATGCGTATACACACACACACATATACATGTACAGGGAGGGGAGGGGCATGGGGTTAAGTCCTGCTGTGGCATTGATATGGTGGTTTATTTATTTATTTATTTTAGAGGACAGTCTTCTAAGAAATGTTCAGGTCTGTCAGAAAAAGGCCACAAAAAATATTAAATCAGAGTGTTTGAGATGAGTTCTATGTCTTGTTTCTTTTTAAAATTTGATTAGACCCCCTCTCTGATGTCTTGTAGATGGAAAGGCTCACTTGCTGTGTAAACTCCATTTTGTTTTCAAGAGGTGATTCTTGTTGATACTTTGAGAATTATAAGCACTCCTTTAGTATGTTAGTACTAGAGAAAAATGTGGCTTTCGTGGAGTGCTGCTGTCATATCCTTCTGGCAAAATACATTCCTGTGATCCCGGTACTGCTGATAAAGGTGTCTGCTCCATGCTAAACTCTTAGTTTTCATCCTTTCCTTGTGCTTCCAACTCTCATTCATTCAATTCATGTCCTGCCTCTCCATTTGTTCACATCAGCTTAAATGCAAAGTCTTCGAAAAGCTGGAGCCAGGGTTAAATGCTCATATGAAGGGCTGCAAGGTCTTGTCTTGGGCACAAGGGTGTGTGGGAGTATCGGCACCTCGCCAGGAGGTGGGTTATGTATTGTTGCCTGCCACCAGCCAACATCACACCCAACAGCCATCTCTTCACACAGGTATGGGTATATGGCACCACGTTACTGAGAATTACACAGAAGCATTTTTGGAAAAATTCATTTCTGATGCCAACAGCTTGCTACTGGCATCACCAGAGCTGTTCCCCGTTTCCATCTGTAAAATGCTTCACAACCTTCTTTTCTCACACCTTTAATTAGCAGTTAGTAACAATGTCACTGTAACCACGGTGGTCTAAAGATACAAATGAAATAAGGTTGGCACAGAGGAATAACACTGTTTAATAGAGTCACTGATACCAGTTTTCATTTTCAAGAATTGCCATGAAACACTGTAGCATGTATTTTAAAAAATGGTACTTTAAAGGGCAAAAATGTTTGCCCCCAAGCCTTCTTTTTTTACTTTTAAAAAATAATCTCTTTTTAAAATAATTTTTGTTTCATTTCATTTCATTTCATTTCATTTCATTTCATTTCATTTCATTTCTAGTCCAACAAAACCCAGAATCTTGTCTGCTACAGAACTAATTTACTGGGGAAAACATATTTTCATTGAAAACTTTGAACCAAGCTACAACAAAGCTGGGGAAAAGAATTGCCAAACCATTGTCCACATGCTACCATACTAAAATAACCTCATGCTTTCATCTGTCCTTATTGGCAACGGATGTCAGAGGTGCCAAAGTGAAATGTGGGCAGTCCAGAGCTGTGGCATGGTGAGAGTCCTGCCATGACTCCCGGCTGGAGTCTGGTGCCTGATGCTGCCTTGGTGGCACAGGCAAATCCCTCCCACTCCATCTCTCTTTTCCTTCATTATCCCACATTCCCTGATAATGCTGATGGGTATCCTTCCTGGCACTGGGGATGCAACATATTTTGGGTGCAGCCTGAACAAGTCAAAGTACAGGATATCTGCATCTGCAGCCAAAGACCATCTCTTTACCTGTTCTGCTCCTCTCTCCACTCTTCCTCTCCCTGTTCTTTTGTTTCTCCTGGGGAGAACTGGTAGATAAAAAGATATCTCACACCACACCAGCAGCTCAGTTTGGCACTCCTGATTTTTCTGGGAATGGGCCTTCAGTACCTGATTAGCTCAGTCTGTTGCCTTTGATGGTCTTTGGGTCAGGCATGGAGGAACATTGTTCTGAGCCATGGTCCTTGCCATTTGCTTGTGGTGAGAAACCACTGCCTTCTGCCAAGAGAGCAGGCAAAGATTGTTTGGGTGGGAGGTGCTGGTGTAGCACCTTCTCCTGCCCTTCACTGACTTCCTATCAGTGAGCTAGAAATTAACTTAAACATGAGCCAAGCTGTTCACAGACAAGGGTCCTCCGCCTTTGAGGATCTGTATTCATTTCATGGTGCTCTAAGAGCTAGACCTTTCTGTCATAGTGCACCTTGAGGCAGAAAGAAGCACTGTATAAAAGACATGCTTTCTGCAGCAGTTGTACAGCTTTGCATGTCAGTGTATGATGTGTAAGCCAATGGTGTAAGAACCTGGGAGTCTATCCTCAGTTTGGTATTTCAGAATATATAAATCTATCTGTCTTCGGAGCTTCACTGTGTTCTCTGTAAGGTATTTGCTGCATCCCTCTATGCCTTCACATGTGGGTCATTGGTATGTAGGCTGCTGGTCTTTCTAATGATGCAATGAAGGCCCATGGCATTTGTACAACATAATTGATTTTGATAGCTTGGATAAAAGAAGGTTTACTACTGAGGCTAGGATTCCTCTGACCCAATAGAGTTAATCTTTAAAAACTACATCTGAAATATCAATGGATTATAAGCAAAGAAATTTACAGTTTGAATGCTTAGGCAGAAATCACACCATTTGTGGTCATATGAATCACACTAAACCTTTTATTTTTCTTTCTGTTGACTATTAAAGGAGTCTGGAGTAGCCAACTCAAATGAGGTATTGAAGTGGTAGGTGACAGAATCAGTTGAGAAGATATCCCAGAGTGTCATGGCACCCAATCAGTGGTCTTGGATTCAGTCCAGAATCAAGACTGGCTCCTGTCACTACCTTATCTAGCAATCTTCAAAAAGATTTGTCTTAAATTGAAGTCTTAAGTTTAAATGCATTTATGAATATAAAATATTTTATAATGGCTTAACAGTAGCAATAAAAGAGTAAACCCAATGATTTGAGAGTAGACTATCAATGTAAATATTTATGCTTTAAGTAAGAATATTTATTGGTATGTACATGAATAAATGTGTAAAATAATAAAATCAAATTTAAAAAAATCAAATTACTTGAAACACACTCTTGATTATCTGTGGTGAATGTATTCGGACTCTTCTTTTGACTGTTAATTTCAAAAGTTTCTATTTCTATTTAAATTCAGAATTATCTCTTTTATCTTCAGTGAAATATCAGTATATGCTAACAAAGAAACAAGCAAACAAACTGCCTTCTAAACTAGTTTTCCAGTAGTATTCTCCAGTTTCTTTATAAAACAGCTAATATTACTTATTTAAAATGCATTTAGATGGAATATTTTTTTTTCTGTTGAAATCAATCCACTAAACAATAAATGTGAAAATTTGTGACTTTTATTGTCAAGATTGAAGCAGTGTTTGTGACACTAAGCACTAAAAATTATTTAGGACACTGAATAACAGGTAGATACATATTTCAGTGGTGGTTGTAATTTTGTGTGTTGATCACATATCCCTTACACATGTACACAGCAAGAAAGACCAAGACATTATTTGTAGTTGCATGTCCCCATCCTGATTTGAAATCTGTTAAATATGTATTAATACGTTGGGAATTAAGTCCTAACTGTTTTTCTAGTGGCCAGGGTGTCAACAAGTAGTAAATATGGAGATTTAATTTCATAAGTTCCCACAATTCCTTCTTTGCTAAACAAGGGCTTTTAATTAAAGAATTTTCTATCATAAGTAAATTAAAAATAAAAGGTGTCACGAGATCAATCCTTCCAGCTCCTGAATGCCAATGAAAAGAAATGCAATAACCTAAAGTGTAAGAATTCTGGTACGCAAGGTGAAATCCCGTTTCATTATGATCAATGGAACGCTTTGCTATTGATTTCCACACAGCACAGATTTTTCCTGACACCATTTGCTAAGTACCCGTGCTAATAGGCTCTTACATAGCAGGGGGGATGTGTACTGTCATCAGCAGAGTAAGCAAAGCTGCACTCTTGTCACCGAAGAGAGCCCAGGTGAGCGGGAAGTAGCCTGAAGTAGTCAAAGCAGCACAAGGCCCAGACACGGGCGCTTTATGTGCACCTACTGAATGCACTGAGACGTGGCAAAACAATGTTTAGATTTTCATTTTCTCCCACTGGCAATCACTATTTAACAATGCTTTCTGTGTGCTTTCAAACTCAGGAGGAGGAGCAGTCACGAGTTACTGACACGCTGTGGGGGGCCTACGTTCCCCATGAAACCGAGCCTCTCTGAAACCGCTCCTGAAAGCCGTTGTGCCTTGTACCAGCCTCGGCTTTTGAAACACTAAGCTTCTCTGTTCAAGTACAGGGTTGGTTTTTTTGTTTCTTTTTTTTTTTTTTTTGTATCATGTGCTATAAAGCTTTACTTGTGGCTTTGCTGTTATTCCCTTGCAACCCTGGGTGGAGCACTTTAAAAATCTTTTGGTTTCTTAGCATGCATCATACACTTAGAGGAGGAATGTAAGCAGAACTAGCTCCAGCTTCAGTTGTGCTTAGCCTGCAATTCAAATTACGGTACTTATGCTCTGTTTTGTTTAAAGAAGCTTATGTTCTCCTCCTTGGGAAATAAAAGGTTTTCTATAGTGTGATCAGGGAGAAGACAGTGTTAATTACTCATTTTCATTTTCAATAAACTTTGGTTCACCCAGAGCAAGGCCAACTCTTGTTTATAAAAGAAAGAAATACTTATTTTTAGCTTCAATTAACCATAGCATAGACATCTTTTAGAAGTTCCTTTTCAGCTATGAACAAACGTTTTAGACTGTCTTACAGAGACATGGGAAGCTTGACTTACAAATAAAACTTCATATATTTCACCAAAGAATTCAGGATCAAAATTTGTGTCTACTTTGGAAAGCATCTCTACAAATATTTAACTTTGGTGGAAGTTTTTGGGTATTCTCAAGGTGCTGTCAGGCTTCTTCCTAATTTCACCTTCTTGTTGAAACCAAGGAAGGAACCACTTTATCTGCTTTGTTTTTCACTATATTAAGCTACCTGAATCCATGTGGAGGTACTGGTGCAATGTGAGGTGTGCCCAAAAGTTCTTCCCTAACTGTCTAGCTGGACCTGATCAAGGCTACTTTGTTCCTTCTATATGCTTGAACCTCCTCCAATGTAACCTATAGAAGAACAGAGGAATTTGTAAGATCTTGGCTGCCTCTAAGGATGTGCGAGGTGGCATTGGTTCAGAGGGATTCTCCCAAGTGCCTCAAGATAGCCATTAAAGCTGTTTCAATTAAATAATAAACTTGATATGCTGGTAGAGAAGTTTGCTAGAAAATGGCAGTTCTGTGCCCTATATTAAAAAATGTGTAAAAACTTTGGTTGAAGCATCATTTAATATTATCTTACTAACTGCTCAGGTAGTTAAGTAATTGAAATAACTGATCTAACTCAGCAGCTTCAGAAATCTGCATCCAACCTATCTGCAGGTTTTAAGCATTGTCCAGTTATCAAATTGCACTATCATTGCTGCATTGCTCTTTTGCTCCTTAGTTTTTTGAGGAGGCACTTACAAAATGCTATGAAAATTTTTCTGTTTAGTCAAATGCAGTGAGACACAATCTGCATGTTGGTGGTGGCAGATCCAAAAGTTTGCTAAGTACAAGCAAATGTAGTAGCAGTTACATGCCATATAAAAATGCAGGCTGGTTGGAACATGGATTGAGAGCAGCTCTGAGGACAAGGAGTTGGTGTTGGTGGATGAGAAGCTGAACATGAGCCAGCAATGTGTGCTCACAACCTAGAAAGCCATCTGCACCCTGGGCTGAATCAAAAGAAGTGTATCCAGCAGGACGAGGGAAGTGATTTTGGGCCTCTGCATTGCTCTAGTGAGGTCCCACTTGGAGTACTGCATCCAGCTCTGGGGTCCTCAAAATAAGAAGGACATGGATCTGTTAAAGCAAGCACAGAGGAGGCCCATGAAGATGCTCAGAGGGCTGGAGCACCTCTCCTATGAGGAAAGGCTGAGAGAGCTGGAATTGTTCAGCCTGGAGAAGAGAAAATTCCAGGGAGACCAACCTTCCAATACTTGAAGGGGGGCCACAGGAGAGGTTGGGCAGGGACTCTCTATCAGAAAGTGTAGCTATAGGATGAGGGGTAACAGTTTTAAACTGAAAGAGAGTAGATATAGATTAGATCTTACGAAGAAATTCTTTACTGTGAGGGTGGTGAGGCACTGGGGCAGGTTGCCCTCAGAAGCTGTGAATGCCCCTTCCCTGGAAGTGTTCAAGACCAGGCTGGATGGGGCTTTGAGCAACATGGTCTAGTGGGAGGTGTCACTGCCCATGGCAGGTGGGTTTGGAACTTGGAAAGATCATCTTAAGGTCCCTTCCAACTCTAGCCATGCCAACCACAGTGATATTTTCTCAATTATTCAAAACAAGTTTAAACATACAGGAACTATGTTGTCTTCAATCCAAGTTCTTACTTTTACAAGAAATATCCTGAAACATGATACAAAATCATTAGTATTTATATATTTTAAAAGGTTAGGGAGAAGGGTGTCTCAGACAACAGAGAACTCCATGAAATCCAATGTACATGAGATATATTTTTTTCTTTCTATAGAGGTTTGGAGTAACTGTTTACAAGTCATCCAATTTGTAGCTTAATACTAAACCTGACATTATTTCGTAGAGAAAAAGCCTTACAAGTGTATATATTTTTAAAATTTCAAATAATTTCTGTTAGAGTTCAAAGACTTGTAGAAAGAAAAGTATTATTCTCAAAGAAATATCTAATTTATTGAATTACTAATAATCAGCTTTATAGAACTTGTAGAGATTTTAAGCAATTTAAGAAGTGGAAGGGTATCAAATTTATTTCATAGTATCACTTTAGATAATGACATTCTGAACTCAGTTATTGTCAGCTAATATATGTTGATAAGAACTTTTAAAGTCTGTACTTTTCCCCTGCCTCTTTACAGAGTATCTAGAAAAAAAAATTCAGTCTGGAGGTTATGAAACTGACTTATGTCAATAAGGTGACCATTTTGTCTCTTCAGTGAATTCTAATGCTGAAAAAGTATAAAAAAAAAGACAAAAAGCTGGTGCTAATACGGGCAAAATTCCAAAATATTCATGAAAACAGCATCCTAATCAATCTGCAAGTGAAATATCAGGCAATTAACACTGAAAGCCTGTTTAATTAGGGTGAATCATGTAAAAGGAAATGTTGGATAGTTCTATTTACACAATCATGATATTTACGCTTTTGCTAGAGCTATAATTCAAAGTTTGCACACACAAATACTAATGTTGTCTCATTTTCCATAAAAATTGTAAATTGTTCTGCTAGTTAATTCTTAGTGACAATATGAGGAGGGATTTTTAGTTAATAACAGACTAGATGCAGGACTAATGGTAAGAAATCATTATATACAGCAAGGAAAAGACACAAAACCTATGTAAATAGATAATACCTAGGGTGTTCTAATGTGAAAAAATAATTGGATTTTTTTTTTTATCACATAATCACATCCTGAGCAAAATCTTAGAGATTCATGGTCTATTTTGTTATGAGAATAAAATACTACCAGTAGTTGTTAGAAAATAAAAAATCCATACACTTTTTATTCAATACATATTTAATAAATTGTTTGTTTTGTAAAATATATCCATACATAACATACCAATTCTTTATAAAACACACTTTCTCCAAAGGCTGTGATACTTTACCTGGTATTACTTTGCCAATGTATGTCTCTTTAGAGCTCACCAGCAACTGACATGTAAAAGTCTCCTGGAATCATCTAATTTTTAACCATCCTACTGTTCCTTGCATGAAGGTGAACAAATATTGACTGACCTTTTTCATAATCTGTGTTGACCAGCTGTACACTTGCTACCTGAGGGAAATATTCATAACACTTTGTACATGTGAAGGGAAAGTAGCAAGAGATGTAGAGTTTTAGTCTGTTTGCTAAAATGTATGTCTGTTATTAAAAATTCTTTAAAAAACTATACAAAGGGTTGAAAAAGAATGTTTGGAAGGCAAATAAATAAATATAGGGTTTCACTATGTAATGCTGCACGCTAACTGCAGCTGTCTTTTCAGGGCAAGCAGTGAACAGGCTTGTGGCAGGCTCACACAGAGTTTGGACTTTGCAGACAGGGACAAGGACTTTTCCTCTGCTGAAGAGCTGTATCATCTACCGTAAAGAAAAGTGTGCTGGTGTGAGATATTCTCATTAGCCTGCTCTGCTTAGCAGGTGTGCTGCTGCCAGCTGTGCCAGCTGTAGCTTAGTAGTGGCCCTCAGAGTCAAGCCAAGGTACAGTCAAGGTACAGCACAGAGGCAATCAGATCTTTTGTGACAGGAACACACTGTTTCAGATAACCACCCATAAGTTTTATTGTATGTAAATATTTTTTGAATATTTTTGCTACTATGCAGCACCCAAAAAAACCCCAAAATAGCTGGAAATAGGGATTCAGTATGAAGTTGCAAATAGTCTTAAAATACTAGGAAAATTATGCTGGATAATTAGCAGCAAAATGCAACATAGAGCATCACTAACTGTCAAAGATGTAGAAATTGTACTTCAGAAATTTTTATATTGCAGCTGAAGAAATGAAACTGCAGATGATCTAAAATCATATTTGCATGAACTGGAAAGTGAATATTCTTAGTGGCTTATTGCTATATATGCTTATTGCTATATATGCTATTGCTTATTGCAATATTGCTTATTGCTTAGTAGCTTATTGCTATATATGTTGTTCCATCATTATTCTTCATGTCAAGGTGTTAGTATCAAAAATTGTCTTTTATTCAAGCATCCTTTCAGTAGGTAAGAAAGCTGATTAACTTATTTAGGAGATAATTACCTACACAAGAATTAAGTTAGACTGTCCCTAGATCTTTCACATATGCTCAAACGAAAAGAAAAATAATGAGCAGCCACTGTAGTTCTGCTGCTTTAGAGCAATAGTTCAGCTCAGGATAAGACCTTTATGCCTTTATGAGCAAAATGTTTTATCAGATTATCTTACTACCAAAAAAGGTGGTTCCCTGCACTTGTTTTACCTTGACATAAAGCAATAAATTAAAATTTATATATCTGTTCCAATTGTATTTGTGTAGGTAAACTTTGAGCCGTTTGCCTAATTTTCTTGATTCTTCTGATAAAATCAAATATTTCTTCACAAACAAAGTGCAATCTGAGTATCAACAGGTGTCTTCCATGACCATATTCTTAAAACAACAGATATATGACTGCTGCGGGTAGAAACAGTGCCTAAAGCCGTGCTATACTGCAGAAGGAATTCAAGATTCACTGGGAAAGAAAAAAAGTGGCAAGTCTGGGATTGTTTCATTCTGTTACATGTGTTGAAATACAGAAACAGCCTTGTGAATGGTAAAGAGAACTCTTTTTTCCTAGGTGAATCCCTAAGTAACACATTGTATAGTTTTCTCAGATATAAGTTTTATGTTTTCTCAAACATAATACACCAGTATGCTATCAAAACGTGGTTGCTAACATACTAGGTTTTCAGCTATTGCTGAGGAACACTCGCACAGCATCAAGGCTTTCTCTGTTTTCCCTCTCCTCTCCTCTCCTCTCCTCTCCTCTCCTCTCCTCTCCTCTCCTCTCCTCTCCTCTCCTCTCCTCTCC
>JAOXNG010000001.1:174458207-174468671 GCA_028566535.1 Scolopax minor | reverse complement strand
AATCCCTGATATTTTGGTTTAAAAAGTGGGTAGTACAATGCTACAGGCTAAAAGGGGCAAAGGGCTTGAGCAGAAAGCAGTCTGTGGTGGCAGACAGGGCATCCAACTCTGACAATTCCATGATTCCATGATTCCATGATAGGTGTAGCAATGTTTGTTGTCTCATTGTGAAACATAAAAACTCTCTCCTGCAAAATTAAATCTAATTTACCGGTTCACCCAAGGTTCATGGAATATAAAAGAAATGAAAAAGAAGAAAAAAGGCTTAGTATCTCAGTTTACTTACCATTCCCAGAGTTTCTAAACTTTTCCTTTCCACCAAGGAAACTTTCCCTTTCCCATAATCTATGACAATCTAGAAATTGGATTGCTTTCTCTTTCCCAACATGTGCTACAGTTTACTGACCTTTTTATAGGGTCAGCTGCTTCAAGGCTCTAGATGCTTTGTTCATGGTTAGGAAGAACACCTTTGTTTACTTTGCAAGACCCTGTCAAAAATTACCCATTATCACTCCTATAACAACCCCTGCTCCATTTTTAATATTCTCTGTGATAGTACCTTATAATGTAATACTTACATTCTATTCAGTTTCTTTCTAATAGCCAAATTTGATTAATTCAGTATATGCAGGCAGATGAAATGAAATCCTTGCTTTTATCAAGAATAATGCAAAGAATTTCCTGAGTTTTCTTATAGTGTGAGCTGATACACAATGCAGAAAGTAAGTGGGAACTCTATTGTCTCCAAAGTATAAAAAAGCACATTTTTCCTGAAATTTTCAGGAAAAGCTATGATAATTGGCAAGGAAGGGATGTGAAAGGAGAAAAAGTGAAAGATAACAGATTGTGAAGGTCTTTCTCTTCTGTATCTTGAGGTAAAGCAAAACAGTAGCACATCAGATAGTGAAATTCTTTTCTTGCAGGAAAAAGTGAAAGACTAAAAGGTTTCAGCATTGCACTGAAGCAGATAATTAGGAAATTATAGCTATTAGGATTTGATGAAATAAGTACCAGAACTCTGAAGTATACCTGCCTATCAACCCTCAGTTTAAAACTTCAGCTAGATTTTTGAAGCATTGCTTCTACTTCTTACACTTGCATTTCATTCTCTCCACTTCATATTTAGTTGTTGATTAGGGATGTTTTCTGTTACTTAGGAGTTATGAATAAAATTTAGAATTCATGAAAAAGGCAACTGGGGAGTAATACAGTCAGAAGTCAGGGTGAGGACAGTGAAAAATTGTACTAGTAAGCATAGTGAGATTTATGAATGAAAGGATCCTACCACATGATTTTGCTTCCCCCAAGGAGACACTGGAAGAAATGTGATTAAAAAGAAATTGGTAGGATTCTAAAGACAAGCCTATATCATGTGTGTTCTTCTTTGTGTTGTCAATTAGTGCCATGAAGAATCTGTGGCCTTACATCAACAATGGAATTCTACCATGGACTTGCTTCGGAGTCGTAAGTATACGTGCTGACAAACTTCCTGATAGTAACACCAGGACTTGGTTATTTGGGAACTGGGAAACACTGTTCTGCCTCTAAATTGTGTTTGATTACCTCTACAGAGAATGCCATGAAGTTGGAGTTTTGATTAGTTATGTCGACTTAATTCCTTTTTCTGTACAGGAAGATTTCTTGCTGAATCTATCTGAAGTTTTAAGCTGAGGGTTGACAGCAGGTACACTTCAGAGTACTCATCAGCCCATAATAATATGCCATCACAGGGGAACAAGAGGGAGTGGCTACAAGAACAAACCACACCATTCTGTGACATAAAATTTAAAATTTATTTACTAAGCAGGATAGGTATTTTGGGTGTGTATTAATTTCTATTATAAGATTTCTGGGACTATACATAGCATACACTATGTACAAATGTACTCAAGCCAGCCAAGGCTGCTGCTGCTCTGGTCCAGTTGTGTCTGACACATTAAAACTGGGGAACAAGGATGCTCACTCTGACCTTTCAATGGGGCTGGGTGCTGGCTGGCAGCCTGGCCCCTACATGCAGATGTTCCTATTCTAGTTTAGCCTTCTGCATAGTGTTGGACAACTATGGACAAGCTCCCCTTCAAGGAGCTGATGATTTTTCTTGTTTTGGATAAGCCCCCAGTGCCCTCTCACACAGCCCCAGACCAAACTCTTTGATTTTCCCCGTATCTTAAGCCAATAAAGCAATTGCTACAAGGGTGACTGTCACACTGTGGTCTCTCCTCAAATGCAGTGCAAGGAAGTAATGTTAACTGTTCCTCTGTGCTTCTGTGTGTCTTTCCTGAGCAGACCTAAACAACTAATTAACATTGCTTCTTTGTTTTCCTCGGTGGATGCCGGAACAATCTTAAGAGCCATGAATCTGTGAATCATCTGTGAATTTTCATTTCTTGATTTCTGGACTCTTTCTTACATAAATATTGCAGGTAACATCTCTTATAGCTTTCTGAAGATAGTTATCTCTCCAGAGGTAAGATACAGGACAAATCTTAGGAGGAACGGAAATATTTCTAAATAATATTGTAATAGTTTGTATGTATCTAAGTATTAGATTACGTACTTCCTAAAATTCCTGGACTTCAGCAGAAGTTTTGTGTGATGGGAATTGAGAGATCAGGTTCAAAAACTTCTAAACTTGGAGCTCCCAGATGATGAGTTTGTATAAGGCATTACAGAATCAGAGTTATATTGCTTCTCCTCTGCAGAGACCACACAATAAAGTGTCATCTTTTACATAATGTGTAAGAACTTGCAATAAACCTTACCAGACTGAACAGAGATGGGCCAGGTGAAGCCAGGAATAAACTGGCTTTAGATCTAGTGCTAAAAAAAGGTGATTTCTGATTATTTGGCCATTCTCATTTTTTAAAGTTTCCTCTGAATTGACTTGATGTAATAGTAGAATATAAAATTTTTACTCATGTTATCAAACTTCTTTCCCCTGCTAGTTTTCCCTATGTTAATTTCTTTACAACTAGTTTTCAAACTGTAAGACATATTAAAAAACCCTGTGCTTAATCTTAGTGGTAACTTAACCTAAATGAGTTCCAAATTCCTTTGGGAATATAAAATAGTTCATCAGGTCTACATTTTTTTTCGAGGGAAGAACCTTGCTGATTTATTTATAATATTCAAAACCAATTAAGATGTCCTCTAACTATTAGGAAAACTTAATCTTCTTTAAGGCAATATAAAAATGAAAATAATTAAAATAACAGCAGAGAAACTGAATACAAAGAATAACTATACTAATTGTAAGACGCTATTAGAAATAACTTCTGGGAAATTTACACAGTTGTGATAATGTACTCTGGTTGCTAAAATTATCTATATTTTCTATTTGGAAATACATAGGAAAGATACAAAAAGGTATATGCTTATAAACTTTTCCCAAACAGTACAGACTAGAGAATTTGGAAAGAAAAAAACCCACATACTTGCTGGCTTATATATATATATAAATTCTGTAAGAAGTATCACTTACACTGTAGCTACATTACAGCATTGTTTAAAACTGTTGTGTAAGAACCTAGTTATTCAGATGAAAAATAAGTGGTTACAATCTGGTTTTGTAATCTTTACAATGCAATTATCCTGCCTGGTTTATGAAAGCTTGGCAATATTTTTATGTGTTCCTTTGGAATTAATTTATTAATTAAAAAAATAGGTCAGCTCCATTGACCTAATTACCTCTAATAAAACCAACTAGGTCACAAATAAAGATTCTCCTTTCACATAAGTATTTTATGTCTCTTTAGTGTCATTTGTAATTTAAGTCTGGAGGGCTTGTACAGTTCTTCCATGCTCTTTGTATCATCCCTTGCTTTTTTAAAACAGCATAAGTCCAACAGGTAACAAAATCCAGGAACAAACTACTTGAAGTACCAAATCTAGCATCTGTATTATTCGTACCATTTTGGTGTCCATGAAAATATGAGGGAGAACAAAATCTGTGCTAAAGAATGAGAAGAATCTCAGAATCCTCTCTGCATTTTCACTACGTCTTCCAGGGAACCAGAAAGGTTACTGGTTTATGTGACCTGAGCTTCAAGAATTTGTCAACTCTCAGGTTAGGAAGTGTTCATTACATGGGTGTTACTGGGTTAGTTTTGTTGCACCGAAGAGCCATGTTGTTAAGATACCACTGTCTGAACTACAGAAAACAGATAGATAGCAAGTCATTTCACAATTAAATTAAAGAAATACCTCTATTCAAGCGTAAAGAGTTTCAAAGCAAGACCGGATTAGGGTTAATCTTTTGTTTTAGGTTTATACTTACAAGAAGCTTGTTGGAACAAGGTGTTGATGTGTATAAATAGCAGAAAGAAAGCTCCAAAGTATTTACTTGGAGTTTCTAGCAGCTATTTTCCTTGGTTTCTACTATGATTGGTTAATGGGGAAAGAGGCTACATAGATGATGTGTTATCCAACTCAGGCACCTATTTTCAGAGGGGATAAGCTAATTTTCTTAATATGTTTATTTTCTCTGCTTCCTAAGAGACTAAAATAACTTAGATGAGAAGTCTAATCTTTCAGATAGTTGCAGTAAGTTGAAGGCTATAGTAAATTAATCATTACAGTAAATTAATCATGTTTCTTACAGTCTGACCATAGGCCAGATTGTCTAATAATTCCTTGTCCAAAAGAAATCTATGATAAAGTCAGTCAGTAACACAACAGAAGACCTGAATAACCCCTGAAGAGAGGGTCCCATGGGAAAACACGCAATTCAGAAAGACTTAGCTAGCAAGTGTCTATGTTGGAGGAAGAAATGTTGAAAAAGAGAAAATTCTCTATCTTCCAGAACTCATAAATATATACATTTTTTTTCCTGTCAAGGAAGATGATTCAGTTAATTAAAATAAGAAAATAGTGATTATATCTGGTGTGAAAGTAAAAGTATCATCTGAAAGATGATCTAATGTCCTCATGGCATCCCTAAACTGTTTCCCAAAGTTTCACTAGAAGAAAATGAAAAGTTAGGGGAAAAAATTCCACTCAAAAGCCATTGTTGGTAACAATCAATGTCACAAAGCTGCTTGCTTGGCCAAAGATGACTGCAGCACATAGGCAACCCTGATCACCTTTTCATACAATGCACAATGTAAACTGCTTTCTTCTAAGATCCACAAAGAGGATTATGGTATAAACATTACACTGTTTCTTCTGAGGGTACTTAATAAAATTAAAACCTCCAATGTATGAATTGAATATGATTTTGCCAGACTGCTTCAATTTTTTCTGCTCTCCTGTATATTTATATTTTTTCAGATTTTTCTTCAGAAAGAGATATTATAATCAAGTTCAAACTAATGCATGAATTAATACCTCAACTTCACCAAATAATAAATAACTATAATCAAAACTAAAAAAAGAAAAAAAGAAAAAGGGAAATTTCCTTTTTAGAAATAAAAAATCAATAATTTCATAATGAATTGCAGTTCTCTGGAAAGTACCTTACACAGTTCCCTTACCTTTTTTTTTCCTAATAAAGAATAGGCAGAGAATGGTCACTATCATTTAGATGGAAATATCTATTCTGTATAAGCAATACCATCCTGTGACTGTTTATCCATCCTCCTATTTACCTATCAGTATATTTCAATTCAGACTACAGCAAGTTGCAAGTGATTGTTCATAAATCATAATAAAATATGTCGCATAATATCAGGGGTTTAGTGTAATATCTGAGTTATCTGGTGAGACAGTCTGGACATTTAAATTGTATATGGTTTTCCATTACCTAAGAAACAATGTAGTTCTCCAGACAGTAACTGGCATGCCCTTACAAATACAAAAAGCATTAGGGAAAAAACTTTTGTCTTATAAAATTCTTTATTTGCTCATGAGAAATGGAAGCAGAGTATTTTCTGAGCATAATGTTTTTAAAAGGGCAGAAAAGTAGGAAAAATAGTGAAATGATCTTAAGTCATGTTGAAACGACACAAGTTTTATCAACTATAGATATCTATATATCTCTCTTTCCTAAAATGTTATTCTTGTTGCTATGGAAATTTAATGACTCTTTATTTCAACACTTCTGCATGTGACCTTAGCTCTGTAAAATAGGGACTTGTTATGCTGGTGCAAGTCTAACATGATTTTACTTGATGTACCTAATATAGCAGCTTTAGCAGGGGGATTAGCAAACAAGATAAAGTAAAACATCAAGAGATGTTATGGAACTTAATGGAATTTTAGTCAAAAAACAGAACTTTTACATTTTGTCTTCCCTGCCATTAGTAAATTTTTTCTTTGTTTTCTGCATTAGGGAAGAAATTGTTTTTTATATGATATAATAAAAATGAAATTTGTAATTTTCTTAGAGAAAGACAAAAGATTTTGTAAAACCAGCTGGTACAGTAACAATGTTACTGGATTTTAGGTTTCTTTTTTATTTAACCAAACTGTTAGGAATCAGGTTAACATTCATGCACAAACGAATTAAGAACTATAAAGAATTTGGAAAAGTCTACTTTATCTGGGGCTTTTTCTAGGAAGAAAGAATACAATAACCAATTGCTCATCCCAGGGGAAAAGAACAGCTTGGAAATTTGATAAGTCTATAAATATTCTTGAAATTTTGCTTTTAATGAGATGGATACACTTGCAAGCCTTTATATGCTAAAAACTCAAAGATTCTGTGTGGTTAACTCTTACACAAAAAACTGCAGAGATGAGTAATTGCATATACAGATGACTAAGAAGCATCTTAATTAAGCCATAAGGAGCTGGATGTTTCCAGAATTTGTCAGCTATGTTGAAGAAAATTAAATTTGAAATATGCGCATTGTTGCGCGTGGGAACACTAGCTGCAGAATAGAAATTACGACATCTGTCACAACATTTTGTCTATATCATATATTTCAAATGTAAGGATGGTCTGTCCTCAAGAAGTGAGGTTTACCCAGTTTGAATGGGGATCCATTAAATTGTGTACCTCAAGTTATGTGCATGGTTTTTTAGCATGGCAGATACTATCACCAAGGAGAAAATTCACTTAAGCACTGATAAGAAGTATCAGTCCTTTAGAAAGATTCTGTTGTATCAGATCAACAAGATAATTAATTATTGAATTGAAAATATTCTACTGTTCCTTATGCTTCTTCGTCTTAACAGCAAACATTTTTTTTTTCCCCCAGTAAGCATGGTGAACTGAGTAGCTGAGTATTGCAATTAGATGGCCTATTGTAGTGTGCCTAAGGAATTAAATCTCACTAGAATCTTTATCTGGCTTTAACCAGATAGTGATCTGAGTAAGAACATTTGGGATTGTTGATAAACTGGAGAATTTTTTTTTTTTTCTTAATTTCAGACTGAATAAGACTACCTAGCATACTGTTCTGCTTCTAGAGTAGACATTAATTTTAGCCCTATATATGTCATAAGAAACACTTGTGCTTCTTCATTTTGTATGAAAGAGTTACTGTTCCACAGGTGAGATTCTTTACCTGACTACACATAGACTGACCCAGTGAAGACAACTGTGTCTGACGCAGTTGTCCCTTCACACTCATGGAAGAAGAATAGGTACTTGTAGGACATGGACATAGCACCCTAAAGCACACAATTGGCAGACATCAGATTGACTGTTTACTAGAAAGTCTTATCTCTCTTAATTGACTTTAAATGAGTGACATTTTCCAGCTTTTTTAAATAACCAGGGTATGATGTGTACTGAGGAGGTTCAAGGGAGAAGGAATAAGAACAGAAATGCACAACAGCAGGGAACAGAACAATTTTCTTCTTAAAAAAAAGTAGATTCTATAGAGTTGGATTTATTTTGTTTAAAACACATGGCTGGTCCCTAAGTAGCTACCATCTCTGGCGTAGCAACAGGTTTCCATGCATACAGTGGTTCTCAAAGTTTTGAAAATGAAATCCACCCTTGCAGGGTCATGTGTCTTTGTGTGCCACCTTCTGCATATAAATCTAAACTAAACCTTTTCCTTCAAAATCTTACTTTTTACTAACCAATCACTTCGATTTAAAATGAGTAATTTTATTTCTAGGAAGGAGATTGCATTCACTTTGCTGCTTATATAAAAACCTCAATACCTACCTCCATTTTACTGTTTCTCAGCTGAGGTGGCAGCAGATTGGTGCCTGCAGGGTAGAAAACGAAGAAGACAGTGCAATTTTGTAACAATCTAAAGTAAGAACCATAAGAACCATTGTAGGGTTAAGAACCATATGATGGTTAAGGATCGTGCAGTTTCATACTCTGTTGATAGCAAATAATAGATGCTTTAGAGAAGAGTGTTGGAACACAAAGCTGTAGTGTAGGAAGCATAAAATATCACTTCCATTAGCAAAGCTTCCTATTCATGCATGCTTTTCTTCTTCAAACTTATCTGGTGACTTTTGTATTTCATTTAAGTTTTTGCCATCTGCTACAGTCTAAAAAAATCAGTTCCTCAGTTTAACATTGATTGGTGTGATAAGAATGTCCCTCTTCTTTGTTGTTTTGAAAACTTGCCTGTAAGCATTTATGTTAGAGGAATGGCTGTTAACTGCCTTTAGTTGCTGGCGCTAGCTTTTATACCTGGGCAGGGGAGTGAAAACACTGCACTGCTCCTTTTTTTGAAGCTGTTGGAAGAAATAAAAAGCAGTAACTCTAAAAAATATTCTTGTTGTAATTTCAGGTGTTTCTCCATAAATAGAAAATATTACTATAGACATTGGAAAGTGTATTTGCATAAGATTCCCATTAAAATATATGAGGTTTATGTTTTTAAGACCAGATATTAAAAAAAACCCCAAATCAACAACAGTAAAAAAAGGAAAAAACTTTATTTAAAAATTAAATTTAAAAATTAAAGAGGGCTTAATAAGATTGTTTTTATGGACAGATAATAGAAACTTTTATGAGCAGTTGATGAAAAATAAAATGTAGAAAGAAAGTCTGAAAGTCTGATGAAAGAAAGTGCAGAAAGTACAGTACTTTTCTATGAGAAATATGTTTAAAAATCACGGTCACAGTAGTCTGATGTCACCAATGTAAATACGTGAAGTAAATAATACTCTTCAAGCTCATGTAAGGAGCTTTTAGTGTATGTAGTATATAAAGAATACAGCTCACATACCATCACTAATAATTTTTTGACAAAAAAGAAATACTTGTTTGAAGGGCAATGCAAAAAGATGTATAATTCAATGGTTTTGAACTTCAGTGGCACAGAAGGAGAAAACATTGGGTTGGTGTATTGTCACTTTGGCTGAAGCATGGGCCAAAAGCTTTGATCTAGCAATTGCTTTTAATAAATTACAGACATTATTATAGTGAAATGAAAACAATGTTTATGCTTTTGCCCCTGTTCATCCACCTTACAATAGAGAAGCTGTAATTTTTTTCTGCTTCTGTTGGGGTAGTTTTCCCTATAGAGGAACTCTAAATCTTTGCTGTCCCATAAATATGTGAACATAAATAGTGATTTATTGCAATTTAGCTCCTATTTTGGTGGAGGAGGTTTATGTTGCTGAGAAAACTCATTAATCTAATTCACAGCTCATAGTATAAACATAACCTTTACAATATATAACAGCAGAAATTATGCGTGTTTATGATTTAGTGTTTGTGTTTTGGAAGGAGAAAGAAGTGCAAGCTTGTTTTGCCACTTCCAGTTTTAATACTCATTGATTAAACTGAAGAATTAATATGAAACTGCTATAAATAACAATCTGTGCATTTACTTTTTGATACAAGTTTCCTTTTTAATATAAAATATTAAAATTCAGAAGCTGTGAGAACAGTGTACTGTGAGTCAGACAAGCAACTTTAAAAAGCATATTCGGAACAGAATTGCTGTTAACCTGATCATTTATTATGACAGTAAATCTACTTAAAAGATAGATTTCTGAAGTCTTTTGAACATCTACATAACACAGAAAAGTAAGAGATTAAGTAACTGGATTGCAGTAGTGTTAAATTGCTCTTTAGGTCTTACATACTTAAGTATGCATATTTTATTAGGATTCATATTCTCACTGAAGTGGAAAACCTCAATTTTGAATCAAGAGTGGCTGTTAGTATAACAATTGTAATATATTCATATCATGTAATGCTATTATGAGTTTACCTATGCTTCTACTGAATTTTAAGAGAAACCTGTGATGCTTGAAAATTAGACATATTTTTTTGTTAAATGATCAAAAGAACTACCAAATTTTGGTGTTTCTGTTTTCAGTCACTGTGAAGAAAATCTCAAATATCTAAAGAGATAATTCCTATAATTATGAAGTTTCAATATTTTTATATGCATTCTAGGATATTCTTAATATGTTTCTGGTACTTCAACTTCCTATCATAAAATCATATGGGTTTGGAAGGGATCTGTGGAGATCATCTAGTCCAAACCCCCGTCAGAGCGGGTCTACCTAGAGCTCGTTGCACAGGAACTTGTCCAGGTGGGTTTTGAATGTCTCCAGAGAAGGAGACTCCACCACCTCTCTGGGCAGCCTGTTCCA
>JAOXNG010000001.1:174429816-174445766 GCA_028566535.1 Scolopax minor | reverse complement strand
CTTCTGCTTATGCAAATAAAATACTAAAGAAGTGCTATCAAGTGATCTTGGGATTCAGCTGATTTGAAGCACTTTGATGTACTGAGATTTCTGAGAATAATACTCATTGGCTTTGTTTCATTATGGAAACATCTTTTGGAGCACCAGCCCAGGTTCCAGAAGTGCATTTTAAACCTTATAGACACACAATTTTATTCATCACCGCAGTCAATGGTATTGAAATTTCATAGTGAGAAGAGCTAGGTCGATAATTACTGCAGTTCTTTGAGAGTCTCAAATTAGTTGTCACAATCAAACCCATAAATAGATGGATTCAATGTTTGTTTAGTCACTCTCATCTAAGCAACATCATGCTTTAAAAAGTACAGTGGTACTGTACAGTGGTACAGTGGTACTCTACCAGGGATCTGGAATCCCTGATCCTCAAGACAACCTCTTCAAGACTGGACCTTCAATTAATTATGGCCTATATGATAAGTATATTCACTGGGTTTAATTTATGATTTATTTTCAGTTGGCTGAGTAGGTGTGAAGAGAGAATAAGCATCTGCCTTATTTTTTTTTTCTCTCCTGTCAAAAGACTTCTTCCTAGACTGTATCTGTTAACTGTCTATCTCGCTTTCAGACAGAACGGAGTTAATTTTCTTTCTAGTGGCTTCTGTGTTTCGGGTTCAGTATGAATGTCAATAATGCATATTATTTTGGATGTTGCCAGGTGTTTATAATTTTCAAGGACTTTTTTCAGTTTCCCAGAGAAGCTGAGAAGGACCCTAAACAGAACGATGAAATAGCCAATGGAATATTCTGTAGCATACATGTCATGCTCAGTATATAAATGGGGTTTAGCTGGGTGGTGGATGTCTGAGCTCACTGCTTGGGAAGGTAACAATTCGCCAAGTGGTGAGAGTGACCCGTGTCACTGTTATTATCACTATTATTACTATTGACATTATTATTATTACTATTTTCATTTTCCTTTTCTGTTGTTCTATTAAGCTGTCTTTATCTCAGCCCATGAGTTTTTTTTTCCTCTCCTCTCTTTTTTTCCTTCTTCTCCTTGCTTTTCTGGAGGAAAGGGAAGAAGTACAGCTGCAGGTCCTAGCCACCAGCAGGGCTTAAAGCACAACACTATCTCAAAAAATTTGAGGAGAGGCAGGAGTTCATGATTAAAACTCTACGACTCAGTTGCAGAGGGCTCAAGGTGCTTGTTTTTAAAATGCTGGCGTATAAAGGAAATAGACACACATTGCTCTTTAGTGTATCACCCTCTTTTTGCCTTCATGTCTTCTAAAGCAGTTCTATATTATGTTCAATTTAGAATGTAATAGACCTATCTTTTAAAATGTATTTGCATGTAAAGGGTTATATGTATGGATATATAACTTTTTTTTTTAAATCAAGCAGAATCATTAATCAAAAATAACAACACACATGTAATTGTATTTATGCTATTAAATATTCATTGCATTGTAACATTTTATTGATATTACTTAGCCAAATTGAATTCAAATGGATGGCCAAGAGGTCATAATAATCCTTTCAGACATCCATTCCCACAGAAGCACTTAAGATTGAGCTTTAGTTTATTATTGTGATAAGATAATTTAAAATTTTAGAGAGCTAACCAGTGGAAAAGCCTGTACTAACCTCTTGACACTTTTAAAGGCCTTGAGTTAAGAATATTCTATAACAGAGTACCGATGAATTCTCCTGTGTCCCATTTTTGTTTCATTTAGCATAAAATTTGTAAAAAGTGCTGAATATCTGGCTCTGAGACAAAATCTTTTACAACCTTCTGATATTTACTTTGTATCTTTTTATCTGCCTGCAAAAAACTGCCACTCTTAACTTTATCCTGCTTTAAGTTCTATATTTCAATTGTAATGTCTTCATTACTAGTTCAAGGACAAGTACACTGCAACTTTGATTTTGGTCAAGGCCTCAAGGTACATATAAATAAGGTTGAAAACCTCATATTTTCTGTCTCTCCACCAATGCAATGAATAACCTATGTGTGTCCTAAATGGCACTTTTCTTCTTTTTTTTTTTTTTTTGTGTGTGCAAAGCTGACCTAACACAACTGCAAAAGCTATGCTAACCTCATGGGAAGAATACAAAATCAGAGCATTGTGAATTTGTGAGTGACTGCTGTATTGGCCCATAACATATTCGCTAACATTAACCAGGCCAAGTGTCATACAAAGAAGACTCAAGCTTTTCTGACTTCCACCTGCCTTTTCCACTCTTTAACCACCTCTGAGACTTAGAGATAC
This sequence comes from Scolopax minor, assembly GCA_028566535.1. Classification (NCBI taxonomy): domain Eukaryota; kingdom Metazoa; phylum Chordata; class Aves; order Charadriiformes; family Scolopacidae; genus Scolopax; species Scolopax minor. The sequence goes on along the minus strand of JAOXNG010000001.1, from coordinate 174,443,493 downwards.
TTTGGAGGACAGTGCTTGACTGTTGGAAGTATCCTCTTCATGAATCAGAAGCTATTCAAGACGTGGATGTTGAATATTCTGAGATCATCTCAAGCTGCCTCAATTTGTCTCAAGAGAGCTGTTAGTGTTAAAGATATCAGTGTCATAATGCCAGACTTGATCTAGGGAGGCACAGTGAGGTCAGGACACTAAAGCAATGACATAAGTCATTACTGAAATGATGCTTACATGACTGCTATAGTTTTAATATCTCATTTTTGTGTGTACAGGGATTATCAACAGTGCAAAATCCCACTTACATAAAAAATAACTATTTAATAAACAGTGCAGCTGCTGATTTTTAAAGTGATGTTTAGCTGTACTAAATTAGATTATGAGAATGTTCTTGCAACACACTTGAGAACATAGCAGAGATTAAATTGAAAGGCTGGGAAATGAGGTTATGTAGACATTGTATTAAGGTCTGGAAATGAGATATGCAGTCTTAAGTTGTTCTATAATGTATGCTATATAGGTGATTTTGTTATACAGTTCTTGTTTCTGAATCTTTCATAATATGCATTTTCTCTTTTACTCCCCAGCAGTAAAAATATTTATGAATATTATCCTATAGGCACACTTGTATCTAGAAAAACATTCACAGTTCTGTACATCTCTGTGAGAGAAAACAAAAGATGTTATTTACATGTTGTATTTTGAGGAGGCATGTGATTGTCCTCGGGAAAGCTGATTCTTTGGCCTTTCAGCCTTAAAAAGAGTTACTAATTTTCCAACCAATTAACCAAAGTAATTGAAGCCCCTTAAGACCCACCAGACTTCTCATTCTAATTCAGTCACTGACTTTGTGTATCAGTTACCTCATAATTTTTAGCAGATAGTTAATGTTAAATTGCAAGGTAGCAAATATGACATGAAGACAAAGGATTAAGAAATGAGTGTGACCATAGAGTAAGTTTCTTTCCCAGTTTTGCTTCAGGGCATTGGTCCACTGACTATGTAAATTACACTCATACTAGTCTATTCCTGTGCCTTCTCTGTTCTGAGAGAGTCAACTAGCTGTCTCTGGAGTAAAAGTTGGGCATGACTGAAATTATAGCTTGCCAGCTTCTCATAGACATCAGCTGTGTCTAGACAGATATCAGATATACTGGGTATGTACTGTGTTCTTTTTGGCCTGGACAAACCTCTACAACTATTCCAGGAGGCTGCTAGAGTAGACATATCCTCTAGCTCTTCAATTTTCACCTGGCAACTGGGGTGAAAACAAGATGCTTTAGCCTATCTTTGTGCTTTCAAATACAGTAAAAAGAACAAATTAAATGTTAGTATCATTAATTTTATGTTGTTGTGGCTGAGATGAGATGTGATGGACTGGAAAAAGTAGTGGAATGTGTATTGCTGAAACCAAGATGACAGTTGAACAAGTGTTTTTACTTTGTGGGCAGACATTTAAATATGGCGTTCTCTAATAGACACTTTAAATACCAGATTGAAAAACCTTTATTATAAATTTACAGCACTTGAAAGATGAAGCCTCATCCATATAAAATAAAGACATAAATGAGAATGAATAACACTTTGGCAATTCAAGACAACTGGAAGATGACAAACATTATCTGCAATTGGTGAGAATTTTCTTTTTCCCTATTTCTACAACAGACTTATTTGTGAGTCAAAATAGCTGGAGAGATAAATTTAATAGTGAAGAATTTTTTCAAGAACGTTTAATCTGTATTAATGTGACCCCATGCTATTATCATGGCCAGTGAGACCTACGATGACATGCTGAGTAAATGCTGTTTGTAAAACTTACAAATACCTGGTGGCACCACTAATTATAGCAAGCAGTTTAACTCCAGAAAATATATCAATCAATTGGTGAAGCTTGAATGGAAGCCATATGGCTACTATTCAGTTCACAGTGAAAAAACAGAATTTGTCTTCCTGGAACTGGCTACTATCTGTATGCATTGAAAATATGTGACTCTTTGTCTATTTCTAAAATACAATGTCCTGAATCATTTACAAATGTTATAAATAGAAAGAATCTCTGCCCTTGTAATCCCCAGCCTGAGGGATGAGATACAGCCTTTTTAAAGTATCTAACTGCAATTCAAATTCAACTGTACTGCAACTGTTTTATTAGGAGTTAAGTCTTCAGTAGTCAGAGAGCTTAATCAATATAAATAGTTATAAATATACAAAATAACTGTTCAATGAAGACCAAGGATATTTTGAAATATAGACCCCTGCATCTTATTTTCCACATGTTTTGTAAACTGCTGTGACTCTTATGGCTGTACTGACGTGGGAAGTGCTGCAGACAGATTTGTCAACACATGATGTCCATTAAGGGCAGTTTTTTTGGACTGAATGAATAGTATTTAAGTGAGGAGTCAAAGCATAGGTGCAATATAAACATACTTTTTCTGGTGAAATGAAACATTCTATTTATTGCTGACTCAGGAATTTGTCTATATTGCTGGTCAGGTATCTGACCTCTAGCATGTCATTTCATTGCAGGTCTCATGTATAGTTGAAATTACCATCTATGTAATTTTGAGCTGTGGAATAGCAAAATCTGTTTTAAAGGAACAGCCAAGCATATGTTGTATTTTATCTGATTTAGGATAGGAACACTTCAAGCAAAATAATTTAATGTATACTATACCATGACTTAGCGTTTAATAAATGTTACACAAATTCAACTTTATGATTTAGGATATTATTCAAGAAGAGTAGGAAAAAAATCTATGCAAGTTATACTCTCACTAGATAATTATATTTTTTTTAAATGAGTGGCCTAATTCTAACCTTACGTTGGCTTTAAATTACTTTGAATGCAGTGACCTCAATAAAGTTATTTTTAATTTACATAAATATAATTGAGATTTGAGTAAGACCCAGATGTGCACTTGTGATTGCTGTTGCACTTGGCAGTTGTTTCTTTTTTTATTTCTCAGCCAAGTTAAATCAATGAAGCCATCTGATTTTTGAGAGTGTGAGATGATAGATTTTTTGTGTTAACGCTTATTCCAGCAGTTTCAGCAGGATAGTATGACCTGCCGTAATTGAGCAGATAAGAATTTTTCTGAAATCCTGGACTTCCTTTATGTCATAATAGTTACTTCTGGAAGGAACCCTTCCTTCAGTTCTGGGTCTCTGTTGCAGTCGAGATCAAGGATCAAGGAGGTATTGTATTGTATTCCCTTATACAAATATCACAAAAATATGATGATTGGAGACAAATAATAGATCACTATTATTTTGTACTACTCTATTTGTTTACTGTTTATTGAATATGCCTTTTCAATCAGACATGCATTCCTGCGAACATGCCTTGCTATTAGTTTGGTAAGAATTTGAGAAATTTTAAAATAGATCTGAAAATAGCATAAAATATCACCCAGTTTTCCATCTCAATACCCATAAATAGCCTTGTCTCATTCTATGGAGAGTGAAATTATCTGGAACCTATCATCTGATAATGAAAAGACACTACACATAAACTCTGTTTTAGATGGTGATTATAAATCTTATTCAAACTGCTGGCTCTTGATGGGTTAAAATCTAATCATGTGAAAACAGGCATTGGTGCTTCTAAACAAAGCTTTTGATAAAGGTGGAAATAGAATTCTTCAAACCCTACAAATGATTTTACTTCTAATTATGAAAAACCTCATATCATTCTGATTTAGAAATAGATATCTAGGCTATGCAGTCTCACCAATAGATCGTCAATCCAAACTTCTTTTCCATATATAGTTTCTTCAAAGATAACCTGATTTCAGACTGTGTCCTTCTAGGTATTAACTGATTAGAGACAATAGATGGTCAATCGAAACTTCTTTTTCATATATAGTTTCTTCAAAGATAACCTGATTTCAGACTGTGTCCTTCTAGGTATTAACTGATTAGAGACAAGAGTAGACTGTATGTTCTAGGCTTTCGTAAGATGTCATTGTGATTACTGGATATTGGTATAAAATTATGAAAAAAAAGATTTTTAGAGCTGTCAGTCCTAAGAATGTAAAAATTTTTTTGTTGGTTGTGAGCCAGGACTTCATTTTGCTATGTCCTCCATTTGTTTATCAGTCCTGCCATTACACAGCAGCTGGTAAGAAATGACATCACAGGTCTCAAATGTCTTTCCTGGAGTTCCTGTTGTATGAATGCATTAAGCTTCATAGAGATAACCACACATATCACACTTAGATGAGTATTCTAGCATATTACCTCCTTTCTGTAGAGGTGTTACTGTAATTATTTCAAGTATGAGACAAAGAACAATTTGTCTTCTCGGATGAAATGAAACATTACTTCACAAATACCTATTTCCAACAGCACTGGGCTTTTCTTCAATTAGTCCAGACTGAATAGTCTCTGATAACCCTACTGTGAAATTACAGAAAGAGCAGACATTCAGCTTGATTTTGAATCTCATCCTTTCTAGTTGTGAAGAAATTCAAACAGCATGCCATTTATCATATCCTAAATTAAACAGCTGGAGAGATGCTATAATTTTTCAGTGGACTGTGTGTTGTCATTTGCAAGGTTATTCAGACATCCTTTGGTAAATGAACCACATATGTATGTGCTGCAACTCTGGTTCACTACAGAAGCTCACGTTCAAATGTTATTTCCTGGTTCTTTTATCATTCATATATTTTACAAGTCATGCAAAACTGTTATTCTGAAATAATTGATCACTGTTACTATTGCTTTCCTGCTGTGCAATGTTTTGTGCCTATTTTAGGGTCAAATCAATCACAGTTAGTACTTATTTTTGCAAAATGTTATAAAGTACACTTCATGGACAGCTCACCATTTAACTCTGAGGTGATATTTCTCTGTTAACTTTGTTAATTCAGCAACATGTTCAGAAATTGTTTCATTTTCTTTCTACATCTGTTTACAAACCCAGAAGCACTGCACACATACCAGCCCCCTCCAGGTGTCACTGCTTGAGCAGGGGGTTGAACAAGGTGACCTCCAGAGGTCCCATCCAATCTCACCCATTCTGTGAGTTAACTGAATGTTAATGTAGCTGTTACGATGAATTCTGGAGTGTATCTCCTGGGTTTGGTACAATGTAGTAATTTTATTAATGACTTTAGTGGTGGAACAGATCATATATATGTGTGTGTGTATATGTGTCCTAACTCTGCAGATTTAATTTTGGGAAAATCTTGGTGAATTAGTCTGAAAATCATAGAATGATATTTTATAGAAAAAATGCAATGGGGCTATTTTATGTATGTATTTCCAGATGGAAAAAAAATCATGCTGTTGTAAAAAAAATTCCTAATATCATATAGCATTGAGTCTTTAAATAGCATAATCTCTAAGATATATAAAATAGATGACTGACATTCCCAGCACTGGCAAAATTTCAACTTGGTATTTTGTCTCATTTAAGTTACCATATGTCCAGAAAGTTATGTACCAGTTAGAATCAATCTAAAAAAGAGTATAAGAAAAATGCCTAACAATTAGTTACGCTAAATAAAAATCTGCAGAAGAGAAAAGTGGTGGACTTTTTTGTGGACTTCCTAAAAACTTTTAATGATATAAACCAGGAAATTTCATAAATTTATTTAATTAAAACAAAAATTACTTGCATTATGTAATGAGACTGCATTATATTACAACTTTTTTCATTTTGCTTTTATTAATATACAAAAAATAGCAGTTAGCTGGAATTACTCGAAAGAAGGCCAGATAGCCTGACAAGAAGAGAGTGAAAACCTGAAAAAAGAAGGCACAGATACATCATCTATTTTCACTTTCAGTGCAGCTGCAAACTCTGTTTTGCAGTTATATGTAACTGTCAGCTGTATATGTATCCTAGAAAAGTTTAGCTCTTTATGTCAGTGTAAGGTAGTGTCAATATTTAGTGTGCTGATGAGAAGTATATCAAGATGAAATCCAGATTCCATTACAGTCATCCAAATCCATGATTTCCTGAAGCCTGTTTGACTTGAGTACAGTTGGATTTAATTACAGACATTTAATGAGAACCTAGAAAAAATGAAATGTGACCTTGTTAGTCTTTGGTAGTGAAAGTCTTGAAAAAAAATAAATATTTGAGATTTCAAGAATAGTTTGAAAAAGTCAGGAGTAAAATCTTTTGTATGTATTAGTCCACATGTAAGTAAAAGATCCACACATCCAAACACAAATATTTGGTGTCAAATAATGCAATAACTACAACTAATATAATTAATGTACTGTAATACAGTATTATACAATACAATATAATACAATACAATTCAGGATATAATATAATATACTAACAATATAATATAATGACATTCCATGTTTGTAGAACTCAAATATTCTTTTTTTTTTCAATCATTCAAACATTTGTGGAAAGACAGAATAATAATCAAAGAAAATATGACCAAACCAATCAGTGTTCACAGATAATCCTTTACACATTTAATATAGTCTTTGTGGGGTTTTGGAATATTTAAAGCTGGAAAGCATTACTTTATATTGTGTATTTTTTCCAGTAAACTCCTCAGGGAAATACTTAGATTTGCTTGTACTTGCTCAGTTATACCATTAATAACTTTGGCTTATGTGCCCCCTTTGATCACAGATTCAAGTTCTGTCAGGGCTGACACTGATGAACTGAGGATAAACAGCTTGCTATTCAGTTTTCGTAGGAGGTATTGGAAGTCCTGTTCACCTTGCCTTGACACTCAAGATTCTGTGGCAATCAGTGTGAAAGATGCACTTTTGCATAACTGTAATTCTGAAGCCTAGAAAATTATAGACATACCTTTATGTGATAGTGATACTATTGCACTTTTCTGGCTTTCTTATTATTTCCTCATTTCTGTTGCTCAGTCTTTCTCAGCAGTCTGCTTCCAAATCACCTCCACTGTATTTCTTTGGGGACAAACCCAAACAACCCCACAAATTTATTAATTTCATTTCATGATTATCTAGTTGCTTGAGGATGGGTATTTATCCTGGAAGTGTCCTGTAAACTACCAGTATTTCTCTCAAATCATCCTCTTTAAGGTGGACTACCTGGGAAGATTACAAGAATGAAACAAGGAAAGCCAAGGCCTCCTTGGAATTAAAACTGTCAAGGGATGTTAAAGTCAACAATAAGGGTTTTTTCAACTATATTGGAGGCAAAAGGACAATTAGAGAAAATGTGGGCCTGCTGTTGAATTAAAAAGATGCCATGGTGACAGAGGATGCAGAGAAGGCAGAGTTACTGAATGCCTTCTTTGCTTCAGCCTTTATTGCTCCGGCCAGCCCTTAGGAGCTGCAGACTCTGGAGGTAACAGAGAAAGTCTGGATGAAGGAAGACTTCCCCTTAGTTGAGGAATATCAAGCTAGAGAATAGTTAAGGAAACTGCATATCTGCAAGTCCACGGGTCCTGATGGGATGCACCCAGGAGTGCTGAGGGAGCTGGCAGAAGTCATTGCTGGGCCACTCTCCATTATCTTCTAGAGAACACGTGAGGTGCCCATGCCTTAGATACAAGTCCTCTTCCTGTCCTACTGAAGAGATTGCTCAGAAGTCATTCAGAATTTCTTTCTCATTTATATTCTGTTGCACCCCCTTATTTACAGTTCCATTATTTAATTCACCTTTCAAGCAGAAGTTCAATTGCAAATATATATTCCAGATGCATCTTTTTGACCTTTCCAAGACTCATGAATAGTTTGTGCTGTCAGTTAGTTACACTTTGATGATAAAGCCAACCAATCAGTCAGAGATACCAGGACAAGGTATCTCAAACATTATGGGGCAGGGTCCTGCAAAATCGGGTTTTCGGATCTCACTGTTAGAAATGGAAATTTCAGTAAAGAAATCATGTTTCTGTCAGCACACAATATATTCAATTATTATTCTTTAATAAGTGGTTTGTAGAGGTCTGATTGCAAATTATAAGTATAGAAATTAGTTCTGAAATAGCCTTTTTTCTTCAGCCACATACATCAGTACTAGATTTCCATTGACCATTTACAATGCTCATATTCTTGGAAACACTGAGCTAAAGAAAATAATACTCAAGGGTTTTTTTTCCCCCTAGCACGAAAAGTTGTGTTTGAACATTTGTTTGATACAATGAGTTCTCTTGTGATGTCTAAACCTATCAAAACAAATTAATGAAGAGGTTTCTGAGCTTAGAAAGACTATTCTTTAAGGAACTACACAGGATTTGGACAAGATTTATTGAAATTTTTGTTGGAATGACAGCTCAACATCCACTTCGAAGTAAGTTCAATTAAATTAGCATTCCATCACAGGATATTAGATTCATGGTGCGCAGAGAAATTATAGGCTGATATTTGCATATATTGCAATCCACAAGGGGAACGAAGCATATGGAAAGAGGAGTAAGCAGCAGTAATAATCAAATTAATTTGTTGTTATAACTATGTAGCAAATACAAGTCAAGGTAAAATAATTTTTAGAAGTGGTTCTAGTTAAAAATATATAAACTCATTACTGAAAATAAAAAATTGCCTTGCTAAACTATAGTTTCTTTTGCTCTAGCCTAAGAAAGGCTATTAATTTTCTGGTAAAAATGAGAAAACACAACCCCAAACCTAACAAAAAATCTAAAAGAAAAAACAGGATATGCAGTAATAGAAAGCTTTCAAGAAAATGAGACAGTTCTTAAAATGACTTTCATTTATGTTTTTAGTGAAGAGGAATGAAGCTAAAAAGTGTTTAATGTATTGCATAATGATTTCAAAGTCGTAAGATGGGATTTGTCTCACTAAGTATAGAGTTTAGACATGTCTATCCAAGCTTTTCATGGATGGTCTTACTTCATAGTCAATAAAATCTGGTTGATATAGTCAGTGGAGTCTAGGGCATGATCCACCTCTTTGTAAGACAAGCTAAAAATTGTTCAAAATAGCTGCTTCAGAAAAAGCATTCCTTTCTTTTTATTCACCGGTCAGAAAAATGTGACTAAACTGGTTTGGTGACATCTATAAGATTTGTTTTCTGGCTTGGGACTCGGATATCTGTCTTTATCCCAGATTAATATTGCTTTTTTCCTATTTTTGTGCCTCCATGTTCATATTTGTGAAAAAGTATTTCTCATACTGACATTTATTAAACTCTCTAGGAGAGATGGATGCAAAGTGATATAGGTTGACCTGCTGGAAAGCAGCTCTGCAGAGAGAGACCTGGGAGTCCTGTTGGACAATAAGCTGACCGTAAGGCAGCAATGTTCCCTTGTGACCAAGAAGGCCAATGGTCTCCTGGGGTGTGTTAAAAAGAGTGCTGACAGCAGGTAGAACAGTAGTTGGTGCTTTGTGGTGGAGAAGGTTCACCCCCAAAGTGATTGCAGCACTTGAGTAACAGTGGTAACTTGAGTAACATTTTCTCAGCTGGAGCAGAGAAAATGAAGAAGGAAGGAGCAAGGGGGGAAAAAAAAGAGTAAAGAACAAGGAGCAGCAGAAGGAAATCACTGTACCCTGACATCAATGACTTGTGCTGCCTGTCCGCTCACCTAAGGAACAGAGTGTAAGAACAAGGAGAGTAGAGACTGGGAAGGGGAGATGAGGGTGCTTGGAGTGAAGTTAAGTCTAGGAAAGGATGGAAAGGTGCTTTCCTTAGCTATTTAAATATTTGTCTTTTTTTCGTGACATCTGAATTAGTAAGCAAATATTTCAAATGATGTTGAATTCCCCGAGTAAAATCCATTTTTTATCCATGAAAGTAACTGGGGAATGTGTTTCTTGCTTTTATTTTGACCCAGGAATTCTCTTGCACTTGTTTTTTGTATTTTCTCCCCTATGCTGTCGGGAAGGATAGGAGCCAGAGAGAAAGAAAATGGGTGGCTGTGTGGGTGTTTGACTGCTAGTTATGGAAAATTCACTACAAGAGCACACTTAAATTAATCAAAATATGGGAATTATTCATATCTTTTAGAAATGCAGCTGTCAGAAGTAGCTAGCCTTGCAACTCAATGCCTGGGTTCAAATAGAGCCATAGACATTCTTACAGTCAAGGAGTGACCTAATCAGAATATGTTGTTGAGCAAGAACAAAAAATATAGAGAATTTTTGTTGTTGTTTTCTTTCTTTCCAAGAATAGGCCCTGAAGCTTGCATTTTAGATAGCAGATCATCTGCTTGGTCAATCACACACAACAAACAGACAATTTGTGTCTATATGTGTTAATTGACATCTATCAAAACATCTCCTTTAATATTTTTAAATAACTGTTCTTCTCTGTAAATACAGGGGTTTATTTTGCACTGACATAAGCACCCTAGCAACCATCTTGGCTTATTAATTTTGTTTCTTGCTCTTTCTGTTACTACAAGAAAAATTAGTTTATGAACAAAATCAGTTCCTTTCTCACACTGAAGCTATCGGCATGCTGACCAGCAGTCCAGTGCATAAATGTGTATGTACTATAATAAAAATATAGCTGAGCATCCTAAATTGTAAGAAGAGGTAGAATTTGTGCCTGTGATCATTAAGTACTCCATTATGAGACTGCGGAAAGCAATTGCCATACACCTTGTATTGTGTTTGCATGGCAAGGCTTTGTTAGCCAGGTGTGTTTGTTGTGTGTAGAGGTATGGCTTCTGTGAGAAGCTGCTAGAAGCTTGCCCCATGACCAAGAGAGCCGATGCCAGTCAGATCCAAGATGGACCTGCTGCTGGCCAAGGCTGAGCCCATCACTGATTGGTGGTAGCACCTCTGGGTAGCACCCTTATTTAAGAAATGGGAAAAGTTACTGCAAAACACAGCAACTGCAGCCTAGGAGAAGAATGAGAACATGTGAGAAAAATAGTTCTTTAGACATCAAGGTGAGTGAAGAAGGAGGGGGAGAAGGTGCTCCAGGCACCAAAGCAAAGGTTTCCCTGCAGCCTATGGTGAAGAAAATGGTGAGGTGGGCTGTTCTTCTGCAGCCCATGGAGGTTAATGGGGGAGCAGATATCCACCTGCAGTCCACGGAGGATTCCACACCAGAGCAGGTGGATGTGCCCAAAGGAGGGAAGGTTATCTGAAGAAGGCACCTGGAGATAGGAGCCCACACTGGAGCAGGTTTGCTGGCAGGGCTTGTGTCCCCATGTGGGACCCATGATGGAGCATCTTGTTCTTAAAAGACTCCACCCCATGGAAGGGACCCATGCTGAAACAGTTTGTGAAGAAGTGCAGCCCATGGGAAGGATTCATGTTGGAAGAGTTTGTGGAGGATTTTCTCCTATTGGAGGTTCCCCACACTGGATCAGGAGTCTTCCTCTTGCGTAGGCAGGAGCAGCTAAAGAAACATGTGATGAACTGACCCAAACCCCCATTCCCTGTCCTCCTGCACCTCTCAGTAGGAGGTAGAGAATTCATGAGTGACATTATGCTCAAGAAGAATGGGGGATACAGGAAAGGAGTTTTAAGATGTTTTTTTGTTTTATTTCTCATTACTTACTCTGACTTTTGATTAGTAATAAATTAAGCTATTTTCCCCAAGTTGAGTCTGTTTTGCTGGTGGTGGTACCTGGTGAATAATCTCTTCCTGTCCTAATCTCCACCCACAAGCCTTTTGTCATACTTTCTCTCTCCTGTCCAGCTGAGGATGGGGAGTGATAGAGTGGCTTGGTGGACACCTGGCGTCCAGCCAGGGTCAACCCACTGCATATGGCTTATCCAATGCAGTCGAGCCTTAAAATTTTTATTGGGTTCATAGAAAATGACTACATGGTTTCTTTTAAAATGTTTTAATTTTAAAATTTCATTGCTTTACTTTAATAGACATATTGTTCTATATCTTAGTAATAAGTGCAATATGCGTCAGTATGAACTTTGTCTTGCTGAACCAGAAATTGAGAGAATTCTTATTAAAATATCAAAAAAATATGATCATAGGTAGCCAACCTGCTTTGAAACTGAAAAAGAAAACTATCTTACTGAAGATCTTTGTCATCATGTTAGGGAACTTTCATTGAAACTGTTGCCTGAATCAATTTTCAGATCTGAGAATGTGACAATGAACAACTATATTTAGACCTATAAATATTTAGGAAGTTTGGCGTCTCCATTTCTTGACTGTAATAAAAGTTTGGGACTGCAGTGCTTTAAAAACTAATTTTTTCAGTCAAATGAGTAAAAAATGAGATTCTAGTTAGAGATTCTAGTTGTTGTTTTTTTGTTTTTTTTTTAATATTCCAAATTCTTGGTTCTGCCACTAACAGTACATATAATAGAAAAATGTTTTTCATTGTTGATGTTATTTATATTTCTTTTTGCTGTTTTACTTTTCCAAACCCTGGAATAATAGAGAAGAAAAAGAAAAACATAGTACCAGTCACTGGAAAGGGAGGAAAATGCCTTGATTTTCACTGTATTTTTCCTATGCCATTGAAAGGCATAAAATGTAAAAGAAGGAGGAAAGAGAAACTAGCATTTCCATGAGAAGCTAAACTACTGCATTAAAGATTTTTATTTTTTCATACATGTCTGTTTTTATATACATGGTAAAATGGAATCAGATTATTGATCACTGCTAGTATTAGCAACTATCAGTCTACAGTAAAAGTAATGCTTTCCTAAAGAAAATGAAAGTTTGCACTATTAATATTTGTGGGTTACTTTTAGTTCACTCATATAGACTTTGCAAGCAATATTCACAGTTTCAACTCTGGAACAGTCTTTTGGAAAGAGGACTGGAAGCCCAGGCATGGTAAGAGAAAGATGCCTGTAACTTTTGTAGAGGCTCTGGATAAATTTGTTTGTTCTTCAGTGAGAATTACTGTCTGTATTGCTGAGCAAGTGTGCTCTGTCATGCACCTGCTTTTCCAATCATCCAATCTGGAACACATTGTAGTTCTTTCTCTGCATGCCCAAGTTTCCTTCCAAAGGAAACCTTTGTGTGTAAAGACACAATGCATACTCAGGTGTCTGGCATGCGTCTAGGATGCTTCCAGACCATGTACTTATAGATCCAAGATTCTAGAGCATACCTGTCCTGTGTTGTTGATGTGGTCACTATTTATTCATTTAAACCAGTTTGGATAATGCTAATTTTAACTGTCATTTAGTTTTCACTCTTGAATAGTTTTATCATGAATTTCAGAAGCAGTGGGTAATGAATAACACTGTTTGATTGCTTTTTCAGTCCTAAATAGTTTAATGATCCTTTCCTTGTCTTTCCTCTCAGTTCAGGCACTGAAAAAGATTCTGTAGAGTCCTGAAGCACCAAGAAAATACAGAAATCTCTAAAAAAGATTTAGAAAAAAACCTAAGCAAAAATAAGAATAACATTACACGTGCCTCAGGAAAAAAAAAAACAAAAACCAAAAATCCAAACAAAAATTGCCACAAACAAACAAAAATCTCCATCACATTATACTCATCATACATGGACATGGGACTGGAGCAACACTTTCCATTTATTCATATTCCGTGTTTCATTAATATAGGCTGCTCTATGGTTGGCCACATATATTTCAGATGTACTTACCTAACAAACTGACATTAGAATTATGTCTTAATCTTTGGTTTGTTTTTTTTTTTTTTTTTTTTTAAGTGTTTCTACTATAGGAAAGAGTTTCTCGTTGCAGATGCCCCGTGCAGGTCCATGACTTTTCTACAGGGCTGAACTTCTGGTGCTTGACTTGGTGCCTCTGGTGGGATTTGGCACAAGATGCAGCCCTAGGCTCAGGGGACATGGAGGTCCCCAGG
>JAOXNG010000001.1:174342930-174356490 GCA_028566535.1 Scolopax minor | reverse complement strand
GGCATTCTAGGCTTCTAGGGTGGACTCCAGAATGGATTCTAGAATTCTAGGGTGGATTCTAGGACTCTAGGGCCAGGATACAGCTGCCTCCTTGGGCTACAAGGGCACATTATTGGCTCTGTCTTCCTGGTCAGGTGGCCGTAGTAGACCCCCACAGTAACATCACATATCCTTGCCCTCCCTTTAATCATATGATCTCTTTCAGCTCCTCATCCATCCTCATCCATCCATCCTCAGCACTCCAGCCGGTCCTTGACATAGAGAGCAACCCTATGCCTGTCTCCCCTGCCTGGACTTCCTGAAAAGCCTGTGCTCCAGTCATAGGAGCCATCACACCATGTCTCCATGATGTCAATATGATCATAGCCCTGAATGCGTGCACAGCTCTCTAACTCATCTGCTTATTCCTCATGTTATGTGCATTTTCATTGAGACATTTAAGTTGACCTCCCAAAGAAGTTGACTTACTGGCTGGAGTAGCTGGAATTCTTCTGTGCTGCACTCCAGGTGATCTCCAGATGACCTGTTGTCCTTCTCCGGGTTCTGGGCTTCTATTGCAGGCACTGGCATCAAACTGGTAGGAGAGGGGTGGATTAAAGTTCTCTTTCCTCGGTAACTTTAGTTTAAAGCCTTCTTCACAAACTTGGCAAGGCTATGCTGAAGATGCTCTTCCCCTTTTCTGACAATTGGACCCCATCAGCCCCCAGTATATGTAGTTGAGCACCTGTCTGTTTTCTATAGCAGCTTCTAATTTCTTCATATTCAGAAAAAATATCCGATTTCAGTTTCATCATTTCCATAAGTTGATATATAGTACTTAATGCAACAAGAATTCAAACCAATGAAGAGATAGGGTACAGGTAAGAAAATAAGATAAATGACTTGAGCGATGAGGACATATTTAAAGGATTTGGTACCTTCTTTGCTTACTTTACATTCTAGAACATGATCAAAATTGTTCTGCGGAAAAATAAAAAACCTCATTTTTCAAAGGCATTGATGAAATTTTAAAGGCAGAGAGTGCCAGAAGAAGCAATATCTTCCATTAGATCTTTATTAACTGAAAAAAAAAATAGAGAAGCTTTTGGTTCCAAAATATTTCATCACGTAATGCAATGTAGTTCTTGCAGGAAAAAAAAAAATCCACAAGAAAGTTAAGCCAGCTCTGCTTAACCTATTCATAAGTTAAGAAAAGGTTGTGAAACTATTCCTGTGAATGTTACTGGATCCCTGCCTTTGAATTGACACTTTTAGATCAGAGAAATATCATTCCTCATGATCAGAACAATACAAAGAAATGAACTAAGATGTTTATGCACATGTGGAGAGCAACCTGAAATGGCTAAAATATGGCTGAACTTCTTTCAGATTGGGAAGAGGCAAGCAAATGGCAAGGCAAGAAAAGTGTACAGAGCACTTGAGGAGGATGGGTTAGAGACAAAGGCTAGGATGAAGATGGAACATTTTACTTTTATTTTTAAAGTAATGATGAGGTGTTAGACTATGATCAAAAAAGGATATAAAGGTGAAGAACATTAGAGGTTTACTGATTAGATGGAAGAAATTGCATGGTCAAAACAACAATAGAAAACTTATAGCACCATCAGTTTTAATGTTTCTGAAAGCTCAATAAAAGGAGACAAACATTTCTCAAGGACAAGCAGGCAGTACTCCAGATACATGTAAACCACAAAGACAAACTTCTCTTTTCCAGAGACAAAATCTGAAGTTGAGCCAATGTTAGTTAAGTGTCAGGTTCTGGAGAAAATGACAAAGTAAATTAAAGAACAGATTTTTTTTCCTTCCATTTTTTTTCATAAAACTTATAAATGGAATACTTTTCATTCTTTGACAGTTCTAGACATTTCTCTGGAATATAAACATCTGTCAGAAAAAAAATACTGTCAGAATATTTAAAAATGTAACTTGGATAAAATCGAAAATATAGGTAGATGATAGATATCATGCTCTTTCAAGGTCACATTAGTAATAAAGAGAATCAAGGAAATTTCTGAACCAACTCTGCAGAAACCTGAGACAGGATCATAAAGATTTAAATAGTAGCTTCAGAGAAGGCCACTCTGACATGAACAGAGGAAGAGGATCTCATTCTTGGGTTTTTATCAAAGAGAACTTCTTGCTTTCAGCAGAAAGCCTAATGTTTTAGGAGAACCTAAGAGCTCCTAGTGATGGTACCTTTAAAATTTTGAGAGCACAGATCCCATTGGCATCTTCTTTTTTAAAAATGCCTGGGACTAGTCATCGTGTTTCTTCAGGCTCTACATATTTTGCAAAATGCTTGACTTCAAAAGCATATGTCTGGATATGGACTAAGTAAGAGCTGAAAGATCTGGCATATTATGAAAGCTTGATGATGCATTTAAAAGGAAGAATATATTTTCACTTCAGTTTCTGTCTTAAAATAAAATTATGAAATTTTCAGATAATTTGAATTTGGTTACACTGTCTGCACATCCATTTGACCAATTATAGCCCATGGACGAAAGTAAGGATCTAGGAAATGATGAACAAGCCTTTTCCTTCTGATAGCGCCCATGTTTGGTGTTACAGAAAACACCAAATCTCAACTATCTTAGTAATTGATTTTATCTTGTTGTTCTTACTCCTCAACTAGTTCTGCCATTCTTCTGCAATAGGTTGAGGTATATAAAACTTACAGGTCTATACGTCAGCTGGTTATCCTTTTTTGAGATAGTAGATTGAAACAAGCTAAGGATGATTCACTGGCCTATTTTAAATGCGTAAGGGGAGATGATTTGGCTCTCTAGATACTGATCATTCTCCACAGACTGTGAAAAAGCCTGGAGTGATTAGCTCAAACATACACGCCTGGTCAGATGACTAGAAAACAGGGCAGATTAATCCTACATTTATTTTCTGGCAGCTGCCAGAAGTCTTACCATCTCTATAGCTCAGTGAATAATTTCAGATAGGAAATGCATTCAATTAACTTCATCTGCCTCTCATTTCTAATCATAAGCAGTCTTTTATGTTCTACTCTTTTGAAAAAAAAAGGAGTAATTTATAAAGTATTCCTTAGTCTGTAAATATGCAATATAAATTTCCAATGTTTATAGCAGAGATGTATGGGTTAATTTTTACTAGTGTTAAAGTCACAAAGTATTTTTTTCTCTCCTGACAGGAGAGAAAGTCACTTTGTGGTACTGATTTACTAATTTCCTCACAAATTCTGGTGTGGTTTGTTGTTGGGGTTTTTTAATTCCATTTATTTTCTGGATGTAAAGTAATTCTGCAGAATATCATTCAGAGACAAAGAAAAATAAGGAAAACTCAGCTGAAACACATTTGGAGTCTTAAAATGTTTATGACTCTATAGAGTATTCCGTCATTTGCACTAGGAAGGAGGAAGGGAGACATTCCATTTCAAGGAATTTGACCGCCGTGGTTATTCTTACCATTGTGTAATTATTCAATAATTTGATTTAGAGAATACCAAGTACTATTGCCCTAGGTAGTCATTCCCCCACCCTTCCTTCCCCCTGACTCCACGTTTCTCGTTTTCAAGTGTTTCTCTGTTTTGTTCTCTTTTGCTGACAGTGGAAATATTAGAGAAACTCCTCCCAATAATTCCATAGGTTGGTTGAACTAATTTTCACAAAAATGAGGTCTTTCACACTTGTTGAGAATTTGGCCACTTGCCATATAGTTTAATAGATACATAATTGTACATAATTTGTATATACATAATAGATAATTTGTACATAGATACATTATCTTGTACATAATTTTTTAGTAGATACATCATTTTCATTGGAATAAAAATATATTCAGGAATAATTTTAAGTAAATGAATTAATGACGTACAACCTAAAATAAGAGGTCAAATAAGTGGCTCTATTTAGCTTGGCAAAATATGTATCAATTTCAAAATTACATTAGAAATTGTGAATATAATAATTTATGTTATACTACATTGGATAAACATACATTTTATTGCCTGAAATTCTTTATCTAGAATTTATCTCAAGAGTCTATTTGACTGCTCTTATTTGTTAATGGAATATTAGTATTGAATTCTTCTGTATTTTAAGTGACTTACAGGGTTATTGTTGTCAGCCTCATTTTTATTCCTGAGGGCTGATGCTGTGATATTGTGTTCCCTATTTCCTCTGGTGTTTTGATAAATGTTACAGGAGTACTGCAGAAAGAAAGTGCAATTATTGCACAGGAAGAAAAAGTGACTATATGTGGACGGTCAATATACTTACACTGCACTGGAAGTCAGCAGTGTTTGTGGGTCAAGGATCAACTCAGTGGCACACCTGTATGGAATTGCTTGAAAGATGTTGCTTAAGAAAAAGACAAATGTAGGGCTTGAAAGCCCTACATGAGAAACCACTCACTATTCAGTCCAATTCTGTATTGAAATAGGACCAGGTGCACTGATGTTGTCTCTGACAAGAGTCTGTCTAACTTGTTCTGAAAAGCCTCCAATGAAAGGAATTCTACAATGTCCCTAAGAACATTGTTCCAGTGCTTTACAATACCCATACAGCATTAAAAATTATATTAGAAAAATGTCATCGTTGAAAAAGATATAGAACATGAAAGCTCTTTCAAAGGGCAAAGTAACTTTGCCCAGTGGATACTCAATATCCATAAAGTGAAAAGAAAAAAAACCCACCTTACCACCCTTATTGAAATAAAATATAAAAAGAAGTGTACAACAAAATGTAACTCTGCAGGAGATGACTTGGCAAGGAAGAGAAGATAAATATATGCAATTGTACTTCATTTGACCAGAAATAGTGAAGTCAAGTTCTTAGGGCTAATTTTTCATCTGAAATATCATCCTTACAACTGCAGAGTGCCCGTTAAAAGCACAGACACTGATTCAGTGTTGAATCAGAGGGGAAAATATTACCTACTAAATCACTAGTACTATATCTTGTACTATCCTGCTTTTTCTTGGAATCTTTCCATTTGAGCTGACCTCAACCCTTCTAAGCAACTAAGAACAATCAGAATCACGGTAAAAGCCAATGTAAGTAAATATAAATTCATAGAAATCACATTCATTAACTGCAATTAACTATTTGTTAAGGATTATCAATATTGTATTCTGTTAACCACAACAATATTTGGAAATTATTGTGTTATGTTGTTCACTTACTGCTGGGAATTTTGAGGCAAAATTGAAAATCAATGTAGAACAACTTTTCTTCTTATATCTTTTTTAGAAAACTATGATTGACGACAATGACAGATGACTTGCAAACTGGCCTGGATATTTTGGAATAGATCAGAAAGACTATGGTGGTGCCTAAAATAAGCAAGGCTGAAATTTTCTTGCTAAATTTAAGGACGTCATCCAAAGTAAGTTATAGTGTCTTCAGGAGATGTTAAATGTTTGGAAAAATGCCCTGAATTTGAAGATATGAAGTAGATCTCCCCATAACTTCCATGCCTTTTGTATTTGGGATTTCCAAATTCAACAAAGGATGTTGAAGGCCATATAATTAGGATATTTCCTGAAAAGTGGGGGCTTGGGGTAGGGGTCAAATTCCATCAAGTTCAAGGGTTGTATCTAAATTACAATATAGCTTAACTCCTTCCTTCTTGTGAAATCTGATTATTATTCATAAGAAGATACATATCAATTCTTATCATTTCTTGCCTTGCCTTTTTGTTTTATCTCCAGTTAGGTACTCCTTAGGCTTCTAATTTTCTGGAAAAAAAATTACTTTTTGGCAGTTGGAACTACCTTCAGTTGCCACACTAGTTGGATTAAAAGGAATGAAAATTGGCCATGGTTACTCTACAATTGAAACTGGGCAACCTAGAGTCCCCGTCTGTGATTGAATATCCATGAAAAAGACTGCTTTCTTTTCCAGATTATTAATACTGTCCAAGTGATATGAAAATTAACTTAATCTTAGCAAATTTTCCAAGTGTTTTTAATATTCATACAGTTATTTAAATATGAAAAATATCCATAAGAACTGAATACTGATTAAAGTTGCTTATATGACTTACAAATCTATTAATTTTTATGTGTTATTAATGACAGTTTAACACTTTAAATAACTTATAGGAGACTATATTGTTTGTATATTAATGTCGTTAAACCTTTTTTTAAGTTTTGGATATTGAAAGTAAGTGCTGATACTAAGGAATACTATAAATCTCTTGCAAAAATCATGCTACAGTGTGTGCTTTGAAAGAACATAAACATCAGGAGCATTTCCTTGACATTGCACAGTTCTTATGTCTTTTCAACAAACACAGAAGTATAAATAAACATATTGGAAATTTGAACACACTTTGGCTTGAAATATTGTTATGTGTAAACACGAATTTCTGATCTATCACATTTTCAGTTTATATATTTGATATATATATATGACCTGTCACTATGAAACTGATCTACTGGACAAAATTTACTTTAGGGTACTATAGCAGATTAAAATTCCCTTTTGAAACAACACAAAAGCCAGCTTTCAGGTTCACAATATTTAGACAAGAATACCAATATTTGTTTGACTACTGTTGTATAGTGCAGAGGCTACAGAGACCAAAACATATACAGGAAAAATTTCTAGCTTAGAGATTACAACCCACACTGAAGCATTTCAAATACTGGCCATACAACACTAGTAAGATTTTTGGACACTCACAAAGCTGTTTGATTTAGATCTTAAACATTAAATCTTCTTTCTTTTCTGTATTTTGAGCAGAGTAGGCCCCAGTCTGCCTTTGCCTTCAATTCTTTTGCAGTTATCCCTTCATGTGTAGAAGTCTGTTGGCTGAGATGCTTCAGAACTCCAAACCTCAGTTACCATAGATACACCCATAGCTTAACCACATGTATTCTTTCCAAAAGTTTCCATTTCTGAGAGTTCTGTTTTATAATTTGCCTGTTCAGGACCTCATGGAATAAGACATAATCTTCTCTCCGAGGCCTGATGACCTAGTCACACTTTGTTTAATTGGAATAGGGGAATACAGCATTATGAAAGTGTGCTGTGTTACCTGTCTGCCATAGCTTTTCTAATTTCAGTAATTTCCTCTGAGCAATCCTGTCACATCTATATTTTTGCTTATTTTAGAGAGATGGAACTGGTGTTCTAGAACAACATGTAAGATTAAAGAAAACTTTACAGTATGGCTATGTGTTCTTCTAACATTTTTCTCAGATATACAAGTTTCTTATGATACAATTATTCTGTTTACTGATGTTGAGACCAATAAGAATGAACTATACTTGCCAAAGTGTGACATTATGGTTATGATGTTTATGTTTCTCCCTTTTCACATACAGCAGCTGTGTTTAGAAAAAATTTTCACAAGATCAGTCCTATAATGTATGACATTTCTCCACTACTTTTCACGTTACATGACTATGACTATAGTTTTGGCAGCTTCGAACCTAATGAAAACTATTTCATATTTATTATGCATTGATAGTAAAGTTCATATTGGAAAAGACTAAACAAAATGAATTTTCTCTCTAGATATCATAATATAAACTAAGATCATTTCAAAGAAATGAAAAAGATGCATTTTTCCTTCAATGTCCCAACATTTATATCAAGAGCATTATTTCTTTTTTTTATTGTACTCTCACAGTCAGTCCTTGAAAAAATAAATTATTCGGTTCATAGTATCCTCACTTTGTTGTTGAGATATTCTAATTTCAGTTTCCATTTTTTCTCCTGTCAATTTAGATCTATTTTGTTGAAAACCAAATCATAATCTAGGTGGTACTTCTTAGCTTATTTTTACCTATACTAACCATATTGTGAGAAATTTCTATTCTAATTTCATTTAATAATTTTATCTGGACTTCAAATTCTGGATCATTTGGATTATTCTTTTTGAGGATGAACAATTACTCATTGCTATGTAAATTCAAGAGCTTGGGATTTGTGTCTTCTATACATCTTTGAAAATGAAATACCTTACAAAGCCTGGAGGAGATCAGTCCAGCTCAGTGAGATTTCAGGGTTTTTCTTTTGTTTACTTCATTAAGACAGGAAGAGTAAGGTTTTAAAGTCTTTAGATACCATTGCTTCATTTCAGACTATTGCCCTCTCATTTTTTATCTTTCCTCTCCCATAGGCTCTTGTATTTTCATTGGCATTCGTAGGCTTTCGCCCTCCTTCTTTTCTCTTATTCATTCATGCCATGTTTATCTTGCCAGAAAAAGAAGAGGAGGGGATCTCCATGAAATGGAAGTGGTACCTTCTCAGCAAGAGTTGTAATATTGTACAAAACATCGTCTTGCTGTAACTTGAGTTTGTATTGACAGATGTGATCCATCTAGATCAAACTGACTTAATTCAGGATTGGAATGTCTTTGATAATTGATTTCTGATTTAGGAGCTTCCCCATCTGATAGATGGGAATATTTCATCAATCACCCTCCTTTCTGTTTGTTAGGTGTTTCACAAGATAGGTATTAGCCAGTTCATGTATCTGAAGAGTGTTTTACTCTTTTCTCATCTTTCTGATTCCTCCAAGCATATATGGTTAGAAGAGTATTGTTTCAGTCAACATGATACTGACCATACTTGTCACTTTTCTTCACAGAATTTATCAGGGCTATAAATTCAGGTTCTGTACCTGAGATCTTTCATTGTCAGGGACAGTAGGACTGGTTTTAAGAAAGTTTTAGTACCTCAGTTGGTGTTCTGTCTAGGACACTAAAAATGTAGGAGAAATGACACTTTTAGAATGTGATTCATCCAATAAAATATGGATGTCTAATCTGGGATAAAGTCAACTGCTCACTAAAAGTTGCTCCTTCTCTTCCTATTGACTATAAAAACAACTGAATTTGAACAGTTCAGGTGTAGATATCTGTCTTGTAAATATCCACATTCAGCCAAATGAATTCACAGAAGTGGAGATTGTCTACATTTGAATAAGGGATTTAGGTTTTGTACTGTCAATTGCCATTTCACTCTCGCAAGCATGTGAAATCAGTAGGCATTTCCAATTTGGAGTATTATGGCTCTTGTATTATTTCTTTACTAAAATAATTTATAAATTATAACAGAAATTCCAGGAGTAAAGATAGGAAACTAATGTCTGTATTTCCCAAATACAATTGGTAATTGTGGGGAATGGAACCAGTCACCTTCCTGCCCTTTCCATCTCCATGAATCTTGCACTTATTTCAGCACTGACTCATCCCTTCCTGGCTACAATATGATCTAACTTAAATGTGATGGCCAGGGTACTTTAAAACAGAAACAAGCTTAAAATAAACAAAAAAGAAGTACTTTTTCACCCAAAATATAATTAAGCTGTCAGATTTATTACCACAGAATGCTGCAGAGGCCAAGCATATAAGTAGTTTCAAATTCTTATTTTTTTAAAATATTTAAGGGCATTCAGACACAGTCACAGAAGAAAAATTCATAAAGGGTTATTAAACACAGTGATGTGGACATTATGTTGATGATGTGAACAAGGTGTGGGTCAGAAATTCTAGAGCTGTAGTTTGTTAAAAGTTGGGAGAACTGTCAATTCCATGTGCTCTACATATTTATTCTACGCAATTTCCTGGGAGACCGTTTCATTTCACCTCAAAGCATTCCCCAAATGAGGATGACACGGGAGTGAGATCATGTAAATCCAGATGTAATAAATGAGAAAAAAGAAAAAGAGATCAAGATGAGGTCAAAGGTCATCAGGGGCTTGAAGAGTACTCTGTTATTTGAGAGTCCTGAAAGTCATTTAAAGAGTAATGCAATCATCAGGAACAGTCAACACAGGTTCATGAATGGGAAGTCCTATCTAGCTAATCTGATATCCTTCTATGATAAGATCACCTGCCTACAGGATGACAGGACTGGAAGGTGGCCAAGAAGGCCAACAGCATCCTGGCCTGTATCAAGAACAGTGTGGTAAGTAGGACTCGAGAGGTGATTGTCCCCCTGTATTCAGAACTGGTGAGACCCCACCTCAAATACTGTGTCCAGTTTTGGGCCCCCTGCCACAAGAAAAACATTGAGGTGCTGGAGCAGGTCCAGAGAAGAGCAACAAAGCTGGTGACGGGTCTGGAGCACAGGTCTTATGAGGAGAAGTTGAGGGAGCTGGGGTTATTTAGTCTGCGGAAGAGGAGACTGAGGGGAGACCTTATCGCTCTCTACAACTACCTGAAATGAGGCTGTAGAGAGGCGGGGGTCAGTCTCTTCTCCCAGGTCAGAGATGATAGGACAAGGGGTAATGGATTCAAACCAGGGGAGGTTCAGGTTAGATATTAGGAAATATTTCTTTACTGAAAGGGTTCTCAGGCATTGGAATGGGCTGCCCAGGGAGGTGGTTGAGGCATCATCCCTGGAAGTATTCAAGAGACGAGTTGACAAGGTGCTCAGGGATATGGATTAGTAGTGAATTGGTGTTGTTTTGGGTGTGGTGTGGGGTTTGTGTGTGGTTTTTTTTTTTTGTATTGTTGGGTTTTTTTTGTTGTTTTGTTTTTTTCATTTATTTTCATTGGTTGGACTAGATGATCTTAAAAGGTCCCTTCCAACCTAGGTCATTCTGTGATTCTGGGAAGTAGTTTTTCTGGATTTTAGTAAGACTTTTGGTATTGTTCTTCAGAGTAGCCTTCTGGACTAGTTGTCCAACTGTTGGATGAGCAGGTACACAGTGTACTGGGTGAAAAACTGTGTGAATGGCAGGGATCAAAGGGTGAGTGAACAGAATAGTGAACAAAGTAGTGAACAGGTCTACACCTGGCTGGAGACCACTGGTGTTCCTCAGAGCTCAATTCTAATGCCAGTTCAATAATATATTCATCAATGATCTAGATCTAGGAGTTGAATGCACTACTGTCAAGTTTGCTGATGAGAACAAACTGGGATGTGCTGTTCATCAAGATGCCTTACATAGGGGTCTGTAGAGATTGGAGCATTGGGCATTGGGCACCATATTAATCATAACAAGAACAAACACTGGATTCTGCATCTGGAATGGAATAACACTGGCCACAAGCATAACTTGGGAAAGAAGTGTCTGGAACAGATCCTTGCAGAAAGGGATCTGGGGGTTCTGGTTCACACTATGCTCAATGTGAGTCAGCTGTGTGCCCTGGTATCCAAGAGGGCAAACCACATCCTGGGTGGTTTGCATAACTGATGTGATTATCCAGTGTATTTAGCATTGGTGTGGCCTCACCTTGAGTGTTGTGTGTAGTTCTGGGCTGCACAATCTAAGACAGATGCTGAGATACTCTTATGTGTCCAGAGGAGGGAACAAAGTTGGTGAAAGGGCTGGTACACATGTTCTGTGATGAGTGGCCAAGGAGTTTGCGTTTGTCTAGTCTGGACAAAAGGAGACTGAGGGTTGACCTCATTGTTCTCTGCAGCTTCCTGAGGAGGGGCAGTGGAGAGTTGGGTGATGATCTTTTCTCCCAGGTGTCCAGTGATTGGACACAGGAGGTGGCTCATCAGGGGAGGTTCAGACTTGACATTAGGAAGCATTTCTTTATTGAGAAGGTGGTCAGTCACTGAAACAAGCTTCCTAGAGAGCTGGCCAATGCCTCATGTCTGTCAGTGTTTAAGATACATTTGGACAATGCCCTTAATAACATGCTCTAACTTATGTTCATCCCTGAATTTGTCAGGTAGTTGTGCTACTTGATTGTTGTAGATCCGTTCCAACTGGAACCACTCTATACAATTCTATTCTATTCTACTTTATTCTATTCTGTTCATTTGACTCCATAGAGATGTGCAAGGTGCCATAAATGGTGTCCTTGTAGGCAAGAAAATACCTTTTTCCAGGAAATGGACCTCGAAGTTCTGTTCTGTCCTCTGTTGTTTTTGACAACCAACTTGGCTACAGTCAGAAGGACACTGATGAGAAAATCTCTTAGATTTTTTGAGGTCTTGGATAAAAATTCCATAAGCAAAAAGATAAAAGAAAAAACAGAAGAGTACAGAAGAACCAGAGAAAAGTCTGTGACCTGTTACAATCAGTGTATATATGAAAAAAAATTTCCCTTGTGGCCTAGAAATCATATATGCAGATGACCTCTTCAAGTACATGTGTGTCCAAAATTTTATGGGAAAAAACCACCAGATTTTCTTGTGAAAAAGTGTGTTTTTATTATTGTCACTCTCAGTTTCCAGTAGTGCCTGAGAGGGATGGAAGGAGTATATGGAGCAGTGGTCCATATATGTCCACGGACAATTTTTGATTTTTGAGTTGGAAGTGGAGAACATAGGTGTTATTTACATGAAGAAGTGTCCTGGAGGCAACATGATGAGTTCCTGAGACAAATTTCAAAAGCTGAACACTAGAAAATTAGGGGAAAGAAGAGGAAAAGGACTGTTCTTCCTTGCAGTTTGGGGTACAAAAATATTATGACAGACAATGGTCTTCATAAACTTTAATGTAAAACTTCTTGGAAGCATATCATAGCAGAAGTAGGCAGTTTCCTGCATAAGTTTCTGCAGGACCTGAGAGTTGTGACATGACTGCTATAGTAAAATAGGCTCTTCCTTCTCCAGTCAGTAACCAAGGCCACCTGAAAAATACTATTCTGAAGATTTACAGCGATTTTAATCTGGAGCTTGAGTTGCCTTGTAAGATGCTTTCATGACCTATCCTTAAATTTGGTCCACTTGCCTGGAAGAGAAAGATGAATAATAGAAAGTTAGATACCAAGAGTGGCGGGTCTGTACCATAAACACATGGTACATTGGTCAAAACAGAGATAGGGATCTTCCTTGACACCTTTGGACAGATATTAGACTAAGGATCTAGACAAAAAAAATTAGGAGAAGCTTAAAATAGGAAGGAAGTTTCTGAAAAAAAAAAAAAAATGGATACAGGTGCCTATCAGCTGGGTCAGATATGAAAAGGGGGTGGTTGAGTAGTAGAAACTGTCTTCCAAAGGACTTTTTGTCTAATATAAGGAAAAGGCTGTGTAATTTTATGTTGCCATAGTTCTGTTATTCCAAACTGAATTTTGTGACCTAATCCTAAAGCTAAAATGATTAGGCTGGTCTGAGTGGTATACTTGTCCGATATGTTTTATTTGTTTTAGCTTCCTGCTCTCTAATTTTTGCTGAACATTACCATCCAAAGATAAAAATTGGCAAATTTGGAGTGTATATTAACATAATTTATATGGTACTGTAAAAATTTCTTAGAGATGTCTAGTTTTCCACCTTCACAGAAAAGCACGCAGTGCTATTGGCAAGAGTCTTTGGACTTCTTTACATCATGTGAAAAATGTATTGGAGGGCTTAATATTGTAAGTGTTGCCAAATGCTACTGCAGAAGGAAGTAGAGCAAATATAATTTTCCACAAGGGTAATGAGACCTGATTAACAAAGTTGCAAAGCTGCAACCAGCAAGCCAAAATTAAAAATTCTAGAGAAATTGATTTAGAGCTGGTGTTCCTATCTGCTGTTGACTGGGTTAGACTATGGTCTTGTCATTGACTTCTGTGCCATAATTTAATTATAGTAGTTAATTCTTTCTGGATAGCACCATCCTTGGAGCAACATACTAATACATCATTGGCTGTTGATGATCACTAATGATGAATCACACTAA
>JAOXNG010000001.1:174309270-174319396 GCA_028566535.1 Scolopax minor | reverse complement strand
CTCCCTCCCTCCCTCCTTTCCCACTCTCCTTCCCACTTTCCTTCCCTTTTTCCTTCTTTTGTATTTTGCAGATACACAGACATTTTTATTTGTTGTTGAAGTTTATTCCACGAATATATGAACAGTATTATTTATTGTCTATGTATTAGCTACTTAATAAAAAGGAACTGAGTATCTAATACAGTCTTGTCTATGTTGCCTTTAGGGACAGACCCTGCCGTGAACTCTGCACTAAACTGCCACTTGAGATTGTCTTGCAGAGAGCTAGTTAGAGTGATCCAAAATAGGCCTAGAGAGAAAGTTAGCAATAAACCAGTATGAATTAACTGTGGATGTAATGCTTGATCTCACTCCATTACCTTGTTTTACCTACAGATAGATGTACCCTATACTACACTAAATTAAACATTGCAGCTATCTCATGGATCTGTAATAATGTGCTTGGTTTACTCTTGCTTAACCAAAACACCTGTTGATGTCTAATATTATTTCTCAAAATAGAATAATGTCTCAAAAGACTGAACAATTTGATTGCATAATAAATATAAGAATATATCTCAAATCACTTGTGGTGTCTCTGTTCTTGTCTCTTCATTGTGTAAACTGGGGATAAAATCAGCCTTTAGAGAGGAGAGGAATGGTGCACACAGAGTCAAGTTTGATATAAGAGATATACAGTCTTGACGGATGACACTGGAATGAGCAGCCAAGTTCGCCAATTTAATGGTGTCATGAAGTCCTCTGCAACAACTGGGTATGTGTTCAAAAAATCTGTTTCAGCTTTTATTCCAATTGATAAGTGCACTATTCACCCGTTCTAATCCAGCGAAATCTGAAGTGTTATTGCAGAGAAGTTTCACTGCCTTTGTATTGCAAAATAAAAAAAAAATAATTAAAACAATTATATGCTGTGAATTTTATTTTCTTTTTCAAGAATGTATGCTTAGCCCATTGTTTTAGTTTCACCAGGGAGGATGGATGAATGCAATTTACAGGCAAACTAAGAATGGTTAGTAGAATTTGAATGAAAAGATCTCATATGGAAAGAATCCATCCATGCAAATGCAGATCCAGGATCTTTTTCTTTCAGATTCTCTTGATGGCAAAGATCTAGGGTTATTTTTTGTGCTGTAACTAATTAATTATTCTCCCATTGGAAAGTCTTCTTAAAACTTCTGATACATTATTTCATAAACCTTTAAATATTTCCATTATTATCAATAGTGAACAGTTTACCAATGTGGGCGGATACAGTACTTGCTTACAATATTTTTTAATAGTGTCACTTCAGTGAGTTCAAGGTGTCACTATGGCATAACAGTGCTTTAACAGTGGAAATTCAAGCCATTTGTAAACTTCTGAAATTAAACGATCGGATTAGGTTTTTGCAATTTAAAATCAGATTTTCTTTGTAACAGCAGTTCTGTTGTTTCCTAAAAGCATCTAAGCTAGATAAATCCTTTTTTTGTGTGAACTGGATGTAACATTTTATGTCTATCCAAATTTGAACTGATATGGAAGCTTAATCTTCTGTAGTATGTGCTTACTGATATCTTGGGCAAAGAATTCAGTTCAGCTCATAATGTCGCCTGACTTCTACTTTCCTTTCTGTAGCTTGTGTTAAGCATGGGGAATTAAATACATGTGTTCCACCTGGACTGACTGTGCCCATCTTTTAGTGCTCAGGATATTTTTCGATGGTGATGCAGAGATATCTTTTTGATTGTCAGCAGTGACAAGAAGGAGAAACTTGCCAGGTCTTACCACATACATCTACCTTAATTCTTTGTCAAAGGACTGTTTCTTACATGCCATCCTGCCTTCTTCAGTAGCATGTAATGAAGTGGAGATCCGGTCTTTTGTAATAGTGAAGATAAATGTCAACAAATTGAGATTTGCTGGGAAAATATATTAAGAGCGTATGAATTTTCACATAGATTGTACATATATAACTATATTTATAAGTTTTTATATGTGAAAAACCATATATATATAATTTTATAACTATGTCTGTATATGTATTTGTATATCCCTGTTGATATTTACTGCATCTTACTTATATTTGCCCCAGATACAGACAGAAAACATGACTTGACACACATATAAGGCATAGCAAATTTCAGTATACATTGGGATGCATATTTTTAGAGCACTTAAATTATTTTTTAAACTGCAAGCCTTCCTTACTTATAACTATAATGAAAATGGTACTCTGCTATAATATCCCATTGGTTGTGTGAGGCTTAGAGTGTTGGTATAATCCCTGATTTTAGAATTTGTCTACTCTGTGTCTGCTAGCTCTAAGCAAACTGAAGGATGCTGAGTTGTGTTTCTGATTTTAGTCTTACTCTGAAATTGAATTCGCTCTTCATCCTGAGTTTTATTAGTGCACCACAAACACATTTATTTCAGAAAAGATCTTGAAAGCAAGGTATGTGTGTGTGGTGGGTAGCTGGGGGTGGATAAAGAAATGGAGGGAGTTATTTCTGTAATGGTCTCTGAATGTTGGGATGTTTCTGATAATATAGCTATATTTCAGTTTCTGCTGAAGTCCACTAGGAAGGAATTTACTCGAAATATTTTTGTCCAATGCTTGCCACATTACTATAATGTAAAATTGAGAGTGGGTCTTTTTGAAATTGTGAGGTTAACTGAATTTCTAGCAGTAGAAAATAGAGTGCTTACTAGAAAACTGCTCATCCACCAGTATTGGTCAAGTGAATCCTTGATAATATTTTCAAGCTCAAAACTTTCTGTCATGTGTCTAGGCACCCCGTGTTTCGGTTCCACTGTATAACAGTACACATGGCAGTTGGGTTCAACCCAGCAGGCAGCTAAGCACCACACAGCCATTCACTCTCCCCCAGTGGGATGGGAGAGAGAATCAGAAAAAAGGTAAAACTCATGCGCTGAGATAAAGAAAACTTAATAGGGCCGAAAAGGAAGGGATAATAATAACAACAACAACAACAACAATAACAATAATATTATTAAAATTATTATTAAAATTATAGCTGTCTTGGCTATGTTCCCTCCCTGCTTCTTGTGCACCCCAGCTTCCTTGCTGGCAGGGCAGAAAGAGATGCTGAAAAGTCCTTGGCTTACTGCAAGCATTGCTCAGCAACAACAAAAAGATCAGTTATTTTATCAACATTATTCTCATACTAAAACCAAAACACAGCACTATAGGAGCTAATAGGAAGAAAATTAACTCTATCCCAGCTGAAACCAGGACAATGGAAGAGCACTGTTTTTCACTACATTATCTGTTGAATGATATGCTAGGTTGAGTCTGTCCCTCTTACTAACATCATCCCACTGCTCAATAAAAAGTGAAATTCTTGTGTCCTTTGAAAGTAACGACTGGTATGTTTTTTTTCTGCTACAGGTAGCTTTCCCCAAATACCTTTGCTTTCTAAACTCCAAATCTCTGTAATTTTTTTTTCAAATTTATATTTAACCCCTTGTCACCTTTACTTTGTGAAAGAGCTAGATGAAGTTTCTTATATTTGTGAGGGTAATCCAATATACTGTTTGAAGTCAATGAGGTTTTTTGCCACTAAATTTTCTCCCTCAAAATTTTACTTCTTGCCAAAGACAGAACTCATCAGTTGACAATTCAGGCTCTTAACTGAACAGCTGCTGAAAAAGGGATAAGAAAAAAAAATTATTAAATCTTTACATCTTCTTTTTCTGGGTGAAAAAAAAATCTGAACCGTGAAGCTTTTTGTTCATCTGTTGTCCCTGATTAAGTTTTTTTCTTTATTGTTGATAAAACAACTCTCAAATTACATTCAAAAAACAACACAAACTATTTGTTTCAAAATATGCTTTGAAAATGCAGGACACCTCATTGCAATAATACTTAACCTCAGTTTTACTCCGTTTTCACACTTTGTTTCTTTTCAAGAAAGATTTGTTTCTTACTGAAACAAATTTCAGTTTTCACTTCCTTCTACAGGAGAGCTGCTTTTCATAAAAGTTACTTTGAATAAATTAAAAGTAGTAAATATCAGATGATAGGAAATTCATCTGAATAGTCACACCTAATTTTGTTCAATTTTTGTATTAGTTATTCTTTCTGGAAAAAAACAAAGAACCTTTTTTTTGTGTTGAGCAGATGTGAGTATGTTATTAGCTCATAATCTAAGGCTATGATTTTTCTTGAAACTCTAATCAAACAAGCTTTTACAACATATTCTTATAGTCATGTACATGAAGTTCATTTTAAGTCCAAACAGATAAATCCATTTGCATTTTACTTTCACCATGTTTGTTGTTCATAATAGAAGCACTATCTGCCTAACATTTCTCCTTCAGACCCTTTGACATTATGAAGTATATGAGGTCATTTCCTATTGCCTTGGACAACATTTTATATTCCAAAACCAACCACTGAACAGGTAAGTGAGTATTTCAAGGCGATTCCCTGCCTTTCAGAGGTCAGCAGAGGTCAGTGACATTAGACTTCATTGTTTCTGAAGTGCTTTGAAATACCTCAAGAAATAAGTAAAAACTATTACTGTGTTAGGTTGTGGTTTTTTTTTTTATCTAAAGTAAAATCATTGGAAAAGAGAGTCATCTTTGCTGTCTTTCTGAAAGTTGTAACTGTTGCCTTACTAGCACAATATGAACCAAAGTCCAGTCACGTAAATATTTTGAAAATAAAGACATATGTATGCATATGTATGCAAAAATATGTATAAATTGGGTTAGAAAGACTAATCAAAACCATACAATTTTACTGAGGAACAAACAGTGTGGAATTTACATTTTCTGTTGGAACTGCTATTATAAATTTTTTGAGAAAATTCTATATAAGAAAATTAGATTCTGAGTATCATGCTGAATTTGACCCAGATTCAAACTGTTTTAATTGGTTCATGATGAAGCTCCAGTTTCTTGAAAAAATGTCCCCTCACATTTTCAGTAATCAAATTATTGTTAATGTGTATGAATTTCAGTTAATTCAATGTGCATAGTAACAGATATATTAATTTTCAGATCTTATGTAATTCAGGAGGTAGAAAAAGAAAATAGGACAACAAATCTTAGTTTCTTATATTTTATATTCTTTCACTTACTGCATTTGTAATACTTAAAATAGTTGTAACTTTAGTACACTTTTTATCATGTTAAACATTTTAAAAATTGTACTTCAGCATTTCATTTTGTCAATACAAATGTCAATAAACAAACCTAACAATTATAACATGTGAATACTATATCTAATGATATATCTGTATGAGTCAACTGTTCCTATTATTCATAGACAAGTAAAGCTACTCCAATATGGACAACAAACAACATATTACCTACTTTATGTTTCTTTTTCTCTTGGTAAATCATAAACAATGTTATCTCAGAATTAATGAAATATGAAACTAAGTTCTGTGACTTTTTTTCATCAGTTCTAAAGGAAAATTATCAGGACATGTATTTTGCTGAAATTAAGTCTAAATTCTCTGTCTGCTGCTCACTCATTCATTTCTTCTCTTAGGAAGTTTAGGAAATTAGATTGGAATGTCCCCATTTGAAATAATTTAACAGTTCTGACTTGCGTTATCCATCTCCTTTCTTTGCTTCCTTTTATAATAAAATTTACTTGTCTTATGCTTATTAATTTTATATGTGGGCATAACTGAGATGGGTGGATGAAACTTGACATGTGCATGAACTCTCCTATATTTTGAATGGTGATGCAACTGAAGACATCAGCAAGAAATACCCTTTCTTTTTGTTAGCCTCTGGCAGATTTAATAAATACCCTCTTTACCTGAACCAAGATGACCTTCTTTCCATCATTTAGGGAATTAACTACCAATGATCACCCCAGGACTCTAGTTCATTAAATGGAACAAGTAGCATGAGATGCCTGATTAAGTTATTACTCTAAAACCAGTGTGGATTTATTATTAAAGATCATACTACAGATTTGGGTAATAATGTGGCTCACCAGCTGTCTGTTGATCAGAAGTTGTGCTAATAAGTACAGAGGTAAATTGAATATACTATTCCAAAATTTAAATTCAAAGTCATGATTTGACTTTTTGGCTTGAGACAAATACAGTAAGAAATCATAAAGAACTCAGCAACCAATGCATTAGTTTTTACTCACAGTTTCTGGGAAGCTTTTCATTGTGCTGAATTTAAATCCCCACTGGATTATATAAGGCAATTAACACATCACAGCTTTTTCAGTCTGACTGTTAGCAACAAATGAATGCTAAAGCAGGTTTGTGTAAAAGTAGAACTTGCTAAGATTTATTATAGTCTTCAGCATTCATAAAACCCTTCCTGTTTAGCCCTCCAACAACATGCTGTATCCTGGCAAGAATCCAGCAAGTTATGATAGCTGCCTGATATTAATTAATAATTTAGCCTTTACAAATGTCCTGGCCTTTATCCTAGAAGTGCTTTTTGCAATCCCTGGCAGTTTGTTAGCAGATGCACTGCAGGCAATTAGAAGGTGTCATCTTTATATGGCTTTGCTGTCCATTCACCTATTTAATAAAGCATTTTCATTGCATGCATTTGGCTTGCCTTGGAACAGGTACAAAAATACTTGCACATAAAGACAGAACATTGCACATAAGATAGAATTGCCTTACAATGGCTCTATTGTCATAGGAAATATATGTAGTGAAATAACTACATACTTTACTTAAGGGAAATACTAAAACATGAAGGAAGAGATTGAATCTTGATTTGATTTCTCTAACAGAGGACATTAAGACTTAAAGTCAAAAGAGGACGTGTGTCACTGTGTGGTTATTTATTTATTGCTTTGAATAAAACAATTTGAAATGTATTTTGTTAAAATAATTTCAATAATTTACATTTTAGTACACACTGGTGTTCTAGAATTTTTTTCTCTCTTTTATTTCTTTTTGTGTTCTAATATCTGAATGATGACAGACCAAACTGTAACACAGCAAATAAGTAGAGATGGATAGGATAAGCAAATAAGTAGAGAAGGATAAGGAGCTGGCAGGGTGGCCGTACTCAAAGGGTTGTGGTCAACGGCTCAATGTCCAATTGGTGGCCAGTGACAAGCGGCGTTCCTCAGGGGACCAGTGCTCTTCAAAATCTCTGTTGGAGATATGGACAGTGAGATAGAGTGCACACTCAGCAAATTTGCCAATGACGCCAAACTTGGTGGTATAGTCAACATGTTGGAGGGAAGGGATGCCATCCAGAGGGACCTGGACAGGCTTGAGAGGTGGGCTCGTGAAAATTGCATTAAGTTTAACCAAGCCAAGTGTAGAGTCCTGCACTAATTACTGCAAATTAATAGTAATAATAATAATAGTAAAAATAGTTAGAGGCAACTAAACTTCAGAATGAGTATAAACTTCACACAGACAAGAAAGAAGCTGCTATTTGTATGTTCAAGACTGGAAAAGTGGTGTTATTTTTACTGGCTTAACAGTGGTGGCTACATCAAACTGGTTATGGTACATGAAAAATGTAAGCATAAGATCTTTCATCTGAAGTTTAATAAAGGAGAAATTTTTACTTGTTTTGTATGTACTTCTTTCTGATTAAATCAAAGGAAGGAACTTTCCACATCTACTTCTAGAGGAGTGGTTTGTCCATTGCTTTTCAACTCTGTTTCTATGGGACCATTTGAGGGAATCTCTTGTGAAAACTTGCTGCAGGAATTTCTGCAATTCTAGCTGTACAGCATGCAGTAAGACACGAACTTGAACTAGTTCCAATCCAGTAACATTAACTTTTCTCAGAAGTAACAGTTAATGGATACCTTTGCAGTAAACATTGGAACCACATTTTTGTCCTTTTCATTTTTTGAAGTGCCATGAATCTCTACAATTGTTCCAATATTCTATGTCAGCAAAATACAATTAATTATAAACAATTTCCTTTCATGTTTCACTAATTAAGAAAAGAGACTGAATGGAATTATATAGAATTAGCTATTAACATTTTGAATATTTTGGTTACAGGATATTTGTCTCCACGAATAAAATTGTCACTGTCACATCATGGTTTTGCTTGCTCCTATTCTGTCATCTGTTCCTGAAAAATACAGTACGTAGAAATAAAAGACCATATGTTTAGATTACTGAACTTTTGTAGGATATACAAAATCGAACATACAAAAAATACACCTCTCCCCTTTATTCTTTGCTTTAAAGACTAACAAACAGCTCATCCAAGCACACACTAACCAGTTGTAGCAATCTAAAAATTAGGTATCTAATGTAATCCAGTTATAGGATTGTATGTAAAAAAAAATTTCAGTAAGAATGATTTGGAGGTAAATGTAGCCATTGGGTTTTTCTTGAATATTAAAAAAATTACTTATAATGTAATTTTACATATAATGTAATTTTACATATAATGTAAAACATGCAACACAGAAGTGACAATGACAGACTGGAGGAAATCCAGCTGTAAGACAATAAGTACAATGTAAAAAAACATACAGAGCAGTAATGTCATATTTGCTTGATGGCTCTTTCCTACTTATAAGCAAAAGTTGTTCCATGCAGTTGACAGACAAAACATAAAATTTCAGAGAGGAGCTCACTAACTCTGCAAGTCCAGCATAGAAATGAAATAATAATTGGAAAGACATAATTCTGTAACGGTTCAGTCCTTTTATTCAAAATCAAGGAATGGAAAAACATGACAAACATAGAGAAATCTTCTGATTGTTTCTTCAGAATAATCTTTGCTTGGATTAATTAAATTTCTGTATTGAAGATGTAGCTAAGAAAATTTTATTTGGTAATTCAATAGAGATTTTTTTTCTGTGTGTGTATGTATGTATGCATATAGAAACTATAGTGCAAACAGCAGATGATAAATGTTTATTATACCTTTGTTTGGAATAACTTATTCTGTAAGTTCATCCAGTTATCTGCTTGTTCTTCTGTTATAGCCTAATAACTAGAATGTTAGGCTTAGGTAAGACATATAATCTTTTTTTTTTTTTTTTCCCCAATATATTGTTTAGTGCACTGTTTAAATCTATTTTTATGCCTTTAAGAATATAGGTATATGTGTGAAAATACACTTTATCATAGACAGCCCACTGTATGGCATTTGCTACCAC
Source organism: Scolopax minor (assembly GCA_028566535.1). Taxonomy (NCBI): domain Eukaryota; kingdom Metazoa; phylum Chordata; class Aves; order Charadriiformes; family Scolopacidae; genus Scolopax; species Scolopax minor. The sequence goes on along the minus strand of JAOXNG010000001.1, from coordinate 174,310,314 downwards.
CTAAACCTCACTTGGTTGAATTTCCGTTTTGGGAGTTCTTGTTCATCCATTCAGGATCTTCAAAATCACAATAATCAGGGGCACTAATTGAATTTATTATTGGTTTCAGCAATATGGAAAGAGTTATCAACCTCCTTCTGATAAACTTTTTGTGTTACTTAACATGATCACTGTCAGTTATTTGCCTGTAGCTGTATCTGCACAGGAATTTGTCAGGCTGCATGGTATAGTTTTGTATTGTATAGTTTTGAAACAGTTTCATGCTGTTTCAGGCAGCAGGGTAGGGAAAGGATTGATGAAATTTAGTTAAAGTCTTCAAATAAAAATAAAAATTGTGAAAATTTAGACAATCATAACTCTACTTCATGCAGAAGATGGAATTCCAAAATATGGAATCATATCACATGAAGAAATTCTATCACATCCTTTTAAATTGTCTTATTGGCAGATAGTGTTTCTCTTACATGACGAAATAAGTTCTAATAAAATTGAAATAAATTTATCCAAATCAATGAAGAAAGCCCAAACCAAATCTCTAAAAGGACAACTCTTAGATGATATGTTGTCTTCTTTGTAGGAAAATAATCCTTGTAAAATTCTGCATTTATAATCACATGAAAGACAATAATCAGAATTAAAGTTGGGAAGAAGTTGTGGATGGTCATCCACAATGGATAGCAACAAGCTTTTTCAGTGATGTATGTGTACAATATACCTTTATGTAAATTGGCATATGCTCTGGTCAACTTTAGCAAGGAAGGAAACGTGTCTCCTTTGGAAAGAGTGATGCCCACAGCCCATCTTTCAATCTCCAAATACAAAAATGTTATTACAGTAAGATTACCAGGAACTACAATGACAAAAAATATGATTCACTTCTATTAAGCTGCGCAGGGGTTAGCTGGATCACCAACACTGGAATAACATAACCAAAAGAGAAAAAAAAAAAAGACATTCAACTTACTGTCATGAAGAAAATTACCCAGCAGAGCTCACCCCATTTCCTCCTGCTCCAAAAAAGCCAAGAGCAAAAGCATTTTCCAA
>JAOXNG010000001.1:174239522-174275505 GCA_028566535.1 Scolopax minor | reverse complement strand
AACCTGTTTCCCAACCAGGAATAAGGCATCTGGGGGGCTCTGGGAAAGCCCCAGCCCTGGACATTGGGTACCTCACTGGTGACCAGCCAAGGCAAGACCAGGATATGAGCCCATGGTGGGTGCTCAACTTGGTGGGGCCCATGTCCAGGCAGGGCAGAACTGGGGGGAGAGCTGAAGACTGACCATGCTGCAGTGCCACTGGTGCAGGGACTGATGGCCCTAGGGGGGCTGACATGGGGTCCTGGGCCATGGGAAGTCTGGGGGGAGCCCCAGGGAGGCAGGGTAGGGACAATCAGGATTATTAGTGCCCTCAGGGCCCTAACAATTATATTCATTCTGTAGACACCTAACTTTTTATCTACATATAAGAATTTGCATACCTGACATAGATCTGAAATCTTCCTAACTGACAACCTGATTAAAACAGCCAACAGTAATTGTTTAATCTACTTTAAAGCAAAAGAATGGCATAAAGGCTTAAGATAAAGAATTGCATGTCATTTCAAATGCTCTGGGACACTGTTACCGATCCATCACTGTCATTCCAGTATGGGAGAAGTCCTGTATCAGATCTGCCCTACCCATTTGGATCTCTTGAAACGTCTGGGCACCACAGGTGTCATGGGAAGCCTACCCTTACATAAAGGAACCAAATCCCTACAGATTCTGTTGTCCATATTGGCTAGATCTTCTGCATGTAAAAATGTAGTTTATGTTTCAGTACCTTAGGCCATTCAATTGCCTAAGTGTAGGTGTTTAGTGCCTTTTGAAATGATCTACGGTATCTGAGACTTCTATATGGGTTTGGTGGCTATAACACAAGGAGACCAACACTTTCCTGCAGTGGAACCAAAAGCCAAACAATTTGTACCATTGTTTCAATTGGTTACTTTCTTCAGCTGCTACTGAAGCTTTAATAAAGTTATAGACAATGTTGTAATTATACCCATTACAGCATTTTCCTTATTTGACTCAGGGCAGCATTACTGAACTGATAAAATTCCCAGAATTTTTGTTTTATAATCTGTTTCCTAGCCAGTATTTGTGGAGATGATTATTTCTACCTGATTGTAGGACTTTGGGCAGTCTTAAAAGACGTTGCCTTATTGTATTGTGCTGCTTTTCCAATTTGTTAGGGTCATTTTCACTTCTAATCTTGCCTTTCTATCGCATTGTCCAAATCATTATTAAAAAGTAGCATTGGTTGCTGAGTAGAGTGCTGCAAAACCCAATATGACACATCCTAGCTATTTGGCAAAGCTTATTAATAATAGCATATAAAAAGCCTTTGTAAAATCAAGATACAGGAAATCTAAAGCCTCTCCTCTATCTACAAGTGTTGCTACCTTGTCATAGGAAAAAATAAAAAGAAAAAATAAAAAAATTGTTTGACAGGAGTTGTTCTTAACATGTTGCTGCTATTTACCTGTTATTTACCTCCTTCTTCTGTGTTATCTTAGACACTAGAAAGGGTGAAGGTGGTGAGGCACTGGAACAGGTTTCCCAGGGAAGTTGTAGATGCCCCATCCCTGGAAGTGGTCAAAGCCAGGCTGGATGGGGCTTGGAGCAACTTGCTCTAGTGGAAGGTGTCCCTGCCCATGGCAGGGGGGTTGGAACTACATAATCTTTAAGGTCCCTTCCAACTCCATGATTCAATGATCTTCTGTGTAGTTACAAACATTTTATTTGATTATTTGTTCTGGTACAACTCTGGAAAATAAAGTTGACTAGCTGGTCAATATTTATTCCCTTCTCACCTGTTCCATTTCAAAGATAGACACCTTGCCTTTTGTTTTGTTTTGTTTCTTTACTACCTCATCCATCTTTCATGAGTTCTCAAAGATACATGATAACAGCGTCTGAAAAGCAGACATTCAGCAAATGCCCTTAAGTGTTGTGATTCATATTGTTGCAGTGCCTAAGACTTCAAAACCTTGATCCAACAATGAAATTCGAACTAATGAGATAATCATCTAAAGGGTGATATTTGTAGAAGAGCAGAAATGGAATTCACACCAATTATAATCCTCAGTGCTGGGTATATGTACACCATACAAAGAAATGCAAGATACCCAACCTAGCTATTTAGATACAGAGGTTAATCTGGATTCAAGAACTGACATGCCCTCTGAAGGTATAACATGGATAATAATAATAATAATAAACCCTCTTTCCTTTCCCAGGCAAGTGAGCTAATGCCTAAATTATTAAACAAAGAAAGTAACAGTAGCTTTAGGCAATAGAATAAACAAAGCGTAAACATGACTTGAAACTTGTGCATTTCTGAGAATTTATAAAAAGGGATAGTTTCTTCCTGGATTTTTAAGTTTTCTTCAATATCACTTCTGTTTATTTTATTTTCCTTCTTGACTGCTTACCTCTTTAAAGCTGGCGTGATTTCTGTTGGTTATCCAGCTATCACTGGCAACTTTAATAAAAAAGTTCAATTTTGGTATTTGCTTTGGAATTTATCTTCAGAATGATGGAAATTCTTTCCCTCTTTCTTGTTTTATAGTTAAATAGGGTTTTCTTAGTAACAGTGCTGATTGTATATTATCTCATGCATTAGCCTTTTATTTCTCAACCTGCAGATTTGTCCTACAGTTTTATATTTGTCCTCTGTTATCTGGCTTAGTTGTCATTTTTGGTATAGCTCTTTAAGATCAGCTTAGTGAAGTCCTGATTATGAGAAATTATCTTCTTCTTTATTTGCTTCTCCCACACACATTTAAATTTTCATTTTGAAATTATCTGGCTTTAGGATCCATAAAATACAAAAGTAATATTATAAAACATAGTAATATCTGAAGTTATAAATATTTTTAAACTCTATTTCTCTATCCAGTGTAATCCTGAGACATGGAGAAAGGCCCCAGTGAATAGCTGAGAAAATACTAATTGTTTTATGGAAAAATATTAAAATAAATGAAATTGATTGTAGTGATATAGCACTAAAGTAGGGATGCAAGCCAAAAAGGTCACATCAGTTAACTTTTATGAGATAAACAGACTTCTTTTTGAAACTGCTTACACTTGTTAGACTGTTTATCAGTCATTACAGCGGTTGTAGAGGTAGCTATCATTATGCTTGAACACCTATTTGTGTCTGTTCCTGTGCTTAATTCCTGCTTTTTAACACTTACAACCTCTGACTAGCTCCTAGCTCTCTTTTATCTCTTCTCTTTAACTTCTGGTGAGATTTTAATTCTCTGTTAATTCACTGTTTAATTCTGTAATTGCTCCTGACCTTGGATTTACCTTTTCATACATCTCCAGTCTCTGTTCTTACCTGAGTTCTTTCCCCTGTTTTCTCAATATTGTGGTGGAATTCTTATAGCTCCAGATGCTACTAAATATTGATGCCATTTTCTGAGGGCTATAAGAGCTACTAAATCCTACTTTATATTAATATCCACATCAAAAAACGTCTATTTACACAATCTTAATTATTGGGATTTTATTTCCATGTTCAGGTGTCACTGAAGAGCAATAACCACTAGAATCTCTTGTACTATATTTGTGTACCACTTTCACAATATAGCACTAAACTTCTTTGGATCATGACTCTCATAAAATGTCTTCCATATATTTCTGTTATATTTTAGTACTTTATTTTCTGTTCAACACTACAGAAAACACTTATACGTTCATTAAATCTTCACCTGTGAAAAGAAAAACGAGTATCAGGAATATCTCTTCTTTCTGGATACAGTGTAAACAATTTGAATTTAATTTTAGTCAATAACTATCAGTGGGATTCATTTTTAGTTAGGATTTCATTTCTGTATTGCAGGCAACAGAATTTCAGTACAGCTTACATGTAGCAGTGATGATAACTTACAAAAGTCCTGTTATACTCATTGGATATTTAAAGTTTGATTCATCCTGACAATACATATCCAGTGCCATATGAGATAGCCTAGTGTTTCCATGACATCTATGTATGATTGACAGAAGCTGCATAGGACCCGTGGGAGACTTGTGTCACACAGGATAAGAAGCTGAAAACCCAATGGGGCGTGTCTAGACATGACAGCTGACTGAAGTGAACTCTTAGTTAAGATAAGAATCTTGTCTTTAGATTTCTACATGTAGGCATCTACACCCTGATCCTACCAAAATCTGAGTAGAGGTATATGTGTTCCTTTTCCTAATCCTCAGCTAATACTACCTTTCTCTAGCTTACATGACAGAGATACAGAATCTCAGCAACTCTGTAATATTTTTCTTACTGCTTCCACCACCTTGGGCTAGATTAGAAGCCCTTTGATTAATACGAAGATTCACAGAACAGCTTTCAAATATCAAAACATAAGTATCTAGTGTCCTTTTGTATGCTTTGGAATAACTTACCTAGCCTGTGGTGATGACGACCCACGTCTTGGAAAATTCAGGCCATATCAAATAAAAGTGGGTGCCCATTTTAGATAACTGGACTGAACCTTAGAGAGACTCACATTCACTTAGCAAACCTAAAATTCAGAATGAGTGTTCAGAAGCTGTATTTGTATTTACAGGCAGCAGCTGCAAATACAATAGGGAACTATAAGTTAAACTGGAGTAGTGAGAAGAGAATTGAATAAAACCTCTCAAAATAGATGGAATAAGGAAATCTGATCTGTTATCCCAAACCAAATCAGTGCACTAGTTAATTTAGTAGTGTTCAATATGTGAGACTTCAAAGGCAGCTGAAAATATTCCTTTCATGCATACAGTTGGATAATTGTGCTGCACTGTATTGAAAAAAAGAAATGTCTTCCCTGGTGATTACAATGATCTGTTTAGTTTTTGAGAGATATGAAAACAACTATTGCTTTTTAACTTGCTTCAGTATATTTTGGGTTCATGTCAGCTATAAAATCATTCACTGCTTTTTTTGTAGATTCTCTACTTCGTTGTATTAATTTCATAGCAGTTTTAAGTAGCTCTTATGAAATCCTTTACATTTCTATTTTCATCTCTGGTTTACAGGTAAAAAAATGCAAATGTAGATATTTTCCAAACTCAAGCGACAAACAGTGGAATTCTAGAAAGAATATTTGGGCATTTTGAACATTTGTCCAACATAAATTCTTGCTGTCACTATGATATGTCCCATAATGCTTCCAAATTTATCTACCAGAATTTCTATTTTTAAAAAGCAGAAAAATGGAAGGAATTAGGAGCTTCTAATATTTAAAATCTCAGTATTTGAGATTTTAAAACTCTCTCATTCTTCCTATGAAATGACAACATTACAATTTCATTTAAACTTACTGCTGCTTGATTTAGTGGCAGTATCATAAGCCATCATGGATGTTTTTTCCAAAATGATACAAAAGTGATGCAACACAAAAAAATAATGTCTACTTCTGTACTGAAATAGATGATCAAGAACATGGAAATACATCTGCTAATTTGTCTTAAATCCTCAACCAAAATGTGTAAGTAAGATTTTAGTTTTTAATGACTTGTTTAACACTTAAATATATTCTGTCTGTACAGTATCCTTATAACTACTGTTTGGTGGTACTGCCCCATTTTCTGTGTAAAAAAATAGACTGTAGTTTGACCTCTAGTAAACAATAAGAAAGCAAATTGCCTGTTTTCTCTACTGGAGAATTTTGGGGTCACTTGCAGAAACGTGATCCAGACGCAACTATTATTAGAAAATGTAAGTTTATTGTCTATAATTATTCTGTGAAATATTACCTCAAATACCAAAAGGGTCTTAGACTATTTTTCTTCTTCTAGCTGTCATTTAGATTCATAAATTGAAATTTCAAAAGGTTAGACTAATCTAATGCTGTTACCACTAGGATTAGAAGCTATTTTGATTGAGAGGAAGAGGACAGAGAGGAAGATTTATACGTCTGTTCAGAAGAAACTGTAAAAAGAACTGCTACTCGCAGCTACTTTTTGATGTAGCTATTTTTGTACAAACAGAAAAATAAATAATTATGGACAAAACCATGGCTTAATGTATTTTGAAGGACTTGGTTACAAAAATTCTCAATTGAAGAAAGGAGATAGCACAAAAGATATAATACATTAAATAGAAATTAAGAAGGAAATATAAAACTTTCAAATATAGATTAAAAGAAAGCTAAATATTAACTTGCAAGCATGGTATGAGTACATATTCTTATTTCTAAATACTAAATAATTAACATAAAAAATTTTGTCATGGAGACATATTTTATTTTCCTTTGATTCCTTTCATTATTAAGGTTGGTATTTCATATTAAAATGTCATGCAACTCGGTCTGTGTTCATAGCAATGCATATATATATTTCCTTACATTCTTAAACTTGCTCCATTCCTAACATTCTGGATATATTAGCTTTTACAATAGCTAACAGGTTAACTTTTTCAGTATCTCAAAATTTTTTACACTAACTAATGATGTGCCTGGCAATGTACTTAATATTAATTTGTTGAATACAAAATCAACTGTCCATGTGACCTTCAGGGTTTATTCAGTTTTCAATTCAGTGGCTGACAGTAAGAAGGACTTCTGTCTAAAAAAAAGAGCCGTTAGACAATTTAGTGTTTAGTAAATGGCAGGTGATTTCTATAGGCCTATCAGAAAATATTCTTGAAAGGTCCTTCATTAAATGTAGAGCTATTTAATTAAATCTTCTAGAGGCTTTATTGACAAGCATTTATAGACTTATTAATAAGCTTTATTAATAAGTTTTCCATTTCAACTTAGGAGAAGGAGAAGTGGCTTGTTGGAAAACAAATGAAGACTATGAATGACCAAATCTATTCTTTTCAAAGTTTGGACAGACAGGAAAGGGGAAACAGAAGAAATCAAAGCAAATTAGAGCAATATTAATTTAGAAGACATTAAAGGACTTAAAAATTATTTGCATGATTCATGGACAACAGATCAAGGCTTTATTTTTGTATAGACTTACAGCTTCAGGGTTATTAGTGAAAGTCATTAGTATTTAATAGCACTGAACTACCAGATACAAAATTACTTTAAAGGACTTAGATCAGCTTCTACAGTTCCAAAATTGGCATAACAAATGCAACTGTTAAATTAAAGCTAACATTTCAACAGCTGAGACAAAACCTTTAGGGCAGACTTAAGATCTTTGCTAGAATTGAAGGTACTTGTGTAGCTATTCTTTGTGGTGCATGTATTCTGTGAATAAAAATAGTTTCCAGATCAGTTTTACTACACTACAATTGTAAAGAAGAGCTAATAGACAATTTTGCCAAGTTTTTCAGTTAGAAAAATATGATACTTTTAATCATTTGCAATAATAAAAAAATAGTTTCTCTGTTATAACTGTGGTTTAGGAATTGAAATAGAATCATAGAATCAATCGTAGAATCATTCAGCTTGGAAAAGACCCTTGGGATCATTGAGTCCAACCATCAACCCTACTCTACAAAAGTTCTCCTCTACACCATCTCCCCCAGTGCTGCATCTGAACAACTCTTAAACACATTCAGGGATGATGATTCAACTACATTCCTGGGCAGCCTATTCCAATGCCTGACCATGATTTCTGTGAATAATTGTTTCCTAATGTTCAGTCTAACCCACCCTGTTGCAGCTTAAAACTATTAAGTAAAATATTAGTGCTTCAGAATATTTTGAAATTTAATTCAAAATTTGATGTTATAATTAAATTTTGAAATTATATCTATAACAATTAATGATTTGTTAGTAGTGATTATAGTGGAGTAGCTTCATACTTTGTTGGGTCATAGGAGCTGAAATAGTCTATACGTGTATAATTTTGTGTTTAAGTGATCAAAGGCTGCTTCCAGTCAGATCATATTGAAACACTGTATTTTGTTTTCTAGGTCAAAATATGTTTGTACTTGTAATAAAACTATTTATTTTGACTTCAAATAAGAATTAAATCAAATGGCAGTTTGTTGAAGTTACCTGCAAAATTGGCATTCCTGTGTTTTGATCATTTATTCAACAATCAACTAAGATCATACACACATACGAAAACAACAGTCATCCTTGTTGCACAGCTTTTCAGTTGATTAGATTAAAGGAATAGTACCCTTTTTATAATATTTTAATGGCCAAAATGGTTTAGAATTCTGGTAGCAGAGAAATCTATAGAGAAAGGATGACATAGAGGATGTGCATTTAGAGAGCGTTTACCTATGACTAAATCAATAAATAAAATTATCTAGGGACCATTCTCTGAACTTGGGGGAAACCAGCACATCATGAGCCTCTGTGTTCAACTAACGTATCTTATTTACCTGTCTGGTCCTACAGCTGGGCACAGGTATGGACTCTGACTGTTAAGAATAGTCCATGGGCTGTGTTAACTTCTGAACTGTCCTCAGTCTTTCATCTATAAAGTTATTTGACTTGATCAAAACTGTGACAGGGATTATGCTATGTTAGTACGGATAATCTGTTGTCTTGTTTGTCACAATTAATGTTCCCTGGCACAGTCTGATTTATAAATATAAATATAAGCATTTAGAATTTTTTGATAAAAGGTTTATTGTCTGCTTTCCTTCAGCAGTCATTGTTTTTTCAAATTCTGAATTCCTAAATGTTTCTTCCACCATTATTCCATTCTTTATGGTAAAGACATCTTCAGAAATGCAAAGATGTAGCTTGATTCCTAAGTCACTGCTGAGCTCCAGAAAATACATTTCTATTTAACTGTTCAGACCCGCAGCTTGTAGTGTTACACTTCAATGTATGACTGTGCCCAAGGCAGAGGTAAACAGAGAGGACAGGGAGGATGACAGCTAATTGCAGTTTGAAACAACCTGGACATCAGAATGCTCAAATTCACTGCAGGCAGTATTAATTCCTCAGTGGAGGAACTGGAAATTATACAATTCTCTCAAAATTAATCTCTGCAAAGGGGCTTTTGTAGGAAAAGTGATGAACCACATACTGCAGGGATTGGTCATCACGCATTATCAGGTCACAACCATTGCCATCCCTCTGAGATCAGCACAAATATGTTAGGAGTGATGTTTCAAGATTATATTCAAAGCTCAACAGCTGGCCATTGTCTCCATAGCAAGATGAGCTAAACCCCTATATTTTGGCTTGTTCACAATCTGAATCCAAATGTTACTCTGGCTCTCCTCTGATTTCTGTATATTCAATTTGGATTGTCATTAAAAGCCAGAAGGTTCCCATAAAAACTGGGAACCTTCTCTCCCTTTTCTAAGCTTAATGCTTCTTTTCTAATGCTCTTTATGAAAACTGTGGGACCTCACATAACCCATCTTTGCACCATTTTTGATCTAGACTGGTGAAATAACTGAACAGTTCTGTGCACAACTGCAAGACTAAAAGAAATCAGTGGCTTAAAGGAAACATTGTACAGGTGTCTGCTTCTGAGGATATATATATATATATATACACATATTTCACAGTCTAAGGTAGTTTAACACATTGTGAATGGGTATCTGTTTTGTTTTCTTTGGGTTTTTTTTTAGCTTTCCAAGATCAGCATAATTTTAATAGGTGGAGATACTTTCATTGCTAATTTACATGCTATCTTAAACAAAATGGATTGGAGTGTTATGTGGGGCTGAGTATCTGTAATACTCAGGTTTATTTACAGAACCTAATCAGTTCTCTAAATTTCATCTTCAAGAATTGTTTACACCAAGACAAAGTGGCCAAAAGAAATTATCAACTTACTTTTTTCTATCACTTTAAATTCATCCACATTGAACAAGAAGATGGGTAAGATAGAATCCGACTCAGTTAACCAGACAAGCATATACAGTCAGTATTTCAACATTTGCCTGTTTAATGTCCAGATACTGAATTGTCCAAGAATGTGACTGCCTTAATTATGTGTTGTTTCCCTCTGGCAGTATTGTTAATATGTCATTAGGAGATGAGATATTCCAAAGTGATAAAAGAAACTGGTTTGCATGGCATTTACAATCATGTACTCTAAACTTTTAATTAGTTGAAACTGTATGCTCCTGCCTTTCATTTGCTTTATGCTATGTATTCTGCCCTTGATACTTTTTAATAAACTGAATAATATACCCATTTTTGTTTTAATCAATGAAGTAAAGACATAGTCCTTATAATAAATGAATACAATTATAATTAAGAGGGAGAGAAACTTTTTTGTGGGATAAAGCTGGACTCTTATAGGTTATTTTGGTGGAATATCTACAACTGGTCATAACAGTGACAAGAAGGTGGAAAGATGTTAAATGTACATTGACAGAGTCAGTAGCACATTGGTACAATTGACTTATCTTGAGAAATAAAATACTGAGAATGTTTGTGGAAGAGTAACAAGTTTTTGTGTGATTCACCTGGATGTTTTTTGTTGCTGAATGAAGGACCCTTTTGCTGCCTGAAGAGCATTGGCTTTCAATTATCTCTGCACTACTAGTACAAGGTCTGTTACCAGTATGAACATGGGATAACTTGCAGGGTCAACATCTGTTTTCAGGAAGCCCTACCACACTGAGGCATTGATGGCAAAGGGCAGAGGCTTCCCAGGAGTGCGTAAGATAGCTGCTTCTACATGGACTTAGGGCCGAGAATGCAGAAAGAGAAAATAACTGTAACAATTCTGAACAAGGCTTAGGTTTTTTCCAGAGTGCCAGTGACTCTCTTTAGTTATGAATTTCTTAAGTCTAAAGCTGAAGAGTCATGTTTCTTCTCCTCCTGGGCTCATGAATCTTGCATTCTTGACTACCCAGTGACAGAGCTTCAACATGAGGTGAAAAGGGTATCCCCATTTTCTTTTCTCCTTATTTCCTTCCCTCCTCCCTTATGCTTCTGTGGTGATCAGGGCACACTCATGGGAAAAACGTGATTTTATTTTGAAATCCTTCAGATTAAGGATACTGAATTCAAGTCCCCCAAGTGATTTCTTTAACCAAGAGTCTGTCATACAAAATATGAGCAATGCCTCCCCTCATCACCTTTCTCTGACAGTGGTGGTTTAAAGGCAAAGCAGTTGAAACAGTGTTTTATAAGTGGCTCAGTGAGTGTCAAGCACACTCAAAATACAAGCTTCAGACCTTCAGTCCAACCACACTGTTCTTCTTAGTTAAGTTAAAAATTCCCTCAGGAGTTCATTGAGGATTGTGGATCCTCAAGAGGAGACAAGAACTGCATATGTAGTTTTGCACATGCAAAAATTAAATTTTAGGAAATTAAGAATGTTTTAGGTCAAACATAGTTACTCCAGGAAGTTTAGCTGTTTTCTGAGCAAGAGTGTCTTAAATGTCATTAAACTCTACTTATATTTTTTGAAGGAGTCTACGCTCTTTTCATTGCATATGTTTTATCTGTAGTACCAGAATTGTTTCCACCATCTAACACTTTTAATCTTTTTTTTTTTTTCTGAAATATTGTATTTCTTTTTATTTCTTTTTTACTTCACTCCTGTTATCAATTTTATCTCCTTTTCTGAATCACAGTAGGTATCAACTTGGTGAAATAATCTACAAAACTTTGAGGCTATCTTTCCAAACTCCATAGCTGAATTTTTACTGGCTTATACCTGAAGACATTACTATCTGGGTAAATGTTATCATTAGTACAATATGTTTTCATAAGTGGAAAAATTAAAGAATTAGACTATAGATGTCTTGGCTTGTTAATTAGGCCAAATTCATCACTTTTCTTATTTGTCAAAAAATGAAATAACAAAAATGCTATCTTCTATTCTATGTCTATAACATTTGAGATCCTAATTCTAAAAGCTATTTGTGAACAATTTTATTAATGATAAAATGTATGAGAGAGTACATTCCGTTTCTCTCCCCAATTGTCTGTGTAATTGGGGAAAACTTGACTCAAGAAGATGTATCAAGTTGAGCTACTAAGATCACAGAGTGGTTAAGCCTGATTTTCAGCACCTAGTGGTTTGAAAGTTGAGTAGGAAAAAGCCCATATAACTTAAGCCCATCAAAAAGCAGGAGACTAAGTTATTCAGATTCCTTCTCTCTGTAATAAAGAATTACCTTTTCATGTTGTGATGAATTGTTGACTGCTAGTGTCTTTTTTGTTTTCAGTTTGATTTTTTTTTTCTGTTGTCTACCAAGGCACTTTAGACATCAGTGTTAGACTGAATGTCTAACTTCAGATAAGTCAATTTAGGTGAGACAAATCTCAGGTTGGTTGACTGAGTGGGTAAGAAAAGCTTAAGAGTATGTGGCTAGAGGTCATTTACAAGATGTCCTGTTACAATTTTGTGGTTGTGAGTCACAAAATATTATTATATTGATTGATCTAGCTGACACAGCTGTTGTGAAAAGGAGTTACTCTGTGTATAGAGAGAAATAAATCTAAAAGACACATTTCAGCCTCTTCTAGTCCAATACAATTCTGATTGTCTATAGTGGGAGATACAACAGCATGAAAACCACAGAACTAAACTTTATGTAACATTTTTCTTCATTTATATTATAAATAAATAAATAAATCCTTCAAAATATTTAGTAGAGAAAATTTGTTCTCCTCCTATCTGGACAGTAGCAAAACCAACCAAAACAATGACAGAAATAAACCTCTAACTTCCTCCACCTTTCTTTCTCCAAACAAGAGTCTTGTTCATTACATACAAATTAAAAGATTTTGAGTAATTGAAAGAAAATGACTTCTTTTCCTGTGTTTATATCTGCTTCATTTGTTGAATGCTGGATTTCATAAGGTTTGAAGATTACAAAATATACTTACTAACTTATTTTTTACTCATTGAAATGGAAAAAGACTGTAACTGTGAACTCAAGTTAATCACAAACTCAAGCCAATCACAAACTTGAGCTTTTTTAGTGATTCCAGGTTCTAACTCAGTAGGGAAAAACACTCTACATATATGAAATTATCTGATCTATTTTGTTACAAACTAGCAATGGGATTTATCCCAGCTAACTCAAGTTATCTAAAAATTAAGGTTGATTCACATATTTATTAAGACACTAAAATTTTGGTATCTACATGTAAACTACGTGTAGAAACTCGTATTGGAGTTGATGAATATCTGCATCTCAGTACAGCTGCTAAACAGAGATATGGTCTTGTTTATCTTCCCTGGCTCTTGATCTAGAAGCTTGTATGCCAACAATCACATCAGCCCCATGGGTATATCTTTGATACCTTAGACCATTTCAAATGACACTAAACAGGAACGATCAGGCAATAGAATTGAGTCTCTAGTCAATGGAGTCTGAAGTGGTTTTAAACCTCTTAGAGTGTCATCTTTCTATAATCCAACAGCTAGTTTTAATATAGCACTAAGGCATAATCTTGGGTCACATATCTGATAAAATTGTCAAACAGTGTAAAAGAGTTGTGACAAAACTAGGTAGGTTAGAACTATGAAAAATAAAAAAGTTGAAACTGGAGACAAAGTGTGAGAGAGATTCAAGGATTTTGTAGGAATAACAGATGAGAAAAAACTTTTAAAAACCCCCCAAACCTGGTAGCTTTTTAGTCCTAGTAATCTATTGTATAATGTTAAGCAATAAATGTTTTATACTTTTAAGTTTTATAATAATTGTATGTGTGATCATGTGTAGAACTCCTACAGTCATTTGTTATTCATGTTCAGTTTCTCCTACTGCCTAGACTTTTTATTTTCTGCTCCAAATGCTTAAGTGTCCCAATAAAAGGGCAATATGTTTTTCTATATACAGAAAATAATTAAAAACCCAGAAAGATACAATTGTAAAATATAGACTGATATCCTGTAGTATTTATTATGAAATCCATTGCAACAAATTTCTGATGTAAAACTGAAACAAACCTGGGTTCTGAAGTCTTTCAAAATTGTCTTGCACTGATGTACTCTGAACACCTTCTTTCCAAAGAGTAGATAAAAGTTTTCTCAAACTATATTTGGGGGAACAAAGAGACAGTGGAGTGATAGTAAAATAAAATATATAAAACCATTTTCAGATGAAGAGGAAAGATGAGGTTACTTGGGTGTGAACTCTCTCCTCCACTCTTACCATGAAACTAAAGCATCTGTACTTGAACATAGTCAGAAAAGGAATTAAAAGAAACCTTTTTAAGTGAAGATATGGAGAGAAATTGCCATCAGGAATTCAACCCAAAGAGTGTGTCAAATTATCTAAAAAATATTCTACCCTCTTTCAAGGCCTATCCTAAATAATTTGAGAACAGAGATGACATTTAAAAGCAGAAGGGAAGGTGGGCAGGAAGATCGGAGCAGAAAAGATGAATTTCTTGTGCTGCAATATAACACCATCATTTTTCTTAATTATTCTTGACATTTCACCTATTATTCTGTGAGCTCCCTCAGAGCATAGAGGGGGAAAAATGCCAGTTGCTTTTCAGAATAAAATGTGAAGAGGTACTTGCTGTCGGTTTTTATGGCTGGAGTCTGCCCTTTGATACACAGAATTACAGCACCACCTATCTGGTAAAATTAGCTATAATGTTTATAGATGTGCAACCCAGGGCAGATTATGCAAAATGGTGTGTGTAGTGTGTATTTGTGTTGAAGAAAGCCAGTACAGTAAAATTAATTTTATGTTAAAAGAGGAATAATGAATATAAGATGAAGAAAAGTAATAATTAAGTGCTGAATTAACCCTCTAATAATTTTTACTGAAATTTGTAGGCCAAAATAAATAATATGCATCTGTATAGGACATATAATTTCAATATATTCACTAAAACCCATAACCATTATAGGGTATTATCTATCTATCACAATGAATGAAACATTAATTTCCTCGGCTCCTCTGGGGTGTTGCTTTAAAACAAGGATTAAGAATTGCTCATCAGAACTAATGTGAAAAGGATGTAGAGGTTATGCTAAGAAATCTACAGTTTTCACAGAAATATAGAAAACAAAGCAGAAAACTCAATCTAAGTGATATAAAATTTTATCTTAATAAGGACACCTTAATTTCACTAAGGTTTTTATTTTTTTAATTTCTATACTTCAGTGAATCATGAAGCATAGGTAAGAAATAAATTGCTAGCCCACAAAATTACACCAATCAAGACAATCACTATTCTTAAAAAAATAAAAAATCCTACTTAATAAGGATTATACAATTAAAAGTATATGCTTGGGAATTAATAAGCAAAAGTCACAGCAAATGATTTTCACAAGGCAAAGCACTTATCTGCTAAAAGGCCACCATCCATGTCAAAATGTAGTTATCTGACTATTACTTTATGTATTTATTTATTTAAGGAAATACTGACCTCTTCATAAAATACAGGCTCAAAATTAAAATCTATTTTGTTCACATGAAACTTCTTGAAAGTTTGATACATTTTTTGGGTAAGCAGCTCTTCCTTAAATCTTTCCCATCTCTAAGGACATTCATGGATATAAGATAATAAACTACATTAATTGAAATCTGTAGAATCTCAGTCCCCTCTTCTCTAGTAAAATTCATACTGGGAAAGAAAATATTCCATGACAATCCACTCTGAATGGTGGATTCTCAAGCCTTTTTTAATTCCTGTTCTCATAAATTCTGCCCTCTACTCCAATGGTAGGAATTGTCCTGATCTTCAGCAGTACTAACAGCACTAAAAGCAAAGAAAATCACAGTTGTCACTGCCTGCTGAATGTTAATAGATTTAAGAAGGTATACTTGCAAAGCACTAAACAAAAAAAATTGCAGTCCATAACCCTCCCACAGTTGTGAAGGGAAACAGGGAATGATAGATGTGAGCTCACAAAAGGAAAAATGAAGCCCCCAGTGAGCAGTCAGGACTATAAGCTTACATGCAATTGCATGTCTTCATCTTCTTTTCCAGGAAAGTGTTGTTACTTAGTGCCACATTTACACAACCTTTGCACTTCAAGTACGGATTATACTTAGGGGATATACAGTGTTAACAGTGTGTATAATCCAGGGTATGGGTAAGGAGAGTCTTGTAAAAAGGATAGTTGATGCCACAGCATCAAACATCACCATGCTGCACCTACCTTGTGGTGTCAAAGCACCTAGGATGCTCTGAATGTGAAGTGCCTGATTTAAGCATACAACTGAGGATAAAACGTGAGAGCTACCCAGCATATCTTTAATAAATGCCTCCTAAGCAATAACCTATAAAATTGCAGATATGCAGCCACGGAATTTTGGGTCATCTACCTTGGTGTAGTTTCTAGGGAAAAAGTCTTCAGTTTTTCCTATTGCTGTTCTTTGGAAACTAGTATAAAAAACCACTCAGAGTTAAAAAAAAAAAAAGTTGATTTACAGATGGAAATTTTATTGTTAAAGGTTTTATTAGTAATTGTTATTACCATCATCGTCTTTACTGTTACTACAGCAATTTTAACTTCAGAAAACTGTAAATAAAGACTGTAACTGTCTCAGGAAAATTACAGAATACATATTATTTATTGACTGGTTTGTGGACCAAATAAACACTTGGACTTAGATGAAATTATGGTGACAAGTTATTGGCGGATATTTTTACCTGTTAAGAACAAAAGAACAAAAGATTACCAGTATTTGATCAGGCCTAAGATTTCTTTACTCTGTTTTCTGCAATAAGGTGTGGATAAGAGTTTGTGGCAGATCAGGCATGAATTGCTCTTAGATTCTGACAATTTGTAGCCCAAGGGTTTCCTGAACTGGAAGCTATTTCTTCGTAATTGGTATGGTTGTCTTTTGAAGGAATGTTAATTTTTAACACAGGATCTTGCAGAAAGGATACCTATCATATATTGTTTGATTGTTGCCTTTTTTAAGTTATCTTGTAGTGAAAATGATCTTGAAGCTGACTGAAGTGAATAGAACACCTGACTAATATATTTTAGCTTCTTTAGATGAAATGGATAGCCCTCTCGATTTACTAGTTCCTCCCCCTTGATTTAATGGTTAACTTAAAATTTTGTCTTAAGATTCTATAATTTGTGTAAATTAGACACTAATAATAATAACAACAGAAACAACAACAACAATAATACTCTGAATCATAACAGTTAATGCAAAGATATTCTGAAAGAATGACTAAACTTCAAATTTTGGTATTTAAAATTTGTAGTCTTTGAATCTTAACAATTTAGAGGAGACATTAATGGGAGGCCAAGTATTCCATGTCTTCTTATTATATTTTACATCTCTAATCTAAAACATACAAGCCTTTCTTCTTCTGAAGCAGATAGTCCCATGGTTTAACCTCCTATTTTGATTCTTATTAACTAGATGTCCTCTGGTCACAACTCTTTTTCTCACACATTGAGAAAATCTGGACTTGTTTAATATTTTTGTGCCTTGTTGCTTGCCACTATATATTAAAAAAAAAATGATACTCCATAACTTCATTAAGTCTGAAACTTGATCAATACATAAAAGTCCTTCTATTTTATAATACCAGAATGTATTGCCTGAATTTGTCCTCAAAACACAGCAATTAAAAAATTAAATTAGTGTGAGGCGATATATTTTTTTTATATCTAAGACTTAATAATAATAATAAAAAAATGTATTCATGACTAAATCACTAGTAATTGTTGTGTTGCTATAAAAGAATCAGTTCCCTGAGATCTTTTTTAGGGGATTCATTTTTAATGAGCTGCATGCATTCTCAACATTCGCAAGTGGTAAAAAAAGAAGATTGCAGCCATTTCATTGTGCTCTTATAGGTTGCTATTCTGAGAGATTTGTAGGTGTGTATATGCAGAATAATCACTGCTCTGAGCCTAATGTCTACTGCAGTTGAAAAATGTCAGCTGGTCAAACTGTGATAGTGTCAGACGGGATTCTCTCTCTCTCTCTTCTCTGAGCTGCTAATTCATCTTGAAAAGAAAGTCAAATAATCCAAAATATATTTCTTTGTCATTTTCAAACAGACTGTATTTCTTTCTCCAATGGAATGGCGTCACTTCATGCTGTTAATCAATGTCTTTTAAATATCTTAGATTCTTAGCAAGTTAAAAACTCAGGACTTCATTCTTACTCTAGATCCATGAGTGCACATTGCAAATTATCTTGTAAAAGTCACAGATTGTGGTTTTAGATACATGTCCAGGGTCACACAACAGAGATTGGATTTGAGGTCTAAATTGGTAATTTACCAGAGTAAACAGTAATACCTGTAATACCTGAGAAAGAAGGAACTTTATACTGCTGAAGACATATGTATATACTGTGTAATGAGAAAAGGTAATTACAACAGCTTGTCCTTGATGTCCTTCAACAGAAAATAATCTGACATAAATATTTAACAAAAGCATGACACAGAAAATTCACACTCTGCATTTAATATGCTTTTATTAATATAATTATATTAATATTTTATTAATTTATAAGTTATTGGATGTCTACATTTTTTCATAGCAAAGCTTTATGACTTGAGGGGGTTTTGCCCCAGGCAAAGCACTATTGTTTGATTTATCTTCTGCACTTGTCTTTCTTTAACTAAATGAACTTTTTTCAGAGTAGTGCAAAGCTGTGTTTGACCCCATAGGGAAAAAGTTTTCCTTTTTAAGAAACGTGTACAAAGTACTTAATAAGTTATGTCACTCAGTTTTACTGTATATTATTTTTTCAGTGACTACAGTTAACTTTCTGAATCCCCAGATGCCAACATTTTAATAAAAACAAGACATTTTCAAAAAAATGTCACTAGCAAAGTGATCAAAGTGCTATGGGAGCAGTTTGGCAACAGTTTGAGCTTTGAATTTCCTATTCACTTTCCAAAACATTCACTTAAAAAGCATTTATTGAAGCTGAACTGCCTTTATCAGGCTGATCAGAGCTCCATAAAAAGCATGCATGATTCAACTGCCTTTCCAAGCTTTAAAAAAATATAACTTTGATATATGCCTCACAAGTAAAGCACAATAGTTTTCATGCTCACGTTTGTTAAGATTTAGTGCAGCCATTAAAGAACAGAAGGGCTCTTTGGTGGCAATTCTCAGACATACCAAATATCCCAAAGCACAACCTTCTACAAATCAGAGATTAAGGTACTGACAAAAATTTTCACTTGATTGCAGTTTTCCCCCCTTAAACTTGTATCAGGAGTGACTATCATTTCGATCAAATCTCTGGGGGAGGTGATTTTTTATTTTTTTTCTCTCTGAGAAAAATATCAACTGAGAGATAAAAAGGGACATTTTATGTGCCTTGTCCAGAAGTCAGTTGATTTATTTAAAAAACTTTGTGTGTGCCTGACCTATACATGAAGTTTGTGACATGTCTCTTGTCAAGTATTGATCACTTAAGACTTTATTGTTTGCTTACTGCAATGTACCTAATAATCTCTTTTTATTTACTTTTGTGGCTTTGAATTCTTATCATGACCCAGCTGATTTCTCTGGGACATTCTTGCTTCAGCTGTGTAAATGGACTATGAAAATTAAGCCTACTAAAATACCTTTCCTGGGCAAACAGCCTATGTTTTCCAACAGTTCACACTGTAAGTGGTTTGCATGCAGAAAGATACATTTAGAAGCAGCAGAGGCCATCAATCTTTATGACTTTCTGATACACACCATTTCACCTCTACATCTTGTAAGGGATGGCTGAGCAGTCATGCTATATTCTCCTTGAATGACGTAAAACTTTCTTGTTCAGCTCACCTCAGCATTTTGTAATCACTGCTGGATATACACGAAAGAAGGGACTTTCATCAAGTCTCTGTTCAGTGTCTTTCAGATGGCATTCCAATCTGCCAGGCTTTTTTCTCTCTAAGCACATTATAGTGTCATACTTTTCATTGCTTCTCACTTCAGGATGAAGAGACTGATTATGTCTTATTTTTATAATGTACTCAGACTAATTTTGTACAAACTTAGAATGTTAACAGACATTATTCCTAAATTCACTGGTAAATCTTGTATGGAACTCTGAAAAACCAGTAAAATGAGAAAAAAGCTCAAATTTTATGATGTTTGTATATATCTCACCAGAGAGATAGGATGATCTTCAATACAGGATTTAGATCGTGCCTTGTTCACAACTGGATGTTGTGATGTAATGAACTGAAAAATGATATTTCAAGTTTCTATTCAGCATTAATTATGCACAGATGTCTGCAACAGATCTTTACACTATATCTTAGGATCTATTGGTGTGTTTAAATATCTGTTTGAACCACTGTGGGGAAAATATAACAGACTGTGATTTGAGATTCATTAATCTTTATCACAACACCCATCAGAAATATAATCTCATTTGCCAGATTAAAGAAAAAAAGAATTCTGTAATCTACAATGAGAACAGAATTAATATTACATGCTCAATATAAAATCTGTGATTCTAAAAATTCCAACTAAACTTCCCTCTTACTCTTTGCCTGTCTATATTACCAACTACCAACTACCAACTACCTGTCTCTTTACTTCAAATTTCCTTTATAGTTCTTTCTCTGTGCATACCTAGAACTGTGCCAGTCTTATTACAGCTCAACAGTTCAGAGATTACTTTGTGCCTAAGGTCAATCAAAACACAGAGTGAGAAATTCCTCTTCCAAAATATCACTATGCTTGATAAACATATATTTTTTCATATAGTGAAATTTTTCATAGTGAAAAATTTTTCATAGTGAAAAAAGTCAACTGCTAACAAATATTGTTCAGATGTTATTTTCATTAAACTAAATGGAAGAAATAATGTTCACTTTTTCTCTAAGAATGAAGCAGTTAAAGTGTTGCCCAGATGGCAGAAGAGCAAAATTCATTTCTTTCCCTCACCTAAAATTATTCAAAACCACATCCCATATGGGAATAGGCTAACCATCTGGCTATATCCATTTTATCTGAGTAGGGAGTGGTTTGGAAATCCTACTGGGAAAGGAAAAGTCTTGAACTGTGATTCCTGTTCTAAACAGTTATTCTGAAGTTTATTTATATAGTCATTAGCATTATTTAGCATTTCTGAAACAGGTACCATGTTTCATACTTTCCCTGTTTCTGGTGACATCCTAGTCACTCCAACACAAAATTAAACTCTTGCTCTACTTCAGTTAATCATGCATTCCTTTTTGCAAAGTTGCACAACTTCATCGAAGACTAGGAAGATGCTAACAACACAGTGAGACCTGTAATCTACTATTGAAGAAACTCTTCTGGAGGAAAGGAATTGAATCTAATTCTGTCCACATATGACAATCTTTGAACAATTTGGCAATTTGGTGAAAAATAGGTTGCTCCCTCCCCCAGTTTTGGACATGATTTAAAAGAAAGCACAAATGGAAAGCAATTGATTGAGTTCCACTCCATTAGCAAATGCTTTGGAAGCTCTCCAAGAAGAAATGTCTGAAGAAATATTTGAAGTGAAAAACTATGCAGGAGAGCATGTTAACAATTAGATATCATAGATAATCAGGGACAAAGCATACAACTCTTGTTGTGACCCTGATAAATATACTATCACAGTTCTGGCAACTCCAAATTCTACTGAAGTGCAAGAGTGATTCAAAAAGTCTTCTAGTAGTTGCTCCTTCCATAATGTCTTTCTCTTAAGCATTTTCTGTGATATCTGTTTCAAGACCTGTAGAATTCATATTTCAGCTCTTTGACACTGGGAACACTTACAAGCTTTTCTCCTCTGCCTGGCTATTCTTGAGGTGAATGACCTTTTGTAAAAGACAGTTGAAATTAATTGTCTTCAGAAGCATTTGAGGATAACAGACATAACACACACTCACATAAACATTGATGCAATCCTAGATTGACTAGGAAATAAGGTTAAAACTAAATAAAAAATATACCAAAATTAGGGTGCTTTTTTGAGGAGTAACTCCATCTTCTCTTTAGATCCTTAAATCAAACTTCACATTGACTGACTCTGACACCTGACTATTGCTTTCTTGATGTCTGATGCTTAACTTGTAGCTTCTGCTCTCTTCCACTTGAGTTGAAGTTTGATCTCCCGTCACCTGAAAATCCTGACTCCAAGAATGTTGATAAAGAGCATTCTTTTTAGAGGCAGGAAGGAGTGAGGGTGAAGGGGCTTAGAATTCTAGCAAATGAGAGAGTTAACTGTTTCCCCAGCAAAGGAATGTAAATTTCTCTTCATTTAAAATAAATTCTAAAGTATTATTTATACAGTATTTCAACATCACAGAGATAAAGTCCAAGACACCCACACTTCATTTCACAAAAACAAAACAAAACACAAACCCAAATAATATAAAAACTTGGGAAGGACTGTAAATGAAAATCAGAATTTTAGGCTTTATTCCCATGATCAACACCATTAGTAATATTAATGTTACAACAGAGAAAAATCTTAATTATATGAGATAGATTCTAGGTATGTTTTGCAGTGAATTGACATAATAAAAAACAATTTACAATGACAAATAATACACAGAGGAAAGAAAGCCCTCATTTACCTGCTGATTTTCCCTGGTGAAGCTTATTTTTTAACTCTAAAATGACATAAATATAGAGTTATGCTATTAACCTTGCCAAGGTGTTCCTCTGCCTTGGTGATATGGAGTGTTATGATATATAAACCTAAATCCAGTCAAGGCCGAGAAATTATTCTTCATTTGGCTCTGTTTCCTGAGGCAGCTGTTAGAGTTGGCATTCTCAAACACGCCTGACACATGATTTCTGAAAATGTGTAGCAATCTTAAATTTTATGCAGATGTCCAGATGCTAGACTGCTGATTGAGACATGGATGATGAAGGTTGAGTTCTATGATCCTTCCTGAAAGTAGGAAGTTCAAATCCTGGTTTTCCACTTCTATTCAAAAGTCATATATGGTAGATTAACAGTATGGGGCTATTACTAGGAATGTGTATTTTGTATAATATCATAGTATTTAAAGTGGGTGATAGAGATAAGATCACCTACAGATGCTTTACCCATAATAATGTGCTCTCTTTCTGCTTTAATGGTCTGTTTATGAATAATAGCACATCTTCATCAAATAGTCTGATATTATAGTGCAATTTGGAATTTGGAATACAGTTTTGTGTCCCTCCCAGCAAAATGTATTTGACTTTATACATAAATCACTAAACATGTTATTTAACTTTTGGGCTTTTTATGGAATGAGTCCTTAGGCCCCTCTGTGAAAGGCAATACCTACTTTCCTACAAAAAAAGGAGTGGAAAAAGGCACAAAGACATGTTAGATGCTAAAAGCAAGAAGCATGTTTCAAGATACACCTCACACTTAATATTTTCAATTGGCCACAGCCACAGTAGAGTGGTTGTGTCTTGTATGGATCATATCCTGAGATTTTTTTCTATGTTTATCTTAGTAAATTAAACAGTTTCAGAAAATGTTCATATGTTCATATCTGGAACTTCAGTGTCTTTTTAAAATTTTATTTTATTTTTTATTTTCATAGTGGCCCTGGGGCCTGGGCAATTTGAATTGATTAGCACTCTCCCAAATAATTCCTGGGCATGGTTCAGGAGTTATCACATGCTATGGAAATTCTTAATTATAATTTGGGTCTGGTTTCCTTTTTTGGAGGATGAAAGATTTTAATAGTATGAACAGACATGCAAGTACTCATTTGTTGCTTGTCAGCCTCAATGTCAGCCATTAGTTCTGGACACATTTAATTTACTAGTATAGTTGTAGCTTAAAGCTACTGAAATACTGTGTCACTGCCTTGCCTGTCAGGTCCTAAGCAAATCTTTGCCTGTGATCTTCTTTGGATCTGATCTTAAGAAACTTGCCCAAATTTATCCAAGATGTCCATTTGTAGATAAAGGAAGTGAACACAGATTAGACTGAGATGAAGTCTTACTTTTTAATTAAGAAATCATCTGTCCTTCTGTTTTTTTAGAAAAACGTGTACAAGAAAAGAAAGACTTTGTTTAGTGGACAGGAAGTGGAACATTATTTCATACTACAGACTTTTATACTTCATACTTTTTATACTAGTATAAAAAATAATGATATAAAATTGTCTGAAAGGAACAAAGGAAGGATTCAGGAGTTGAAGAATAGGTAAAAGTTTTGAGCAGATTTAAGGAAAAAAAAGTAGTAATCACACAGAGTAATGTTATGGGGAATTTGAATGTGATAATTAAAAGCTTAGAGGACAGCAGGTTAATGTTGGATTTTCAGAACAGGGTGATGCATTTAACTTTGATACTTTTATAAAAGTGGACAAAGGATAGTGGAGAGGCTGAATGGGGGAGGCTAAAGCTGCCAAGTCAACAGATAACAAATATATAGACCAGAGTATTTGCTTGAAGAACAGGAGAGGTGTTTTACGCTGAAGAAACAGTGACAAGACTTTGACAGAGCTAGATGAATGTTGGAAGTCTTGAATTGGAGCTCAAATAACCGTGAGCTAATATCAGTGTGCTTTCCTTGAGACAAAAGTCTTCTATGGACGGTGGTAGTGTCAGTCAGTTCTGTGAGTTCCTCTGTGTGTGTATATGTGTATGTCAATCACCTGGTCAACAAATGCAAATTTATAATTCTGAAAGGCAAGTATTGGACTTTAAATCTATTTTTCGTATGCTTGTACATGTATGTGTAGACATTCTGTAAAGCACTTGCATCACAGTAGCAATTTTTCTTGACATTCAATTTTTTCAGTATAGAAAAGAAGGAAGTCTAAACAAAATTTTGGCAACCCAGTCTATGAAAATAGATTACTCAGTTTATTTTGTGCCATTTTTTAAATTTCATTTCACAGTGTTGTGTTTATTGCAAAACTTGAACTCTAATGTATGCTGCTGCTTCTTCTTTTTCTTTTTTCATTCTCTTTTTTCTTTTTTTTTTTTTGTTAGTTGCAGATTTTTTTGTCTCATGGAATTAAAGGAAAAAGAACCAAACCTAGCACAACAGTAGTGTATGATGGAAAAATTAGCAGGGAATTCTATGTTGTTGAAATACATGAATTCGAGCTGTGTGGTGTGGTCAACATGCTGGAGGGGAAGGATGTGATCCAGAGGAACCTGAACAGGTGGGCTTGTGCAAACCTCATGAAGTTCAACCAGGCTGAGTGCAAGCTCCTGCACTTGGGTAATGGCTGGGGGGTTGGAACAAGATGATATTTAAGGTCCCTTCCAACCCCAAACCATTCTATGATTCTATGATTCTATGAATACTAGGTTTCTCTTTAGAATGCTGGTCTTCACTTCCATGTACCTTCTGTCTCAGCCACTTATTAGTGGAAGATTTCACTGAATTTCACTGAATTTTTTAGAGTTGGAAGGGATCGTAGAGATCATCTAGTCCAACTCCCCCACCGAAGGAGGACTGCCCATAGCTAGAGCATGTCACTCAGGAAATATTCTCATTATTTCTGTGATTCTGTTCTGCAGGTTTGCCAAGGGGCTTCACTCATGACTCAGGGTCCCATTCTGCCACTAGCTAAACAAATACTCAACAGCCAGTTTCTACTTTAAAAACGCGTGAGCAGAGCATAAAGACCCAAATAAAAAGATGCCCCAAAACAGAAGGAATGGGCCAAGAAAATATACCACAATTCTGGTTAAAGCTTAAATCTGTAGGCAGGGCTTCTCTCTGCATAAGTTTGATTCTGTTTCATCCAGGCCTCACTGTAAGGTTTGGTAAAAGCTATAAAGTATGAAAATGTCTCTTCACAGTGAATCCCATATATAGCCAGAGGTACACAGAATCAGTCATGAAATACTTGTTTGAGAATTAGGGCATGAATGGAAGGTAGCCTTTCACAGAGCCAATAAATGGAAGGAAGAAATATACAGAGATGGGGAGGAGAAAGGCAGTCTATTAGAGAGCTGCAAGGAAAACAGTGACCTTGTGTAGCTTTTGTACAGCAGTATGGTTATCACAGAAATCCCATGCTTTCTGGTGCATAGACAGCTCTTACTTTTCTTCATTCACAAACATAAATTGTTTGTCTTAACAAAGAATATTTGATTTGATAGAGAAAAGGAAAACACAAGAAAGTACATAAGCAGGATAACATACAGCTCCTAACAGTTAACAATTTCATGTTCCTCTTTTATAATAAAGTAATTGCTAAGTCATCTGTTTTTAACTCTGCTTCTGCTGTGAATGTACCTCACAGTCACCTACTTTGCTTTTAGTGAAAATCTCTCACTCCTCCCTGTTAAGCTATCTGTTCACAATTTTTCTCCACTCCTTGTTCTGCCAGCAGCTTTACTAGCCATTTCCAGTGCTTATAAATCCTTATCAAGAATTCAGGAAGCACTGAAAGCCAAGTGTCTTGTAACATACAAGTGATTCTTAAAAACACACTTTTTCTCAATTTGCAGATAGGTCTTAAAGCTGGTATCTTTTAGAAAACATTTTTCTTCGAAGCCTCCTGTCTTTTTTTTTTTATTTAATAAAAGCCATAACTTTTGTATCCTGTTACAGAAAGCTATTGCCTTAGGTAAGCTGCCCACTCTGTTTGCATACATTTAATTGGCGATCATTCCTGAACACTGTTATGATCAGAAATGTCTCTTTTACGTTATGGTATTAGCAGGAACAGTTTCCAAACATAAAGGAATATTATATGCAAACAAATAAGCTGCAGGCTGTCCATTGGAGCATTTAATTTGTCTTCTTCCTTTCCACTAGATGTCAATAGAGAACTCTTCCTTTTTGCACTCCTCTACCACTTGAAAATTTGGGAAAAAAAAGAATAGCAGTGGTTTGGTTTTTGCTTTATCCCTTAGCCACAAGGCTTGCATCTCCATACATCCCTGAAAGGGTATGCCAAAGAAAATAAGGAATAAGAGGTCTGTTGCTAAGGTAGAGAATGAATCGTGTTTACCAAATCAAGATTAGGCTCAGTGGGTGCTGAATTGAAATAAAATCTCTTTTAAATAGGGCCCTGAGAAATCAATTGTAACCAGCAGCTAATGACCAGTTTGTGAACAGCTTGAGGGAAAGCCAAGGGCAGTTAAAACTCCAGCAAATTAGTTGCTAACTGTGCTAATGAATGATATTGCAGGGATTATTGCTATTATAAACTACAATCAATTAGGTTTACTATTGTGTCTAGGAAAAAGTTTGCAAGTAACAATATTTTATGAAATCAGCTCAATGCTTCCAATTTTAATTAATATGATAATCTGAATATTACATGATGCTAAATTCTACTCTCAGTTCCCAAGTAAATATAAGCATGCATGTTACACATAAAAATAATAGTACTTCATTATAAAATGTGGTCATATGAAATAATAAGGACAATAGCTAAGGCATCAAAAAGCTTGCCTTGATTTATAGGAAGACTGTACAAATAAAGAGGACTATCTGTGGCTGGATTCAGTGTTATATTATTCCTAGTGACACGAAATTGTAAATTTGAGTAATACATGGCTGTTTTGTTGATTCAGTTCTGAAATTTCACTGCATGTGTAACTGCTATTTACACAGTGCTTGGCTGAGCACTGCACCTCCTGCTCTCAAGTGCAGTAATTCTCTCCCCGTCCCAGGTGATGCATTGGTGTGTTCATTCCATCAGGGAGACTTGTGAACTGTTGCTTTAGCAACTGGGTTTCCTGCATGGCTTCTGGAGGAAGGAAATGTAGGCTTCCATGCGTTTGGCTTGTTTTGTTTGTTTGTTTTAACTCCAAATGTGTATGTTAACAAAAGCCTGTCCTCTTACTGGTGGTTTGCAGCATCAATGTCTGTGTGCAAAAAATATGATAGTAGCCTAGAGATACCAATAGAATTAACATAGGTTTACATTATGAAATTTTCAAGCAGTTTTGACATGTCTTTTGCTGTGGTCTTAGAATTTCATCGCCTCCTGTTGCATGTATGGTACTAGTGTGTCTCTACTGCTGAAGTGCAGAAGGAAGAGGGATGCAGATGGAAAGAAAATCAACACAGTATAGCAACCCCTTTGTGTATCCTGGAAATGAGATGGCTGCATCATTTGGACACCCTCTCTCAGTGACAGAAAACACATTTCAGATGTAGATGTCGCTTGTGTTTCTGAAGCCAAACAAAAGTCATATAGGGACTGATGCTTGGCCTCTAAGGCTAGGGGTACAAATTATTGTCACACTATTGAGACCTACCTGGCTCTACAAACTGTTATCAGACATGTTATTGATCATGTGTCCCTGAATCTCTTCTAGACTGAGAGGTTGCATCTGTGGTCCAAAGTTTTATTATGTTTGCCTTGTTTTGTGTGGGTTTTTTTTTTTTTGTTTTTTTTTTTTTTTCCCCAGATCATAGCTTCCAAACTAATGTGAATGGTGTTCTTTAGTATGACATTTAGGGTAGTTGTTACTTCTTGTTACACAAAAGAATGTGAGAGTGTGAAATGTTTAGGATGTTGTCTGAGACAGAGGAAGACACCCCCATGCAGTCATATCCACAATGCCTTTTGAGAGTAGTTCTTACAGTGATCAGTGCCTTGAACTGTGCCTCAGTATACTCCTTGAGAAACCAAGATGCAGTATGCATAGATGAAAGACAATTACACAAACTATGTAATATACATATATATATATATAAAAAAACAATATAATATACATAGAGATACATAGGTGTAAGTATGCTCAGTGTGGCCTTGAACATCTTCACAGTTCACTTCTCTTTAAAAATTACAGATATGGATTAACACTGAAATGTAAACAAAGAATGGAAAACAATAGCATAATTACTGTAGAGATGCTCTTGATGCTTTTTCTATTTGAATTGTAGACCAAATCCACAGTAAAGTGAAGTGATCAGCACTAGCACTTAAATCTCCTATCACTTAAAGTATTTTATGAATTACAAAGTAGATAGGATAATTCAGATCAGTATTAATCTTGGTAAATACATGCTGACATTACAAAATGTCATGCAAACCATAAGTGAACAATGACAACTAAGCTCCAAATGGGAGTGTGTGTAAGTGAGGTTATACAATTTGTTGGCAGACAGTGTTTTTATTTCCTTAGCAGGAAAAATATGGAT
This sequence comes from Scolopax minor, assembly GCA_028566535.1. Taxonomy (NCBI): domain Eukaryota; kingdom Metazoa; phylum Chordata; class Aves; order Charadriiformes; family Scolopacidae; genus Scolopax; species Scolopax minor. The sequence continues at coordinate 174,246,734 of JAOXNG010000001.1, read as the reverse complement.
TATGGCCATGGCTCATACACTGTGAAGAGTTAGCATTACTGGATTATAAAATGAACACTAAAGAGATGTTAAATGGCTTAGAACAGAGCAAAGAAAATGGAAGTAACAAGATTTGTGCCAGTTACCAATCTTACCAATTGTGTCTTTTAAAATAGCTATTTATTGCTGGTTTTCCACCATGCTAGATATTTCCTCATGATTTCTCAGTATTTTTTTTTGATTATACATATTTCTGGTAGATATTTCTTCAATTTCTTCTGTCATAAAGCCCTGCTGAAAATGATCTTTTATCATTTGCAATGCTTTAAATCACCTTCCTTTCTGTTTTTGTTCCTAGTTTGTTCAATGGGATACTACTACCCTTCTCATATATTTCTTCATTCCAACAGGGTTAAACATGATTTCTTGGGGTTTTTGTTTGTTTGTTTTGTTGATTTTTTTTGTTTTTTTTTTTTTTTTCCTTTGAAACATTTCAAATACGTGAAGAATAATCAGGAGATTGTAACAAGCAAGACCTGCTAAAGAAGTTTAGAATAGAGATGTTAAACTAAAATTAGTATTTACCACCTAGGGTGGAGTTTGGCCCTGGTTATTTCTTCTTATGGTAGAATATAGTTTTTAATCTTAATCAAATTATCCATAAACCAATCTCAGCATCAATTTACATTTCCCAATAAATTGGGAAGTGAAAGGATAGAACCAGCTGTTGAAGTAAGCCAATGAGCTAGCTTTTAAAACATGTTTTTTACAATGAAAAACAGTACATAATTTATAATGTACTTACATTAACTTGTAAGTCATAGAGTGTGTAAAGATCTTAGTAAGAATTTGGGCCTTAATGGAAAAGTACAGCTTAATATAAATGAAAAAAAATTTCTATACAGTTAAATTGAATCATAGAATCATTTAGGGTTGGAAGGGACCTCTAGAGATGATCTAGTCTACACCTCCTCCGCCAGAGTGGGTCTGCCTATACCAGGTTGCAAAGGAACTTGTCCGGGTGTGTTTGGGATGGTTCCAAAGAAGGAGACTCCACCACCTCTCTGGGCAGCTTGTTTAGGAGTTTAGGAGGAACTCACTCAAGTTTGTGCCCATTTCCTCTTGTCCTGTCACTAGCACCACTGAAAAAAGACCAACCCCACCCTCCTGGCACCCTCTCTTTAAGTATTTGTAAGCATTGATTAGATCCCCTCTAAGTCTTCTCAAGACTAAAAATCTTTAGTGTTGCTGCCTTCAGAATCAGTTTCAGTCCTTTCACAAAACAGCAGCAAAATTCAGTCTCGGAAGCTAAGGTTCCTAGGCCAGGCATTTATGCTTAAATCAATGCTTTAGAAAAAATACAAATCATGAAAGATCTCATAAAGAAACAAAAAGAAATCTCTTAAACCACATACATTCTTTCTTGTAAGAGAATGAAATGCAGGATGGTGAAATGTGAATAACCTACTTAGTTCCCATTATTTTTTTTTCCCAAACCAAAAATCCCTTTCAAACATATATATATATAACACATTATACAGTATGAACTGGTTTTGGATAAGTTTGAAACAGCCAGCTACACCAAACTTGCAGAAGTCTTGCTTGCAACACTATTTATGTGTAATCCCCAATTTCTACATTCAAAACACATCCATATGTATGGTCTCCTAAAGATTATGGTTAAGAGATACTACATTAATGTAGGTGTCGTGATTTTGACACGCACTGAGATTTAAAGAGAAACCAGCCCTGCAGCCCATGCAGGAATATTGACACTACAGTCATGATTATAAGAGGGCAGCTCTCATCCAGGCTATCCAAAGAGGCTGCATCCTCTGTGTGATGGTGACAATTTTGCCTGAGCAGTAAAGGCTAAAGTAAACATTCTCAAGGTAAAATTCGAAGTGTAATTAGCAACAGAATTCAGTACAAAATGCCCAAGGAATCTAGGTAAAGAAACCAGCCATTCTATCACAGTATGGATCAGAATAAAACACAATGCCAGAATAATATGTTTGAACCACTGCACACAGATACAAAGAGCAAGTAAACTATACAATACATAAGGCAAATTATACAGTGCCCAACCAAGTAACCTGGAAGAAATCCCCATCAAGATATGATACAATATTCTGTCTAAAAACATGATGTAAGCTGTCTGTTTTAATTTCCGAGAAGAATGGAATCCAAACTTTTCAGACAATCTACCAGAGCTCTTGTTGTACCACAGTCAAGCCCCATGTTGGGTGCCAATTAATCTCTCATGGTTTTGACTGAATTGACCAAACAGAACGAAAGATGGCCCCTCCCTACCCCCCTTTAGAAAAAGAGAGGAGAGGTAGTGGGAAAGAAAAAGAAAAAAAATCTTGACTTTAGAAAAAAAAACTGAACTAATTTAATGAAAATATAAAAAAGTAATGAAATAATGATAAGGAAAAGGAAAAAAAAAGAAAAAATATGTACAGAGTATACACAAAACCATCTCAAGCTCCCAGGGTCATCCTCACCGGCAGGCATAGGGGAAAGTCCCAGGCTGGACTTGGTGATGGACAGGAGCTGGATTCCATATCTGGAGTCAGGAATGTTCAGATCGGGATAAAAGGCAGATGAACAGACAGGAAATGGAAGAAGGGACTGGCATCCTGGGAAGAGTATAGGGATGTTGCCTGGCTTTGTAGGGTTGAGGTCAGAAAGGCCAAGGCACAGCTAGAACTGAACTTGGCAAGGGATATTAAGAAAAACCAGAAATGTTGCTACAGGTACATTAAACAGAAAAGGAAAGTTAAAGAAAACATACCCCCTGTAATGAGCAGCAGTGGGGAACTTGTATCAACAGATGAGGAGAAGGCAGAAGTTTTCAACAACTTTTTTGCCTCCCTCTTCACTGGCAACCTTTTTCCTCCTAGTTCCCATGTTGATGGCCTAAAAGTTTAGGACCCAGGTGACAAAGTCCCTCCCACTATAACTGAAGACATGGTACATGATCATCTAAAGAATCTGAAGATATACAAGGCCATGGGACCTAATGAAATATGTCCCAGAGTCTTGAAGGAACTGGCTGATGAAGTTGCAAAGCCACTTTCCATGATATTTGAAAAGTCATGGCAGTCAGGTGAAGTCCCTGTAGACTGGAACAAAGGAAACACCATAGCCATTTTTAAAAAGGTTAGAAAGGAGGACCCTGGGAACTACCAGCCAGTCAGCCTCACCTCTGTGCCTGGAAAGATCATGGAACGGATCCTTCTAGATACCATGCTTGGGCACATGGAGGACAAAGGAGTGATTCAGTTCAGCACACATGGCTTTCCTAGGGGCGGGTCTTGCCTGACTAACCTAGTGGCCTTCTATGATGGAGTGACTATGTCGCTAGATAAGACACGACCTATAGATGTGATCTATCTGGACTTTTGTAAGGCCTTTGACATGGTTCCCCATGACGTCCTGTTTGCCAAATTGGAGAGACATGGATTTGATGGGTGGACTGTTCAGTGGATAAAGAATTTGATAGATGGTCACATCCAGAGGGTTGTACTCAATGGTTTTAATTGCAGTTGGAGAGAAGTGATAAGTGGGGTCCCTCAAGGGTCTGTGCTGGGACTGTTTAATATTTTTGTACTGTTAAATATTTTTGTTAATGATAGATACAAAGGGATGGAGTGTGCCATCAGCAAGTTTGCAGACAAAACCAAGCTGTGTGGTGTTGTTGATAGACCTGAGAGATGGGATGTCATTGAAAGGGACCTAGGCAAGCTGGAGAGGTGGGCTCAAGAAAACATCATGAGGTTGAACAAGGGCAAGTGCAGGGTTATGCACCTGGGCCGGAACAATCCTTGGTATCAATCCAGACTAACGGATGAGGTATTAGAAAGCAGCCCTGAGGAAAGGGACTTGGGGGTGCTGGTGGATGAGAAGCTGGACATGAGCAGGCAGTGGGCACTTGCAGCCCAGAAGGCCAATTGCATCCTGGCTGCATCAAGAGATGTGTTGCCAGCAGATCCACAGAAGCGATTCTGCCACTTTACACTGCTCTGGTGAGACCTCACCTGGAGCACTGTGTGCAGGTCTGGAGCCCTCAATGAAGAAAGACATGTACCTGATGGAGCGGGTCCAGAGGAGGGCCACAAAAAAGCTGAGGGGGTTAGGGCACCTCTGCTCCGAGGACAGGCTGAGGGAGCTGGGGTTCTTCAGCCTGGAGAAGAAAAGGCTCCGGGGACACCTAATAACAGCCTTCCATTACCTGAAGGAGACTACAGGAAGGCTGTGGAGAGTTTGTTTACAAAGGCTGGTAAGGACAGAGCAAGGGCTAATGGGCATAAACTGGAGAAGATCAGATTTAGATTAGACATTAGGAATAAGTTCTTTACTATGAGGGTGGTGAAGTACTAGAACAGGTTGCCCAGGGAGGTGGTTGAGGCCCCTTCCCTGGAGACATTCAAGGTGAACCTCGCCAAGGCCCTGGGCAACCTGTCTAGTTGGGGGTGTCCCCACTGACTGCAGTGGAGATGGACTAGATCAATTTGAAAGTCCCTTCCGGCCCAGATGATTCTATGAAAAGAAGTCTGGCCAGCAGGGTGAGGGAGGTGATTCTACCCCTCTATTCTGTGCTCGTGAGACCCTGCCAGGTGTATTGTCTCCAGCTTTGGAGACCTCAACACAGGAAGGTCATGGACCTGTTGTAACGGGTCCAGCAGAGGGCCATGAAGATGATTAGAGAGATGGAGCACCTCTGCTATGAAGACAGGCTGAGAGAGCTGGAGCTGTTCAGCCTTGAGAAGAGAAGGCTCCAGGGAGACCTTATAACAGCCTTTCAATATCTGAAGCAAATCTACAGAAAAGCCAGAGAGGGACTCGACAGCCTCCCCCACACTCCCAGATACACTTGTTTGGTGATCTGGATTTTGGGGATGAGGTGGATGATACTGGAGACGATGAACTCCCCAGTGAGGCTCCCTGGATGAGTCACCCACCCCCGTGCCTCAAGACTTCAATGACTAAGAAAAAAAGAAGGGTCATTGTAATCGGTGACTCCCTTTTGCATGGTACGGAGGGCCCAATCTGTAGGCCGGACCCGTCCCGTAGGGAAGTCACCTGCCTCCCTGGGGCCAGGACTAGGGATATACTAAATAAAACTCGCACCCTGGTTCAGCCCTCGGACTATTACCCACTTCTGATATTTCAGGTGGGCCATGATGAGATAAATACTAGAAGCCTCAAGGCAATGAGGAAGGATTTCAGAAGTCTGGGACAACTAGTCAAGGGATCAGGAGCACAGGTTGTGTTCTCTTCTATCCCACTAGTCACAGGGCAGGATGAAAGGATAAATAGGAAAAAACAACGGTTCAACTTATGGCTGAAAGGCTGGAGTAAAAGCCAGGACTTTGGATTCTTTGAGCACAGGCAGACTTATAGGTCACCAGGCATGGTTGCGGCAGGTGGGGAAAGCCTTAGCCAAAGGGGAAAAAGGATATTGGGACAGGAGTTAGCACGGCTCATTGAGAGGGCTTTAAACTAGATTTGAAGGGGGACGGGGTTGGAACCAGGGTCACTGAAGTGGTACCCGGGAGTAAACTAGAATCGAAGGGGGAAGGGGAGGATACCAGGCCCATTGGTAACGAGCCTGGGGGGAAAGAACCATGGATGGGGGTGAAATCGGGTGCCCGGCTTAAGTGCATCTACACTAATGCACGTAGCATGGGCAACAAAAAAGATGAGCTGGAGGCCATCGTGCAGCAGGACACCTATGATGTAATCGCCATCACGGAAACATGGTGGGATGATGGTCATAGCTGGAATGCTGTGATGGATGGCTATAAGCTCTTCAGGAGGGATAGGCAAGGAAGGAGAGGTGGGGGTGTGGCTCTGTACGTTAGGGAGTGTTTTGATTGTATGGAAATTGATTGCAGCAATGATAGAGTTGAGTGTTTATGGGTAAAGATGAAGGGCAAGGCTAGCAAGGGAGATCTGGTGCTGGGAGTCTGCTATAGACCACCCAACCAGGATGAGGAGGTAGACGAGGCATTCTATAAGCAGCTGGCTGAAGTCTCTCGATCGCCAGCCCTTGTTCTGGTTGGGGACTTCAACCTACCGGACATCTGCTGGGAATACAACACAGCAGAGAGCAGGCAGGCTAGGAGGTTCTTTGAGTGTATGGAAGATAACTTCCTGACACAACTGGTAGGTGAGCCAACCAGGGGAGGTGCCTTTCTAGACCTGCTGCTCACAAATAGAGAGGGACTAGTGGGAGATGTGGTGGTCGGAGGCCGTCTTGGGCTTAGCGACCATGAAATGGTCAAGTTTTCAATTATTAGAGAGGTAAGGAAGGGGGCTAGCAAAACCTCAACCTTGGACTTCCGGCGGGCGGACTTCAGCCTTTTCAGATCACTGGTTGGAAAAGTCCCATGGGAGGAATCCCTGAAGGGCAAAGGTGTTCAGGAAGGCTGGGTGTTTTTCAAGGAGGAAGTCTTAAAAGCCCAGGCGCGGGCCATCCCTACGCGCTGTAAAGCGAGCCGTCGGGGGAAAAGGCCGGCCTGGCTGAGCAAAGAGATAGGGTCACAGCTTAGAGAAAAAAGGAGAATTTATGACCTTTGGAAAAAGGGGCAGGCCACGCAGGAAGATTACAAAGGTATAGCAAAGTTATGTAGGGAAAAGATTAGGAAGGCCAAAGCCCAACTAGAACTCAACCTGGCTTTGGATGTTAAAAACAATAAAAAGAATTTCTATAAATATATTAATAGCAAGAAGAGGTCTCGGGAGAACCTCCATCCTCTACTGGATAAGGGAGGTAACATAGTGACCAAAGATGAGGAGAAGGCTGAAGTCCTAAATGCCTTCTTTGCCTCTGTCTTTAGTAGTAGGATTGGGGGTTCCCTAAATATCCAGACCCCTGAACTAGCAGGCAGGGGCGGGGAGCAGAGTGAAGCCCCTGCAATTCAAAGGGAGGTGGTGAGGGACCTGCTCCAACACCTAGATGCAAACAAGTCTATGGGACCAGATGAGATCCACCCGAGGGTACTGAGGGAGCTGGCAGAAGTACTTGCGGAGCCACTCTCCATCATTTACCAGCAGTCCTGGCAAACTGGGGAGGTCCCGGCCGACTGGCGTCTGGCAAATGTGATGCCCATCCACAAGAAGGGTCGGAAGGATGATCCAGAGAACTACAGGCCTGTCAGTCTGACCTCGGTGCCTGGGAAGATCATGGAGCAGATCATCCTGGGTGCCATCATGCAACGCATG
>JAOXNG010000001.1:174184858-174195733 GCA_028566535.1 Scolopax minor | reverse complement strand
TTTTTTGTTGGTTGGACTCGATGATCTCTGAGGTCCCTTCCAACCACTACAATTCTGTGATTCTGTGATTCTGTGATGTCATCAGTTTTGAAATAACTCTCAATTTTATTTGGTAATTAAACATCTGATGTTAATAAATGAACAGTTCATTACTATAAAGGCCCTAAATTTTGACACTGTGATGTGAAATTCCTGGTTAGAAGGGTGCTTGCAACAATAGAATACAGTAATAAATAGATGCATAATGCTTCCCATTTAAAAGTTTGTGTCAGTCCATTACAAACAGCAGAGACACACTCTTTGTGTCTAATAGTTTCTTCTATATTCTTTACCCCTTAGATGAGATGATACAGAAACTTCTGCATAGAGGAGAGTGTACCATCAACAGGTAATAGACAGCATTGTTTTCAAACAATGGAGGGCATATTACAACCTATCTCCAGGCCCTCCTTCTCACACCACTCTGACTGGAAACCTTCTGGAAATAACGGTGGACAATAAATCTGTTCCATATTCACTACAGTTATTGATAAATCTGAAACCTCTACTGGTGGTTAAATCTGTTGACATAAGCACGGTCTCTTTGCAGCAGTTTTAAACAGTCAACACCTTAAAACTTTGCTTGATATGTAATGTCATCTCCTTCAACAGTCCTGTGATATGGCTCAAAAGATACTGAATATATCCAAAAAGGTTGATTTAATATTTGCTGCTTAATGCTAAACTGCGTTGCTATGGCTCATCTCTCAAATGCAGGACTGAGTTCTCTGCGGGTGCGGACTAGGAAGCAGAAGCTTGCTTTCTGAAAGGTGAGAACTTTATGTTTATGTTATGTGAGAAATAGATGTGCTTAAATTCTAAGTCTTCCACAACGTGTTTCCAAACCAGCAAAATTCTTTTCTGTTGGCTACACTCAGCTAATCAAGAGTCTTAATGTAAACAGAACATGTCTTAATAATACTAACATCTCAAAGACATAAAATGCTGGAAACCCCTTGAGAAGCACTTCAAAAATCTAAGGTTCCTTTTGCCAAATAAAAAGAAAAAAGAAAAAAAAATCATTTATAAAATTAAGACAAAATAATTTCTGTTATATTTCCCTTAATTTCTTGTAGACAAATGATCTGCATTGTGAAGGAATATATCACAAAGACAGTTAATGATATTGGTAAAAAATTAGTGTATCATAATGTGGAGAGTGTATGTCCAGTAGTTAGTACAACTAATACAAATGTTTAATAGTGTATGCTTTTTGGCTTTCCAGATATTCAGATCTAGCCACTGCTACTTCACAACATTTTAAACTCTGCTATGAAAGACTCTAAGTATGGTGGTATTTTATTTTTCCCTTAGCAAACCCTGTTTTTCTGAAAATTCCTAATGAATAAAAGATAAAAATGTAAAGAAATTGTCTTCAATAAATTTTCATGAATTATTCAATAGTGTTCTGTGTGTATGCAGTATCTAGATACTCTAATTAGCTACCTTGGGCAGAGAAGACCTGTTTTAGAATATTGAAAATAACAGGTTTCAGAGAGCAATTAATGGTAAATATGGGATTAAGTTTCCTAGTACAAGGTACCTTCCATCATTTCTGTTATAGTCCTATACATTATTTAATTGATAGATGGAAGACTGTAAATAATCCAGATCTGAATTAATTTCTTTAAACTCACTTTTAACTTCTTTAAACTCACTTTTAATTTCTTTAAACTTAATTCACTAACTCTTTGGGAAGAAAATACTCCAGAACAATAAATTTTTCTTAACAAAGAAAAACCTCTCACCTCCCACTCAGGAAAGTTTTATTTTTCTGAGTTAGTAATGACAAAAACAACAAACAAAGAGAGTGACTCCTCAGTTGGCATTCAGGTATGTGTGTGTTGAAGATTTATCCTCTATGACTGACCCATGAGTATTTAATTCTACACAAGAGTAGACAATGAAGATGTTCAAGTTCCAGACTAGCAATGAAAACTCCAGTCTCAAAGACATATTCTGTTTTTTATTTCTTCTGCCTTTTTTTTTTTTTTTTTGCAAGTGGGAGCATCTATACCTATTGTTGGATATAAAAATGAGTTTAAAAAACGTTTCTTTGTTTTATGTTGTCTGGATGAAAGAAATTTCCTTAATGAAAAATGTCAACTTTCCAGATTGCCCCCAGGGATGGATAGGCAGAGAGAAACAATGAGGAAGGAGAGAGGTATGACAAACATTGAATGTAACTGTCCAGAATGTAATTGTCCAGAACCCAAACTGATGATAATGGTTGATTGTCTTCAAATGCTCAATGCTGCTTCATACCAGTTGAGAACAGCTGCAGTACTTTTCATGATATGTTGTGTGTTATAAAAGTGTGTTATAAATCTCTATCAATATATTTTCACAAAATAAGACACCTATATATACATACTGATAATTTAGATACACTTCAACCTGAGCATTATTATTCTTACCAATCAAATGAGTTTTAAGTAACATATAATTAATTGCATTTCAAAGAGAGACACCAGAAGAATGACAAGATTTAATTTCATCAAGTTCAATAAGCTTGCAAGAAATATACATATTTAAATAGTTCTATATTTTTGGAAGTTATATTTTGCTTCCATTTCTCTTTTGGAAGTTCTTGGATCTTTTGTTTCTTTTAATTTCCTGCCAAACTATGATATTTAAAAAACAAAAAAAATATATGTTTTTCTGATGACACGAGAACATTTATTGTTTCTCATGGAGAAAATTAGTAATATTTCATTCTCTGTTTGATTAATAGTTCTGATATTGATCCAGCAGATACATTATTATATTTGCAAGATAGTTGACTGTATTTTAATGACTATCTAATGAGTATTCCCATTGTCATTCTGAACAGTGATAATTATATATTCACATTAATACTATAAGATTCAAGGTAACCTGTTTTAGGGGACAAAATTGTTATGAATGCTTGCTATTTGTTTCTATAGTCTTTTCCTGAGTGATTTGTCAGATAGTAAATATTAATGTTATAATTACCGTAAAATGAGAGAGTGGGAAAAAATAGAATAACATCAAACATTTAAGTGTCATGTGGTAAAATTATATGTTGTGTTATTTGCAAATAAAAATGAATCTTGCATCAGCAAAATGTACACATAATTTCAGCGGATTTTTGGGAAACTCTCTGAAATTGATCAATTCAAAGATGTAATGGATTGTTCACTGACTACTTCTATCATAATATTGTAAGAGGAAGGCAGTTCCTTTATATACCTAAGAGAAGAATTGGTGTATATTAATTTAATCAGGTTTCCTGAAAAAAAATAATCCTTTAAACTCATATGTAGCATGAAGGCAAATGAAGATTGGAGTAAAAACAACCACAGCATTCTTTTGAGGATGTAGACCTAAGGAAAAGAAGATAAGACATTAAAACCAGACAAACATTATGTATATTATCTGTAAATGAATATTATCTGAAAATTAATGAGATTCTACAGGCAAATATATGGTGCCAATATTTTCTACACCTTGAAAAAAATAAGTTGAAGTATAGGTACAGTTATAGTTTTTTATTTATTTGTATATATGTTGAGATATACATTTGCAGTTCTTAGGTTAGTCTGAATAATTATAATCTTTGTAAGCATGAATTCCTCAATTTCAGATAGGAAGAGTAACATCTGAGAGGTACGCTAAGGTGTGATCTATCATTCTGTGCACCCCTGATTGTATGGTTCTCTGAAAACAGTTAATAAAATGAAATAAAAAAGCATTCCGGAAATTCTAATTATAATATTGCTAATTATATCTTCATTGTTTTACAGGGATTAAAGTGAGCAAATGTAAATATGAAACTTTATAGAATGGACACTTATGTTTGTATTCATGACCCTACAATTCTTTGCAGTCAATGTAGAGAATTACACATTTTTAAACAAGGTAAGATGAATTACTCTGAAATCCACCTTTTTCCTCCATTTACTATACCAGGACCAAGGATGTCTAGCTCAAACATAGCTAGCTATCTTCTGTCCAGTTTTAGATGAGGTGAAAACTAATTTTATTTTTTCTGTTTTGTTTTTTTTTTTTTTTTTCTGAAAACAAGGCATTTGAAGGCTAAAAGGACTACTAAAAGATCATTAAGTCTGATTTCCTCCATAAGGCCTGAAGTCTTCTTTGTTCCTGAATTTGAGAATATATTTCAGGAAGAACCCAAAGTATCTCAGAATACATGGAAAATAACTGCTTTGAAAATACAGCAAGAAATCAGATCCAGTGTCTCATTTACTGTTTCCTTCTGCACTGCTCTAATGCCCTAATTTATTGAAAGACACAGATAACAAATTAACGGAAAATATATTTCAGTTTACAAAAACAAGTTTTAAGATTACATTTGAATTTAAATTTTGCAGATACTTATCTAATTAAACAAGTAGCTAAGCCCTTTCAGAAGAAAATTGTACTTTATCTATCAAAAACTGCAAGCAGGAGAACAAACTATCTGTTCAGCATAATCAATCTGTGTTTATGCTATTATAATCTATATTTTCACCACTGAAAATATACAAAATGTATCCTTTCTGTGGTTTTAGTGACATATTGCTGTCATAATTTTGATCAGAAATATTCTGCATACTAGTTCATACTTCGGATGTCATCCTTAGATAGTCTTAGCATTACTAACTAATAAATGCTATAGTATAATATATATATATACACACACAGAATTACTGAATGCTAGAAAAAAACACTGCATATATAAAATTCTCTGGATACAGTATGTACCACAAAGACATATACACACAGAGTATTTTAAAAAGTGCTCTGTGCATTTAGCACTTCTTTTGTTTTTAGTAAGCAGTTATGCTTTCCATACTATGTTTTGTTCTCATTTTGACTTCAATTAACTATTCTCCTCTGCCTAATTAAGTAACAATTATTAGCCTTTAGTAGAAATTCTGTTTTTTTCCTTTCATCGACAATAAAACACATTTTTGTTTAAATTATTGAGAAAAACTTATAGAAAGTATCTCTCCCTTGCCAAAAAAAAAAGAAATTTCATCTTTTCTGCCAGCAGGGAGTAACATAAGAGATTCTCTATTGCCCATACGCAAGAAATAGTGACAAGCCTTCCCATTTCTCTAATTCAAATTCACTATAATAATCTTACAGAAGAACACGGTGTAATTTATTGTGGAATATTAAATGGAATGGGAGCTTCATGGGATGTAAATAAAACTCTGATACCCATAATTTGCCTAGAGAAATGAATGCTATTAGCAATATGTATCATTTCTTATGTATATTTTCTTATGTCTTGCCTTGTTGACAAGAATCAAGAATCTACTTTGTCCCCTTTTGAATATGTATTTACTATCTGAGATTTTGTAAACCAGCAGTGCAAGATATTGTAATAGCATGCAATGAACTGTGTAAGAGTGTCATTTTAATTGATTGCTGAGGTTTTGTCTTTAAAAATCTGTTTTGAAACAAACAAGTATAATCTTCTCTGGAAAGCCTTCCTTGCTAATCACAACATAAACAAAATGAAGCACTCACAGGGAGCCCCTTTTTTTTCTTTTTTCCCAGACTAATTGGAGGAAGGCAGACCATCACAAAGAAAAGGGAATTTTTTGGGAGCCATAGAATTTTAAAGGAATACCAACTTCAGACCAGGAAACTACTCTTATTTTAACTGCCAAAACTGAGTAAATGAATATTAGTTCATAAATAATCTATTTTTTCTTTTTTTTTTTTTTTAAAGAGAGAGAGAAAAGAAAAAAAAAAGCCCCCAAAACTCCCACAGAATTAAAATTTTTTTCTGAATGATCTGGATATCTCAGAAATAAAACATTTTAATAACTGGGGCCATGAGTGTGGGTCCACAGTGGGATCTGATATGATGTATAACATGTTTCATGTACACTTCAAAAGAAATTCAGAACAAAACATGCACAAATTCATAGCTGCTCTTCGTTTGTCTAGCTGAGATAGCATGCTTTGTGATTTTGATCACCCTTGCACAACTCTGCATCTATTGCAAGGCATACCATGTCTTCAGTATGCTCAGTCCCATTGTGGCCACTCTTCCGGGACCTGTGAAGTCCTGACTATCATTACAACTGAAATTGCAGGCTCTGAAAAGATTAAAAAATAGTAATAATGAAGCCATATAGTATCTACGTGCAGGGCCTATAGGAAACCTGTGATGTGTAAGGCTGTGAATGCAACCAGCCTGCATGAGGAGACCCTATGCTAAAGCCATGAGAACATGAGCCATTCCAAATCATTTGAATTAGAGTTAGTGACCATTTCCTGAAATTGATGGTTTCAGGAGCATAGACAAGCTTTTCAGTTCCTTTCTGTAAGCTGCCCTTAACATCTTTACAGATTTCTGGAAATCACACCAGCCACCTCTGCTAGGAAGTTCAGTCCTTTTGAAACATTGGCTCTGAAAAGACCTGTAGCCTTCAACGTGTAGAATCTTACAAACTGCTGCTAAAGGTGACAAGGCCTTCTGTCTGTGAAGCATCTCCTGAAACTAAGGGGTTCCCATGGGCACTAATTTTTCCCTTGTATTTACTGCTAATCCGTTCCTGCCCATAAAAAAGAAAATAAAACAGAATTAAAAACAGTTCTTCACTATGTGTGACTTTTGTAAGAAGTAGAGTTTAAGAAATTAGTAGCTTATTGATTTAGGTAGATAAGGCTAATAATAAATTAATTACATTTCACCAATTTTAAAACTAGAATTCATGTTTATTGGAATTACTTTATTTCTTAGTTACTGAGCATGTCTCTCTTCATTTTTTGTATGTTTTAATGCAATTTCAGTAATATTTAATTTTTTCAGATGTCTCAATTCTGAAATGAGTTTTTATTCAATTTGAAAAAAGTGAAAAGTATGTCAAACTTTGTCAAGCAGTGGAAGCTACAAGAGAAAAAGTCAACATAGTTTCCCCTTTCAAATTCATACTTATCTGTGAGAATTTGTTCTGTGACAAACTCAAACACAAACATTCAAGTGCAGTCTCAGTACAAAGTACACAGAACATAAACCTGTGAGAAAATAGCAAAGCCCTCTGACTGTGTAATTATTTCAAATACAAAAGTCTATTAAAAAGGATATTGAAATCAAGGACCAGATTCTCATTTGGTGAAAACCCATGACATTCCATTGACTGAACTCAGTAATTCAATATAAAAAGCACAGGATCTTTTCCATTAAGTGGGAAAAACAGTGCAATTGATACTGCATAGGACGTCACTACAATTTATAAAATGACCTTGGGACAACCTGAATGTTTTCCTTATTGGGTCTTGTTTCATAAGCATGGCCTTAAAATAAAATATTGATATCGTGCATTAGGTCAAAATCATGTTTCTGCTGTTAAATGGGAAGGACTCTCTGATAATTGATATGTTGTTTAACCGGCAATCTGGGCAAAGATTTCAAAAAGGGTGAAATATGCTAGGATTGTCCCTTTCACAAGAAAAACCTGGCAACTGCTTTTCTAACCAGCTGGAGTTTATGCAGCGTCTTATTGGGCCGGCAGCCAGTAGGGAATTGCAATAATCTAATCTTGAAATAACAAAAGCGTGAATGACCATTTTCAAGGTCTGACTGTGAAAGATGTTACTGCAACATAGCAGAAGTAGCAGGATGATAACATGCCCTGGAATTTGAATGTTTTTTTAAAAGCAAAGATAAAGAAAGTATCTGAAGGCTTCCCAGCTCTTTATTACTGTAGTAAAAAAATGCATATTCATTAAACTAGACTAAAAGTAGTCTAAAGAGGCTATACCTAATATCTACTTTTAGACTAAGAAAATTACAATTAAGATAAAGTTATAATTACTTATGTACCTAGTGTTTTGTCAAAATCAATATTTATAATGGCAAGGCAGATTCCAAACTGTGTCAATTGTCAAAAATGTCTCAATTTTAATGATGTTAGGCCAGCCAAATAACTGGATGAAATTTACAAGTTTTCTTTTAGACAGTGCAAATAAATGTTTCAAAGTTATTTTGTACTAATTAGGTGTTATGTTTGCATTTTGATATTAGATTCTTACCTGGGATATTTTTTTAAAGCAGATTTGAGCTATGTGGTAGTAGTTTGTAATCTTTAGGGATTTTTAGCATAGTTATTTCACTTTTATAATCTTGTTTTTCTAAGTTTTATATTACTGGAAGTCAGTTTTATGGCACGTCAACTTTTTCAAAGTACTTTTGTCAAATTTAAAACCTGTAAGAATTAATTATAACAACAATAATAAGAAAAGTAGTGTGAAAAGCACAGTAGCATGCTCAAAATATTGCATATATATGACTAATGGTCATTTGGACTCATTTGAAGGAAATTACCACACATCTTGCACACTGTATTTGATTTAAAACAGCTAATGACTTTTTCTAAATGGTCAGAATGCAGAAATGTCCCAGTCCCCAGAAAAAAAAGTTTTGATATATTTTGATTTCAACTCTTAACTAAAGAAGTTCATTTTGATAGTGAGAAGCCAGAAGGTGAGGAAAAATATTTTTAAATAAAATAGCAAACAAAAACTGTAAATTAATATAGTAGACATCTGTAAGACCAAAGTACTATCTTTCAAGCTTACATTGCTATTTACATATGGCAGCCAGGCTACCTGTCACCCATAGCTCACAAAAACAAGCTTATATTCTATTAGCATTATTAATTTACCTGATTTTCTCATCTTTTTGGGGGGGACATTGTGGGGTTTTTTCCTTTTTTTTTTTTTTTTCCCTTTCTTTTTCTATATAGATGAAAAAGAAGAAAACAGAAACATGTCAGTAAAGATCTTCATGTTTCAATGATTTCATCCTGCCTGTTCCGCACTTTCCATTTCAGGAGAGCCTGGATTCCCTGATGTATTTGAATCATATCTACAAGTCCCAGGTGGCTGCCTTACATACTGTGAGGCCTCTCAAATGGTGCAAGATGCTACTGTGTAAGTAGCTGAATTGAAACATGAAGAATCTCAAATCTGCTGTGTCTTTTGCTCAGGTACAGGCGTTATTAATAGTGTGCCCAAGATTCTGGCCAAATCTTCTTTCTTAGACCTCACAAAATTAATGTAGTAAATATCAAATGAATAAACATCAGATGCGTTTCTTTCTGAAGTAGTCTGATGTCATGTGCCACAAGGCAGTAAGGGAACTGCAGCTAATTTTATTATGCCATTTTTCTACTATATGGATATGCAGAGAGTGGAGAAAAGATCATTCCTGCTCTATCCTACTCCTGGGACTCTCTTTATAGAGCCAGCATAAAAATAAGCACTTCAGTTGTAGAGAAGTGCTGCACGAGTCTAATTATGGGAACTGTGTAAAAAGTGCAGAATCATCATTGAAAAAGGGGAAAGAAAACTAGTGAATGAAGGGAGGAAAATAGGGATAACTTATCAAATAATAATAAACAAAATCTATCAGACTGGGAACAAGATAAAGAATTACCTATCAATGCAGTCTTAGAACAAATAAATTTCAAATCATCTCATAGGCAAAGTCAGTATCACAACTACATATAGAAATGGTGGGACAGTCTCTATACAGCTAGTTGTCTTTCTTCAACTCCTCCACAGAGTAGGGGGCTTTTCTATGAAATACTAATTTTATAAAATAACCTTTCATGGTTTATTATATATATAAATACATATGTGTAATATGAATAATTATATTGCATATATTATACATAATAATTTTTTATAGGTTATTGTTTCATTTATATACTGAGGCAATTACTGCATTAGTGCCCAAAGAGAAAATATCCTGAAATTGCATGAGAAAGTAAAAGTCTTTTGCCCCACAGGAAGGAGGGAGGAAACTCCAATAAGTGCATAGACAATTAGATGTATTTCGGCATTGTTGTTTGTATCTTCTTTTTATTTTTCTTCTTAGTAAGATTTCTCTAGACTTGTCAGCATCAAATACTCTGCATTTTTCTGAGTCTGGAACTGTCTGCTGATGAAATAGGTGTCAACACCCGAATCTCTGATTACTCCTTTTAATTGATGAAAAATTTCTTGCTTTCAGCTTTAAAATGTTTTAATGTTTTTCACTGGAAAATAGCTTTTGAAAAGCATTACAGTTGTATATATTTACATTCAGACTGTCACTGTGGAAAAGGCTATTAGGCAGACATATGACATTATCAGGGAACCAGATGAAAATACTTCATGGAGTAATGAAGAATAATACTTTGCACTTTTCTCTCTCAGATGAGCTTACAAAAATTAATTAGCTTTCAAAATATTTATGTGAAATAAATACTGTCCACTATGGGATATGAGACACGGTAAATGGCAGATCACAGATAATACAAAAACTTCACAATGAAACTAGACATAGATTACAAGGGAAATGTATTTTTACTTGGTATAGAAGGCCAGATTTTCAGAATAGCCACAATAATTTCAACAGCTGAAGATGTTCCCTTGATTTACAGTTAGTCAGTTATTTTCCTGTTCTATAGTAACAAGACATTGTTACCACCCACAGTGGTCTTAGACTAAACCTCACACAGCTAAAGCCCTGGAGGAATTTAGATGAGTATCATGGTATAGCAAGAATGTAAATCCATGTTATGAAACCTGCAGTAGCCAGGTAAGGCTTTATGAAACTTTGAAGTGAGGACCACAGAACTTTTAATGCTTGATCTTCCTCTCACTGAAATTGACAGCAGTCTTCCATTTTCAAAGAGAAGCGAGTTGACCCATGTATTAGTGGTTTCTCACTGGTTGATGTTTAATGTCAGATTAAATTTATAGTAGGATACCATGGGGGGGGGGGGCTGATTTAAAGCAGACTGATTTGTAGCACTGTGTGTCAGCCAAAATCAATATAGATATTACTAACCTGAGAGCAGA
>JAOXNG010000001.1:174164029-174177276 GCA_028566535.1 Scolopax minor | reverse complement strand
AAAACGCCAGAACAAGACTCTAGGCCAAGCAGAACAAAGGTGAAAAGAGTTGTATGTGAAGTAAGGTCAAGCTTGTCGGAATTATTATTTTAGGTTTCTTAACAGTGAATGGGAAAGACCTAACACATTCAGAAGGTAATTCAGATTTTATACTGGTGAAGCTTCTGAAGCTTCCTGTCTCTCACCACTGATTACACTAGAAGGCTAGAAAGACAGGGTTTGGTTGGTTGGGTTCGTTTTTGTTTGTTTGTTTTGTGATTTTTTTTTACTTTTGTTTTGTAATATAAATTCTGTAATTAGGCACTTTAAGCTTAGGCAGGAAACTTAGCTGTTGAGAAAGAACAGGTAAGACAGGGAAAATACTATGAGATTTCTGAACTCTAGTAAAATCTTACCCAAATAGGGGGAAATAGTCTTTAGACCTCAAACATATGTAGAATGATCATAGACAAAGTTATTTTGCCTTCTTCAGTTTTTGTGGGGTTTTTGTTTTGATTTTATTGCTGTTGTTTTTCACAAATAAATTATATAGAAAGCATTTAATTATTTATCAGTGGAAAAAATGTACTGGAAAACATATAAATATTCATTGTTCTCAGTGGTTTTGGTATTAAATAACACCACGATGTTTTACACACTCCTTGCTCTGTTTTCTTTTGGTATACTGATCTTGTTATTTAAAAGTAAATTTAATGCAAATCAGTTTTGCATTGAAAGTAACTTAAAGTAATATAATATTATTATAGAAATTAATAGTGTCTTTTTTTTTCCAAATAGCAGTATTGAAGTACCATCATACTGAAGTAGGCAGTATCTTTTTTTTTTATTTGTTAGCTATTTTAATAAATGTTGCTATAGCCTTCTTATAGTTGTACAAACTAAATGTAATTGGTGCATTATAATGTAAGAAACAGATTTTATCTTGAAAACAATAAAGGCAATGCTATAAGGATAGCATCAGGAGCAATGTCTGTTCTTTTCCCAAACTATTTTCAAGATGTTTAATTACAGCTGCATATGTTTATCAAAACTTAATATGATTTAGGGGTCCTTTATATGGAAAACTAATGTTTTCAGACAGTTACTGGGTATCACAGTTGCTCCGAAGCAATAAGAAGATAAATTAATACTATCCATTATTAAAATTACTACTTGTGAGGAAATATGGGCAATGCTTAAAACTGAGCTTTTTCCCAATTTGTAAAGGCAATCTTCTTATCAAAAGAGGAACAATAGCATATGCACTATTCACAAATTATGTTTAAATAGTGCTGGATATTTATGTAGGACTTTTGAATCCCCATCTTAAACTATTTCCAAATATCTGTACAGCATAAAATGATAAAGTCTCTTCACATTCTGTGATAGGATAGTTCTAAGCTCAAAATTAGAGAAAAAAAAAAATCACAAATCAGGAGTAAATAAATATAGATCCAAAACTTCCATAAATATAGAAATGATCATGTAGACTTTCAAAGCATTTGAAATACATTTAAAAACTTAGTTAAAACATGATATGACTACCACATATGTTTATGAATAGTGTTGTCTTGGTTTTATAAATATCAACACTCAGCTGTCTTGTGAGTTGCTCAAAATTACATACCAATTTAGACAGAACTAGAATCAGTGAGCTTAAAAGTTTTGACTTTCAAATGGCAGTCCTTATTTCAAATGGCAGGTACTTTGTGTAATGCCCACAGAATGGGCATTCTCCCTATTTTTTTCCCTTTGATACTATTTCATTAGACAGATTTAATATCTGTTTGGTTCTTTTCTGACAGATTTATTCTCTTCTATCTCAATATTTTCTGTAGACTATGAATTTAACAACACAAAAAAATAGATGTTCATGGGCACTAATATGAGGATACTTATGATGAGGGATAAGACAAGATACTTACCGGAAAGAAAAGTAAAAATATGGAAATGCTCTCACAACTCTATATTCACAACTCTCATATCTCTATAATGGGGTATTAAAAGAATAAATTCACAGAACTACCAGTCAACAAACATCTACCTTCCACAAATTTTATCAGATAAGGACATTGCCAGAATTAGGCTAAATAGAAATTTGCATCAACTCATGTTAGATTCTAAAATATGGATGTCTTTAGCACAGATGTCATTGCATATGGTACCATTTTGTCATTTAAGGACATTTACACATGAGATCAGGAACAGAAATAAACAACATGATCAGTGAAGAGATGTCCATCTTAGAAAAGAAAATCAGTGAACTTGTAAAGTTTGGTTAAGTCTAGGGCCTATTATGTGTAACCATGATAGGATGAAGAACAAAGAAAATCCAAGAAATTTATAACCTGTGTATGTTAACAAATGTTACTCTTCATTTCATTTTATCTTTTGACTGATTACCAGGTCCCTGTTTGTTGATCAATACCAATTTTATTTTACTTTAATTGAAGGTATTTTTTCTACATAATGCAATCTAATCCCATTATATAGAATGTAATATGAATATGAGGAGGAAGAAAGGCAGCATAGGTACAGAAAATTACCTCTGGGAGTCCATGTGTTATCATACATGAAAAGTACTTAACAGGTAGTCTTAGATGAAAAAGGTTTTCAGCATAACCCTACTGGCAATATAATTTATCTTTTTAAGTTTTTGTCTTGTCAAAGACTAAGAAAAAATATCAAAACTTCATTCCCTCTCCTATAAATTATAACACAGATTACATGACAAGTGCATGTTTAATGCAGTGCAGTCAAGTCTTGATTTACTTGGAGTATGGTTACACACAGAGGCATCTCTGTTGGAAGTAAAGGGATGGGTTATGTGCATGGTACTCATACTCATAAAGGATTTTCAATCTGTTTTTCAGAATGTACATTTTTTTAACTGAGCACCATGACTTCATATCTGTCTTCAAAGTAAGAATTTTGTATTAAAATTTGCACACAGACATACATGTTTTGCATATATGTATGCAAACATATGCACAAATGCACATATATATAATTTTTACATACATATTGTATTACAATTGTTCTGTTATAATAACAAGAAATTTGTCATTTTAAAGAGGCATGTAGTTTTGCACATACCTTTTTTCTCCATCTTGAGTAAGACATCACACAAAATATTTGTGACGCTCAGCAGCTATTGCTGTGGGGGATAAAGCACCTTCATAGAAGAAAGCCCAGGAACTGAAAAACAGACTCCATCAAAATGTGTTTTCCACTAGTATTCAACCAAAATAAGAGTTATCTTCTGCTTTGATGTTACCATTTGTACTGTAACCCTTATTTAGTTGTTTTGATGTATGCAATAATTGATACTTCAGTAATAAACTTGTTTATATTCAAAATGTCTTTAATCTTTGTATGGTTCTTTTGGTGTCTTTTTTTGAGACTGAAGTGCCTTCTTGGCATATCACTACTCTGATGTCTTCTTTGCAAGCCTTTCATTGCTAATGTATTGATATGAATAGTAGTGTTTTCATATCTGCCACCTATCCAACACTGAGAAACAAATACAGAATTGCTGTCTTCCTTTACTCATAATCGTTTGGGCTTTAGTCATACATATATAATTTGTATTCATATATGAAAATAGTCCTTATTAAATAGAAAGAGTGATGTAAGGAAACATAAAAGTGATATTGCAGTAGGAAAAAAAATGGAGGGAACAGAAAGAACTACTGCAGTAGTTCTTACAAACTACAAACTTACAAAATACTTACAAACATGCAAAATAAATAGCATGTGTGTTAGTCCAGTATCACTTACAGAGGAAATAACCTTCTATTATGGTTTATTCTTTAGGGAAAAAAACCACCAAAAACGTAAATAAAGGATACTGAGAGTGATTCATTTCTAGTTTTGTTTTATTTGCTAGATTTTATGCCTCAATACACTTTCCTGCAAAGAATAAACTTGTTTTGTGCATTTTACTTCCACTCCAGTGAGAATGTGCAGTGGGTTGACCATGACTGGCTGCCAGATGCCCACCCAGCCACTCTCTCATTCCCCCTCTCAACAGGACAGGGAGAAAAAATAAGATGAAAAAGCTCATGGTTTGAGATAAGGTCAGGAAGACCAATAACAATTACTGTCACAGGCAAAACAGACTTTATTTGGGGAAGATTAATTTAATTTATTGCCAAATAATGACATAAGACAGTAAGAAACAAAAAAAGGAAATGTAAGTATCTCCCCTCTCACCCTGCTCTCTTCCCAGACTCAACATCAGTCCTCACTCTTCTGTCTCCTCTTCCTCAAGCAGTTTCTTCCCTTTTTTAAACATGTTTTCCCTGAGGTGCCACCACCATGTCTGCAGGGCTCAGCTGTGCCCTGCGGTGGGTTTGTTAGCACTGGCTGTAATCAGCTGTGTCTGGCATGGGGCAGCCCTGGCCTCTCCTCACAGAGGCCACCCTGCAGCCCACCACTACCAACACCTAGATATTAATGGGTGAAACCATCTATATATTGGATAGGTTAGGTGGACTGAATACATTACCAAGTTCTTTGAGAAGATTCTAAGTTGTGTTCACCACAGTGTCAATGGAGGAATCATGCAATTTTTTTTTTGTTCATTAATCACATAATATTGGTAATACCTACCAATAATTATATTTTATTGTACAAACTCTTAATGAACTTCTTTTCCCTAAACGACACTGGTGGCTATAGCTTTATGAGAACCTCCCACTCTTTCTCAAATAATTTACCTACTGAATGCATCTGAAAGACTTTTGGCACAGTGACCCTCAT
Source organism: Scolopax minor (assembly GCA_028566535.1). Taxonomy (NCBI): domain Eukaryota; kingdom Metazoa; phylum Chordata; class Aves; order Charadriiformes; family Scolopacidae; genus Scolopax; species Scolopax minor. The sequence goes on along the minus strand of JAOXNG010000001.1, from coordinate 174,172,533 downwards.
GCTTTTGTATAGATAGAATTTCTTCTTGCTTTCTTCTCAGGCAAGCATGCAATTGACTTTTATAAAAGATTTGTAATTTGTGTTTTCCCCATGACATATTGCCACTGTGAACATAAGAAGTGTTAGGAGTGCAGACTCTGTAACTATGGACGGTGTACTTGAGGCATGTTTCCTGCAAACTCTGTCTAAAAACATTTGTTCAGAGGAAAGATGAGAATGCTTTGTGGGTTAATGGAGAACACAACTCTTAACATGAATTCAGGGTGACTAATGGATGTGCATTCAGATGCTTAAGTGCTGCTGAAGAAACTAATCTGAACTAGTAACAAGAAAACTCTATTAGTGACATATTACTATTTTTCCGATGTTTCAGTGGGATCAAAAGTAGAAGACATAAAAAGAAAGACTGGTTTCTTCAGTGAATGTGAATTATATTTTGCTAAATATGAGAGACATAGGAAAGAAAACGGAGGCTTCTAGATGTACGAAGGGACTTGCATGCCTACTTGGTCCCTGTAATTATTATGTTTATATCATGCTTAGAACCACAGGACAGTATCCCCACATGTGTTTCTAAATTCAACAGTAGAACAGGACTAAGTGCAAATGCATTCTGATATTATACTCAGAAGTACATCAGATGAAATCTCAGCCTGAAAACACTATTTCCCAATGTACACTTTGTCTAGGGAGTCTAGGATGAGGGATTAGATAGAGTAAGAAAAGGAGTCAAAGTTACAGTCCATGCCATGTGTAAGAACTATTAAAAAGGAATAAAAAGAAAAAGAAAATTAGAAAAAACAGTTGTTACCTTCAAAAGCTTATTTATGAATATAATACATCTCTAAAAAACCTGGATGCTTATCTTCTACAATTTTTCAGCAGAAATAAGCAAGATCATCGCAATGTGTATGCACATACAGAGAGTTTACCCAGAAACATCAAATAGATTTTCTACATGGACTACTTCACTACTGATACTGCTTTTTCTTTCCCCTGAAGGAAATTCTTACCATAATTGACATATATCACTGATACACATACCTCAAAAAATGTCTTTCCTCCCACTCTAATGCATGTTCACATTAATTCCTGAGTTGCTTTCAATTCCCTCTCATAAAAAGAAGAGCGGTTCCAGATATTAAGCTTAAGTAAGAAAAATATCCAAATAAAAGGATTGTAACCTTCTCAGTGTGAGAAATGCTATAGATAATGTAATAGATGGGAGTAATTGCAATCTAATGCACACTTTACCAGGATAATCATGAGCAAGAACGCATGGTGAAAAAGTTTACTTTTCTTCAGCGTGCTGAGCAGTAGTGATTTGTCAGTGGCACTTCTGGAGAGAAATGGGGAAAAGCAATACAGGGTCAGAAAGGCAAGATTGATTGTGACAGGTCAGAACATGTGTCTGTGCATCTGTTTTGTGAGTTAACTCACAAAAATCAAATGCTGTTTATGTAAAGGTTTTTAATTAATTTTTTTTTCATTGCAACTGAATGTCTGTACAGCATATTTGCTCAGAAAAAGGTTTTCAAAAGGGAGTTTTCAAAACAACCAAAAAGGAACCAAAATACTAATAAATCAATAAATCCTGAAAGGAGAGGAATTCTGATATGGGGGTGTTTTTGTAGAAATTATTGAAATATTTCTGTCTTGTCTCTGCTCTTTTCGAAATCATAGTAAAAAATGTCTTTCATGTGCTTGTTATTTACATGACATTGCCTACAATATGTTCTCAGGTAAGTCTGCATTGCCTTTATTAATTATACACCTCATACTGCCTCTGTATGTCACACAAAGATAAAGATAAAAATAGTTCTATGACTTTGTTCACAGATTTTAGAAATACACTTACCTTGTTCAGTTTGTTGCATACTCAGAGTTAGGTCCAAGCCTTCTTTCATCTCTAAACATGTTTAATACAAGGATGAATACTTTTTTTAAGACTATTTGTTCAGCCATGTAAAAGCTTAAAACAAAAAGAAATGCAGTAGGTTTTACTTGAGGTTCTTCGCCTCTGTGTTTTTCAGAAATAATTTTTGATCCAAATCCCACCACAATCAATTAAAGTTTTCCAACGTTTGGAACTGACTTTGGGTCAGAATTTAAATGAAGATATTTCAGTGTCCCAAGAATTTAATATCATTTTTATACATTTTCTTCTTTTTTGTACAGAAAATGTGTTTCTTTCTAGTTTAATGTATAAAAAGCCAGGAAAGAGAACATTCATTAATCTTCAGTGTTGTTTTTTTTTTCCTTTTATGCTAATATAATGTTGCAACCACAAGAAGACAATTTAATATACTTGACATATCTACTATAAAACTATATATCTTACAATGAAACAACTTGGCCTTCAAATGTCTTTTTTTTCCAGTGTCTTCATGACAAAAAGGGGCATTAAGTTATTGTCAGAGACCAAAGGGCTTTTTGAATTCTGTGGTCTCGAGTGTTAGGTATGTTATGAAAAAGGAAAATCAACAGCCCCATCTCTGTTTCCAGCTGATCTCTAAGTAGTTTTTAAATTTAAGTGATTAGCCAGTATGAGGTAATGGTAGCGATATTTAGAGTATTTTGCTGAGGAAGTTATGCCCTGAAGTTATTTAAAGAACATACAAAATCTTCTTTCTCTGAACATGGGGGCAAAAAAGACTAGAATCTACGAGAGAAGAAAATGTCACTGCTCTTTTAATTATTTTTTTTCTCACAATTTTTAACCCTTTTCCACATAACACTGACACTTACTCAAAAGCTCTATGTTGAATCATAGAATCATTTAGGTTGTAAAAGATGTTATATCATCATGCGGTTGATCGAGTTCAATCACAAACGTAACATTGCCAAATTCACCACTAAAACATATCCCTAAGCCCCATGTCTAAACATCTTTTAAATATCTCCAGGGATGGTGACTCGACCACTTCCCTGGGCAGCCTGTTCCGATGCTTGACAGGTGAAGAAATTTATTTCTGTGAATCTCGTTATCCATCCAAAACCTCCTCTGGTGCAATTTGAGGCCATTTCCTCTCATCCTATTGATTGCTTTGATCAGCTTTTGGCACATGGGGATGGCCTGATCCTGCAACTTCAAGACTTTCTTCTTGAAAGTTTCCACGTGCTCTTCCCGTGCAATGTGCTCTAGGTAGACCCGCTCTGGCAGGGGGGTTGGACTAGATGATCTCCAGAGGTCCCTTCCAAACCCATATGATTCTATGATTCTATGAAGAATGTCCAGCCTTCCTGAATTCCTTTGCCCTTCAGGACTGCTTCCCGAGGTACTCTGTCAACCAGGTTCCTAAACAGACCAAAGTCTGCCTGGAAGTCCAAAGTGGCAGTTCTGCTGCCCCCCCTCAGTACTTGTCTGAAGAACCAAAAACTCTATCATTTCATCACTATGCCCAAGATAACCTCCAGTCATCACAGCACCTACAAGGCCTTCTCTGTTTACAAACAAGTCCAGCAGGGCAGCTTCCTTAGTTGGCTCACTCTCCATCTCTGTCAGGAAGTAATCTTCCACACACTTCAGGAACCTCCTAGACTGTTTCCTCTCTGCTATACTCTATTTCCAGCATACATCTGGTAAGTTGAAGTTCCCCACAAGAACAAGTGGTAATGATTTTGAGACTTCTCCCAGGTGCTTATAGAATATTTTGTCTGCCTCCTCATCCTGGTTGTTTGGTCTGTAAAAGACTCCCACTGCGATACCTACATTGTTGGCCTTCCCCCTGACTCTTACCCATGAACACTCAATCTTATTGTCACCATCATTAAGCTCAACATAATCAAACCACTCCCCAGTATACAGGGCTACACCACCACCTACCCTACTTTGCCTAGCCCTTCTGAAGTGTTTATAGATATCCAGGTTTTGAGTTATCCCATCATGTTTTCATGATGGCAACTATATTATACTTTTCCTGCTGCAGAATGGCTTCTGCAGCCATCTGTTTTCCTCCTGTTTGTTGCCCAAGCTGCATGCATTGGTGTAGATGCACTTCACTTGTCTTGTTGATCCCGTCACCTTTTTGGGGGTGAAAGTCCTAATACTTATATGACCATTCTCAGGCAGTTTCATGGCTTCTAACACATCAATAACACTAAGTCTTGCTCCATCCTGTACCTCCATTGAGACAGAAGGACAGAAGGCAGACTGAAGGACCTTGCTAGCACACTGTCCCTCAAACATTGGCGTGTTGTGCCCAAGCTTATCTGTATGTATCCTTTTCCTCCTTCAAAACTAGTTTAAAGCTCTTTGAATGAATCCTGATAACTCCCATGCAAAGATCCATTTTCTCCTTTGACATAGGTATACCCTGTCTGTTGCCAGCAGGCCTGGTGACACACAAATCAACCCATGATCAAAGCCCCTCAAATTCTGTCTGTGACACCAGGCTTGAAGCCAGGTATTTACCTGCTGGATCTTCCTTTTTCTTCACTTATCATTCCCTGCAACTGGAAGGACAGAGGAAAACACTTAACCAGTCATCCTAAGGCCCTGAAGTCTCTCTTGATTGCCTTCTGACTTCTTGTTGCAACTTTATTGCTGCCTACCTGAAAAATCAATAATGGATAATAGTCTGAAGGTTGTACCAGGATAGGTATAACCCAAATTCCAGAGAGACAGCAGGCTTCCCAGTCTGCATTCTGGACCTTCTGCTCCCTTCAGAAGGGAGCTTCCGATGACAATAATGTATTTTTTTCTCTTGATAGAAACAGTTTAGATGCAGGGCATAGTCTGACTTAATCTCAGTGACACCTCCAAGCTAGACGAACCATCACCCTCATTATTGTTCATATTGTAGAGCCTTGTTGTACCTATTATGCAAGGGCACCTGGGAAGGTGGGGTGGTCACAGAGGAGATGTGACTGCTGTGCCAGGCAAGAACTTGTTGCCATTGCCCCCTGCCTCTTAAATCACTGTGTTCAGCCAGGTGGAGAGGGGATAAGAAATCCTCTATATCATGTGTCCTGTCCAGTTGCTGGGCCTGTTCCTGGGAAGGTAGGGTGCAATTCCAGTAGTCCCTCTTGCACTCCCTGAGTCCCTCTTGCACTCCCTGAGTCTCTCTTGCACTCCTACACACCTCCTTCTGGATCTCTTGTCACTAAGACAAGGAATTCCTCCACCTTGGTGGAGGTACCTCCTACATGTGTGAAATGACACTCAAAACAGTATTTTTGTGTGTGTGTATCTCTGTATATTGTTTCCCTCTCTGTTTTTTAATTGCAATTATCTAATTCTTTCTCACACACTGGGCTTTAGTCCAGGCACTCCTTGGTTTATCACCAGATCACGGTAATACTCTCTTTTTAGCAAGGCATACAAATACACAGATAACTCTTACTCCAGCCCTGTGTGTACCTTTTTACAGACAGAAGACCTTAGTGTTGCAACTGTCTATTCTATAAAGGATGTAGACAGGGTGGATGTGGGTTTTTTACACTTTAGATGAATGAGAGACATTGCATCTATCAACTTCACTAAGGTCAATCTAACTCAGAACAAAGTGTTGACATGGAAGATGTAACTGTGAATACAAACTACAGAACAGGAACCTAGGGCAACTGCACTGTAAGCTTAGACAAGTCAATTACATTTCTAAACCTGGGTGATAGGAATTTAGAGATAGATGTCCTGAACAATATAAAGTGCACTTTAAAAACAAAACAAAACAAAACATAAAATTCAGCTGCCTATGGACTGACACCCTCAGGTCTTGTTCTGCCAGGCAGCTTTCCAGCCACTCTTCCCCAAGCCTGTAGCACTGCATGGAGTTGTTGTAAACCAAGTGCAGGAGCCAGCACTTGGCCATTGATCCAGCCTGTCCAGATCCCTCTGTCGAGCCTTCCTACCCTCAAGCAGATCAACTCTCGCCCAACTTGGTGTCATCTAAAAACTTACTGAGAGTTCCCTCAATCTCCTTATTCAGATAATTTATAAAGATACTAAACAGAACTGACCCCAGTACTTAGTTCTTGGGAACAGCATTGGTGACTGTCCACCAGCAGGATTTAACTCCATTCACCAACACTCTTTGGGCCCAAATTTTTACCCAGTCAAGAGTATCATAGAATTGTCTAGGTTGGAAGGGATCTTAAAGATCATCTAGTCCATCCACCAACCTAACCCTGACAAAAATCACTAAACCATATTCCTAAGGACTACGTCAACCTATCTTTTCAAGAGCAGCCTCTTGAAAAGACTAAAGCCTGCCCTCTGGAAGTCCATGATGGCAGTCCTGCTGGCTTTCCTTCTCGCTTCCCTGAGAATCAAGAACTCTATCATTTCATGATTGTTGTACCCCAGGTGGCCTCCAACCGTTACATCCTCCACAAGTCCTTCTCTGTTTACAAACAGCAGATCTAGTAGTGCTCCTTCCCTAGTTGGCTCCCTCACCATCTGTGTCAGGAAGTTATCTCTGACACATTCCAGGAACCTTCTAGACTGTTCCCTCTCAGACATCCTACATCTTCACTTTGTGAACTCTGAATTTTCCCTTTGACATTTTTCTTTATTGACTAGAGACATATAATCAGAAAAGAAAAAAATTATAACATATTTTTCATAATAACATACTCCATAATATCCTTGAACATTAATATTATGGTCCTGGCAGACCAGAGCTGAAAGTCCCTATTTCCACACCACACTCAGTTTTCAAATCTTGATGACTACAAATATTTGGAGACATGATGTGCTCTCCAGGTTGCTTTTGGCCTTTTTTAGGTTCTTAAATTTCTGCATTTATTCAGACATTCAACAGCTGTACTATATTTTATAACAACGCAGTGCGACATAAACATAGCAGTAGACCTGATATGGATGAGTTAGAAATATGGTATTGTGCCCTGTAGAAGTCTTTGGAAAGTCTTAGTTAAAACAAACATGTTAGTTACTGTTGATATGAAAGGGACATACTAAAGGGATATTCCAAAAAGCTGAAGGTTTTGCAGGGTTTAAATATATTATTAGAGGGAACCATATAGGAAATAAGCCCATACTATACTGGCTCAATATTGAAAATTTTGGAGGTAGAGGGACTGAGTATGAAGAAAGATGTGCATGTTCTTCTGCAGTACCCAACACAAGTGATCACATTTCCAAAAGGTAAGTGGAAGCACAAGATTTACTGTTAAAAACTATATTACCATTTAATTTTGTATGTATTCAGCTCTGCAGCTTATTTTTCTGTTTTCTGCAATGTAGAAATGTATTTGCTGATTGTTAATAGAGAACAATGAATAGAAGTTGTATTCAAAAGTGTTTCTTGAATATTTGCTTTCTAAATAGTGCCTATTATAGGCATGATTCATTAAATGGGATTTCCAAACTAATCACTATATTGACATTGAGAAGTGCCACATGAAATAAACAGCAAAAAGTACTTCTTGGTAAGAAGTTGGATACTAGTCATGAATATGGAGAACTTTTCTACATTTTACTCTATCATCAGCTTCACCTGTTTTCTGTTTTACCAAATGGAAGCTGAGACATGGAGTTGAGGATAAGGTCTGCAGGTTTGTTGACTGTAAGTCTACAGTCATCAGGTTTGTAGCTTTGACAGATGCTAGATCTGCCCTTGGATCTGTTAATTGTAATATGATTGCAGAATACTGAATATAGAGCCTGTGGAATTTGTCTCTTCAGATTGAGAACTTTAGCTCACTCTTTCATGTTTTTTTTTTTTACTCTTTGCTCAAACAATCATGAAAGAAAGTTAATGTTATCAAAGGTAGAAAAAGACATAAACTGCACTAAGATTTAGAACAAAATTTAATAAAAGTTCAGGGAGGTTAAGGAATAGGTATTTCAGTGGGAAATGAGAGAAACTTGCTTTGGGCTTCACCATACAAACTATCTGGCATAACACGTTATTTTATAGTTTAATTTTTCCTTAAATCAAAATATTAAAGGTGTTGCATATGTATTAAAATGCAATAGTGTGAACTGAGGAAAATTTTTAATGTATTATCTAATTTTCTACAGCAAAAATATTCAAATGCAATAAGAGCAAGAAGTTTCTTCTCAGAACTCTGGACTATTAGCATGAAAGTGTGTATTCAACTATTATGACATGAATTCTGGATTATAAAACAAGTATGCTAAGTTTTTTTTCAGAGCCAGAGATTAAGCTGATAGATTTCTAAAATGAAATTTTGTCTACTTGTAAGATCTTCATATCTGATATAGAATCATAGAATGGTTTGAGTTGGAAACAATCTTAAAGATGATTTAATTCAAATCCTCTGCAATGGCAGGCACACCTGCCACTAGACCAGGTTGATTAAAGCCCCAGCCAACCTGGATTTGAACACCTCCAGGGATGAGTATTCACAGCTTTTCTTGGAAACCTGTTACAATATCTCACCACCCTCCCTGTAAAGAACTTCTTCTTAATATTTAATCTAAATCTACCCTCTTTCACTTTAAAACCATTACCCCTCATCCTTTTCCTACACCTCCTGATAAAGAGTCCCCCCCATCTTTCCTGTAAGACCCTTTT
>JAOXNG010000001.1:174114828-174129426 GCA_028566535.1 Scolopax minor | reverse complement strand
TCACTATTTAGAACTGCCAGCACAGAGCCTGGAGTGTGAGAGAGTGAGGATGTTGATGTGCTACTTGCCTGGTAGTCGACACCTTTCATCTCAAATAATCTCCATATCTTTGTAAATTGGTGACCATGCAGACCATGCGATCGGAAATGCTGCATGCGTTTAGCAGCTCAGAGCTTTGCACCCAGAAGTTAGCAGGGGAAGTGGCCTGAGCTCTGTCTTTCAGCCAGTTTTCAACCCACTTAACTGTCCATTCATCTAACCCACACTTCATAAGCTTCCTCATAGCACTTCCTAAGTTATGAGGATGCTATGGGAGACTGTGTCAAAAGCCTTACTGAAATCAAGGTACATGACATACACCACCCTCCTTTCATCTATTGAAACAGTCATGCCATCATAGAAGGCTATCAAGTTAGTCAGACATAACTTTCTGTTGGTGAATCTATGTTGTCTACTTCTGATAGCTTTCTTTTCCTCCATGTGCTTCAAAATGATACCCAGGATGAGCCATTCCATCACCTTTCCAGGGATGGAGGTGATGCTGACCAGTCTGTAATTTTCTGGGTCCTCCTTCTTGCCCTTTTTGAAGACTGGGATGATATTGGCCTGTCTCCAGTCCTCAGGCATCTCACCTGTTCTCCAGGAGATCATTACCTATAGTATAGAATTGCTAACAACTACAGGAACCATTTTCTTTGGATGTTCCATTAAATTTACCAGCCCAGCATTTTAGCACTCAGAAAATCACTTCTAAGACTAATAACATCTGATTTAGCACTGAGATTCAGTTTGTTTCTTCAGGTTTTTAGACTCATATTTAGACTGTGATGGTATTGACTGGGGATAAACACACACAGCAATTTGGTGCTATTTAAATTACGGCATATTGGCTAACCTCCATCTTCCACTGCAAAAAAATACATGGGTAGTTCACAAGTCTTGTGTAAGATCAACTTATGCCATGAGTATTTTTTTGATTGCCTAAGGACTCTCAAATGGCAGTAGATGCTATGTAGATGAGTGAATTGCCTTAAAAAGAAATGTGGCCAGCGAGATGATTCTTCCTGTGTATTCCCCTCTCCTGAGAATGCACATGGAGTATACTGCATCCAGCCCTGGAGCCCTCAGCACAAGTAAGACATGGACCTGCTGGAGCAAGTCCAGAGGAGGGCCACAAAAATGATCAGATGGAATGTCCTATGAGGACAGGCTGGGAAACTGTTGTTCCATCTTGAGAAGGCTCCAGAGAGACCTTATTGTGACCTTTCAGTACAAGGGGACAAATTTTTAGCAGGGACATTAAAAGGGATAATGGTTTTAAACTAAAAAAAAGGTAGATTTAGACTAGATATAAGGAAGAATTTTTTTAAAAAAAGGGGGTGAAACACTGAAACACATTGCCCAGAGGGGTGGTGGAAACATCTGATCTAGTTGAAGATGTAACTGTCAGGCGGGTTGGACTAGATGATTTTTAAAGATCCCTTCGAACCCAAGCTATTCTATAATTCTATTCTATGATTTTATGAATTAAGTTCAATATTTCTGTGGATACTAATTAAAAGTTAGGCATCTGCCTCATTGCAGATACCTGCATTTAGACACCTGCATTTAGATTTGTTTGGTTTGTATAACAAAGCCAGCAACTTACACAGGCAGATATGACAAATTTCATTACAGGGGACTTGCACTGTCCAGAAGCAGCAGCTAGAAACTTCAGTCCCAGGCAGAAGAGGAGGCCCATAAGTAAGAAAACGGGTTGAGCCCAGGGCGTTCAATTTGATTATGTTAAACTCTAAGCTCGTCATCCCAAATTCCATTTATAGCTTATGGTAAAAGAGTGGCACTCTTAGGGCATAAATGATCTGACCCAATTTAGATATGCTTATTAAAGGTCGTACTCAAGGGACATCTTGGAGTCAATGAGGAGCTGAGAATTGCTTTAGAATAACTGTGAAAGCATTTTAAAGAAATTTTTGCAACTGCCTGTACACTGACTCCTCACATTCAAAGTGATTAGCATATTAGTTGGCTCATGTTGAGTAAAGTTAGTAGACAGACATGAGTTATGATTGGCTCTAGAAGAAGCAGCTGCTGAGTTTGTGTGTACAGCAAGGGCTGACTGCTACTGTTTAAGAAAAAAAAATGAATAGGTGTCCCTGTAGAACTCCTGTTGTCTGAGGTTAGGCGGGGTAGATTCACTAAAAAGAGAGCTGGCAGCAATCCCTCTTTTTCTCTCTGTGACATGAAGCCTTTGCCACAAACAGTACGACAGAAAGAATATTGAAGTTGAAAGATTCAGGGCAGCAGAGATTAGAGTAAGAAAGATTTCCATTAAGAAGGAAGTAGCTACAACTGTGAAGTTAAATATGACTGATGTAACAGAAGCTAAATGCTTGGGAAAAGAATAACAGTTGGAAGAGGTGAGGATTAGAGACCAAGAAAGCCAGATATTTGGCAACCGATGTTGAATATTTATGCAAGTAACACCTCATTTGGTAGATTTGAATATGCATCGTGTCTAATTCTTCTGATGATTGTCCACACTGGCTATTTGCTAATCTGAACAAGAAAAATCTAACAGTTAGGTATTGTAAAGAAAGTCAGGCACAGGCTGTAAACCAACTCAGTATTGAGCTCTGAATCTGCTGGTAGCAAGGACACTCTAAGTGCTACTAGTTTTCAGGAACTCTTACCTAATCTTTGCACGACTACTGAAAGAAAAACAAATGTGGCTTGGTAGAAGACTTTTAAACCACTGCTTCTCTCTAGTAAAAGACCTTTTGAGAAAACTTGTGAATTAAAACAATTGTTCTGTGAGAACTTGAGTCTAGCTGTTGTTACAGGGGAAAAGCTGTAGAAATGTTTATACATATATGTATACACACACATATAAGACAGCTAGGAATAATGAAAATGAACTTGAGCTTGAGGCATACAAAAAGAAACTTTTTAAGATTCAAAGAAGAGGGTGTATGAATTATGCTGCAATTGAGAACTGAATAGAATGTTACATTTAAAAACTATCTGGTTGAATATTTAATGTGTTTTGCTTAGCCCTAAGAAACTTTATAAACTCTGTGACCATTACCTATAATCTTAATTTTAGAATGAGACCTAAGGGATACAAAATTAGCTGCTGCTTTTTAGGAGCTGATCTAGAAGTAAACAAAGATGAAGGCAAACCTTCCATGAGACCTAGCTAAGGAGACCTTGTCATGCTTGTCATCGACAGTACAGGTAAACTATTGAAACAGTAGCTTCCAGTTAACTCCTAGTTAAATTTGGAGGAAGTGCTACATCTATGAGGCTGCTCTATGGTAGCATATATAGGTTACAGCCTGAAGGTAGCAAGCTAAAAGAGCAGGTCAAATCTGTAAGGATGGAAATCAGAATATAAATGTTGTCTTCTACAAAACTCCATTGTCATATCTTGTTGAACTGTAAAAATGTATAAATGGGAAGCAAGATAAGAAACTCGTATGTATTCTTTACCTATTCTGTATAATGCACCTCTAGACACCCTTACCAGCACTTAGAATGAGCAGACTTTATTAGATTAGGTGCTACAAACAAACAAACAAATGAAAAATTAAATTAAAAAAATTAATAAATAACCCCCCTCACCTTTATGAACAAACAGAAAATGTGCAGAACTGCAGAAAGGCTGTAATACTGCTAACAGATTTTGGCAGACCTCTTGTGCGATACCTTGGAAATTAAAAATTTGAAATAAGTTTAAATAAGTGTCAAAGAAAGAAGAGTTTAAGGAAAAGGACAAAAGATGGTAAAGGAAGAAACTTTTCATTTTGTACAAAGATAACAGGTCACTGAACAGGACCAAACTAATTAACCTTGGACTACAAATTAGACACAAAGTTACATCAAGTCTGCTGAAAAACAGGGGTTTGTATCTATTTATATTGTTTGTATGGTTTTTGTTTTGTTTTGTTTTGTATGTTTGGTATTTAATAATGAAGCTTTATACTAACAGTTAGGTAATAAAAGCTGGACATAGAAGAGCAGTAAGATTTCTCTGGTGGGTGCCACAAAACAGAGCCTCACTTTCTTGCAGTTTGCTGTCTAAAATCAGCAAAACTTAGAGCTAAAGTGTTGCTACATATTAGTATATCTGATTATCTGATTATCTTAAAATTTAGAGTAATTTAATTATCAAGACTTGTTTGTTTTTTTTTATGATATATATATCTTATCTATATATATCTAGATTTATCTAGATAAATCTAGAGTGCTGAGCTCCTCAGTATAAAACAGCAGATACTGGAACTAGCTCATTGAAGAGCCACAAATATGGTTAATAGCCTAGAACATCTCATATGAGAGTCTGAGAGACCTGGAAGTGTTCAACCTGGCAGTGAAAAGGCTCAAAGGGATCTTATTAATGTGCATAAAAACCTCATGGTAGAATGAAGGCAAGGGAGTCAGACTTTCCTCAGTGATGGCCAGTGACAGGAAAGAGGACATGGCCATGATTAAAAAGCATGGACTTCCTTAAGAACACAATAAAACACACTTTTACTGTGAAGGTGGTCCACTCTGGAGCAGGTTTTGCAGAGGGATTGTGGAGTCTCCATCCTTTGAGACACTGAAAACCCAACTGAACAAAGTTCTGAACAATCTAACCTTGTTTGAGTGAGTAGGTTGGACTGGATGATTCATTCCAAGGTGAACCATTCTGTGATTCTTTGATTTCTGACAAGTTTAAAAAATTATACCACTAATGAATTTTAATTTCAGTATTTATAATAGCTTATTTTGAATCATATAGTAAAATCTTTATAAACAACATTTTCATCAACAGTCTTTCAGAAGCAGCTATTTGGAATAAAGCCAGACAGCCAGATAGCTAGCTTTCTTCCCATATTTTGAAAGGAAGAGAGCAAACACCATGATGTGGAAAATCTGTCTCTAAATAAATGTTTAAATTTCAGATGTTATCACAAAATTGTTATGTTGCAGTTTACCATATTAATTGTCTTCATCCATATTCACTGTAGATTAACTGACTGGATCATGTCCTTAGCATGTCAAAGACAGTGGGAATTCATGAAAACTTAATGGATAGCTGTGAAAGTGAAATAAGTGGGGACCAGGCATTAGATGAGTCATAGACTTACCAATTTTATCAGTATTTTTTGTAGTGGGAATATAAATTCATAAACAAAGATACAGGAAATGGGACAATCTTTGCAGAATTTCTTCAGATAGCCAACATATGTAACACAGAGAGAGAAGGTTAATCAAATACCAGGTTATTCAGTATCTCCATAGCAGAAAACTACAACCATGGCATGTGATTAATATCTTACAATATTGAACATTTATAAACACATTATTCTTAAGGCACTTTTTTGGGTGGAGTAGACTAGTGTGGAGAAAGGAAGCTACGGGGTCCTGAAAAAAAATTGACATAGGACCTTATAAAACAAGCAAATCATATATTCAGTGTTGTTTAAGGATACCTACTGGTAAGTTTTGTATTGATCACTTAAGACTTAATCCAGAACTGTAAACTAAACCTATTATGCATGAACATATCACAGAAGTCCAACGTTTTTCCATGATCAGGAAGAAGGATTGCTTTCCCTGACTAACAGAACACCCAGGCAAACAAAATGAGCATCCTGTTATCACTATGTCAGTGTCTGCTGTAAGCTTGAGAACATCAGAATCTGTCCACTACCCCAAACTAAGTGGGTTTAGTGATTTATTAAACTGTTATATTACTTGTAAGGTTTCATAATTATGAAAATGTCAGAATTAATGGAATTATTCTTTGTGCTTTTTGTAGCAGGGAGTGTTTGCATTTACAGTTACAGTTACCAGGAGCAAATGATACATGATCAGTTATTGCAGAAGTATAGAATGATTGCTCTTGTATCCTTTTAAAAATGTCACTGGAAAATTTAGATTCTCTAAGAGCTTAGGTGACAGAAGACAAGCTTTTCTTGCATACATTTTGAACAACTAGGCAACTCTCCCATAAGCCCCCTCAGGACACATTGAGGTGTTCTGGTGAATGATGAGAAGAAATAAAATTGATTTCTGCAATATTATTAATGTGTTGTTTTCTGAGAGACCTGAATTCTCTTTCTGCTAAAATGAGACAGACCATGTAAGTCAGTTCTATGCACTTCCAAGTTTTAAGCATTTCACTTTTAACGTTTTTAACATTCAGATAAAATGAAGCATGGCACCTCCTCTCTCTTCCTCTCCCCTCCTCTTCCCTGCCCACGCACTTTTATGAGCAGTGTAAGAAGAACATCCTAAGCATCATCAGGATGTATAAAAAGATCTCTGAGATCTAGATTCAATATTCTAGTTTCAGTCAATATTGAGTAAGAAAATTAACCAAAGCCCTTTCAACGTTAGTGACTTGACATCTTCTCAAAATGTTTCTGAGATGGCTGTGAACAAAACTACTTTACTAGTGGTAATATGTCCAGCTCTGTCACAGAGCAATTCCTTACTTTGTAGCTGTTTTTTCAGTAAGCAGATGTTCATTATGTTAATGAACAAAGGAAAAAAATAAACCCAAAATTGAGGAACTAACTAAATATTATTAATATATGAAGAAGTAAAAGCAGTAAGTTCTCACCCCTTTCTTTTGCCCAGTAGCTTTCCTTGTGTGCTTTTTTTTAAAGATGGACCAACAGTAAGGCATAAACAAAAGGATTCAGGAGTCAGGCATATTATCTCATATAACTGCATTGTCAGTTGTCTTCTATTTTGTATTAACACTATTATATTAGTGTTAAGTATGTGATCTCTGAGGTAATCAAGAAAACTTTTAAAACATTTTCTACTCTCAGCCATTTCAGAAGAGCAATAAAATTATGCCACCAATTCAGTCTTCAGGAAAAATTAGTCCTCTGTGGGAGAATATCTCTCTTGACAGCTATCACAGCTTCTACTATAGCAAGACTTATTTGATTGCTTAGAATCATAGAATGCTTTGGGTGCAACTTTGTGCTTGAGATTTATGGGAAGAGGGAAAAAGAAATACAGCATGCTTGTGGGCAGTGTGCAGATATGCACACATTATCTAAATTAGTAGATCTGAAATATTCCTGTTCATTTTGTATGCCCTTCTTGTTATTTACAGGATCTAGCTTGGGAAGATAAGCTAATCTGGCATCATCTTAGAGAACTTTAAAGTTTTTCAAGAACTTTAAGGAATTGTGTGCATTCAAGTGCCTAAGAATTTGTATCCTCATTCTCAGAATTTTAGAAAGAGAATTTTAGAGAACATAAGAGAAGAATATATGGCATAAAATAGAAGTAAGTTAAAGTAGAATGTCTCTCTCACTACATAAAATACTCAGTAGCTCACAAAAACACTAGGCTGCAAGCAAGAACTTTCTTCTGGATTTCTTTATTTCAGGCACATTTTGTATTTTCCAGCTTAGAGGTTCAGTGCTGTCAACCAAAGATAGAGAGGCTTTTGAAGTCAATTAGGCTTTCAGCTTTGCTGATACACTGTCTCAATGTTAGTCCAAAACAGCATGTTTATGTTCTTTGCATAACTGAAGAACTGGGGAGCAAAGTGACCTTATTCACCAACCTATTTTCCTGAGTGTTTTTCCTTTGAAGGGTCCGTGCGTGACAAAGTCTGCATTCAGTCATTTTGACACCATCAATCTAGCAACCATATAGCATTTAGCATACTGTAGCACATTTAAAATTTGTTGAATGACATCAGCTTCTGAGGTATTTTCAGAAAACATTACTTTGTAAAAATGGTACTGGGTTGCTGTTCATATCCTCCTTGTTTGTATTTAGGAATAGTAATTTTTTTCCTAATACAAATAAGAGATCAGAGAGCTAATGAGTTTTTAACCTTTGTTTTCCATTGATCACATGCATAATTTTCGTGTATCTCCAAAAGAACTTTTTAGTATGCTAAAATATTTTATACAAGTAATTCAGAAATGATACAAAACTATGAATTTCACATGTTAATATAATATGATAAATATATAAACTGAAAGAAAACAAAGGGGTTTTGGCTATAATTTTTTATCTTTCTGATACGTACTTCTGTATATGTTCTATCTCAGAAGTTCTCAGCTTGAATTGAGTTTGTTTGTGGTTAGAAAAAAACCCTGCCTTCTTAACATAACACAAATACTCTTTAAAAATTTTACATAATACAGAAATAATTAAATGATAAAATTTGAGCTTCAGGAAAGTTGTGAAGTTTCAGTAATTTTAGAAGCTATTTTGATGGTAGCAATTCATATTTTTACACACTAAAATAAATGAATGCTTCCCTGAACACCTAGAAAATGTCAAAAACATTTCTGTTTTTTCTGACTCCTTTCAGTGGTAAAGGTTTTCTTCAGTTTCTTTCATTCTTAAACATGCTAATGGTAAAAAAAAAAAAAAACCAACAAAAAAAACCACAGAGGGTTTTTTGCCATATAATAAACAATCAGTTATTTAACATAATTGCTTTTCACACACATAAAAGGTGTGCGTGCCCGTGTACTGTAAACATTTTATGAATGAAACTTGAATTAAAAAAATGTTGTTAGACAATGGGCAAAATCTGACAGCTCAAAGACACTACAGAAATTTTTCAGAAATTCCATCTTTAATTCATATAATGAAGAAAAATTAAAAATAGGTATTATGACGTTATATATTTTTTTTATTATAAGGTTTTCCATGATACACCTTGAACTCAAAGGTTTTAGGAAATAAATATTATTTTTTCTAAGCAATATATTTTCAATATTTTTTCTTTGTTTCATCTAGTACCCATATAAAAAAAATAAAAAAAAACACATAGAAGAAATTATTATTGTTTTTACAATTGATTTTCTAAAATGGATTTTATGAAGAGTAGGCTATTTGACTCCAGAAAGCTCTAAAAGCTGTAAATGATGTGGGCAATTGTTACATGAAGGGAAAATAGAAAAAAGGTCTTGGAGATAATCTCAGATTCTAAAGAAGCAAAGAGGCCTGGATGAATGAGACAGTAAAGTACAGGCAATTTGGAGGAGAGTTAAAGGAACTTCCTTAAAAGTACAAACAAAACAAAACAAGCTGGCACTTGTCATGGTCTTGGTACAGAACAGGCATTTTCTATGACTATGCAACTTATTGATGCTGGGACTAAAACATCTTTGACAGAACTTTCAGTCAGAAAGGTTTCTCAGACTGTGGAATTTCGGGTCAGAGAAGCAGGTTCAGGGTTCCAGGACAAATAACCTTGTGATCAACAGTGTTAGCTAGGGAGAGAATACCGCACCTGATTCATGTCCTTTGGCTGTCTGAGGCAGAGTAAAAATTTCATCCTAAATCTCTTATATTCCAGGTGAATAACCTCATCAAAGGTTGTTTAATGAACCCTTAGGACACCATTCTAAATTTATCATGTGGTTAAGTATGATACAGAGTATTGACCCTGCATCTGCCTGATTCCAGTATTTTACAGCTTTTTATTTACTGGGGAATTCTGCTTTTCTGATTCTGTAATTTTTATGTGTTTAGCTTTTTTGTTAGGGGGGGTGGTGGTTGGTTGGTTGGTTCTTTACCCTCTCCTGTGTTGTATTGTATTTCAGGAGGGAAGTGAAGGAAGTATGGGAGTTTGGAGCCAGACTATTTTAAACTATACTTGCTTGTCCTCTTTTTCATAACAAATTGGTACATGCCATAATCTACCTTTAGCTAATTTAAGTTCAAAACAACTATACAGTTAGATCTCTAGCTATGTGGGGGTTCAAATTCTAGCAGTATATCACTCCCATCTATCTTTCAAAAGACCAGTTCATGAGTGTGAGGGACAATGTCTACAGAACAGGAAAATTTTTTCAGCCTGACTGACAAAATTAACATTTTTCAAACAGTTGTTTGATATTTTATTAAAGTAGAAGCAGTATGATTTTTCAAAAAGTTAGATCCCATTAAGCCCTGAGCAAAAGTCCTCAACAATTGTGGAAATCACCTAAATCTGGGTTTGCAAATATAATCAGAAACAGCCACATTTGAATTAAAACAGTGGCGGAACTGACTGAGAATCATTTGAAATGGACCCCTGCTTTCTACCTCAAAAAAGATCTGACTTTTGCAGAAAAAAAGTATACAATCAGCATAATCTCTTTGTATTTTCTATTAAATTTCTGATGTTATTATTCAAAATTTATCTAGAAACAGGGCAATTCCACATAACTGACCTAATAACTCTTAGTCTCTTTCTCTTCCCCCATTTTTAGTACCCTTTCTGCCCTACCAGATTTTCTGCATTTCTCCTTCTTCAAGTGCACGACATTTTTCCTTCATATGGCGTGTTTTAATCTTCTTTCTTATCTTTACTGTTTCTTTCCCAGTTCGTGTAACTGACAAGGCTTTCTGTCCTCACTTCCATTCCCTGTCGTCCTATCAGCATTTCTTCTGTACCAGCCTTTCCAATTTAGTTTTCATTTCCTCCTCAAGATAAATCCAGTAGTAGTGAAGATTTCTCCTCTAACACCATGTAAGTACTGCATTAAAACTCTATTAGTGGTAATTGAACTAATGTAAAAGTGCATATTACCTATAATTTATGACAAAGTAACTCTGCATGTTAGGCATTGTAATGAATCACCCTTTGAATTTAAATGTATTGGATGCTTACCAAACCTCCCAAAGTGATGTTGGGAATGCTTGAAAGAATATTCTGAAACCTCTGACAACTGAAATCTAAGCAGCCAAAACCAGAGTCTTTCAGGAGAGTGGAGTTACCCTGGGAGCTGATATTCAAGCTGTCTTCTTGACCATGAGGATGGTCAAGCTTGTCATCCATATGTTATATTTGTTTCATCTCCTGAATTAGCTTCCATAAATTTTCTGTTTTTGCAGCAGCCAAGTGAAATTTCAGTCCAGAATCATGTATTTTGAATATGATCAGACAGTAGTTATTTCACATACATTGATATTTAGTTATTTTATTCACAGTTTACTCATTGGTGTGAGTCTGATTGATTCGGTTAGATATATCAGAAGTAGATTTGGCTCAGTATTTTAAATGTGAGACCTTTTCACATTTTAATTATGTCAATTATTCTGGACAATCCAGTGTCTAAATTCTGCTGAGTTTAGTAGCTTCAAGAAACAGAAAAGACTCATGGTTTTTCTGAGGCAAGCCTGCTGCTTTTTATCTCAAGCAAGACAGTGGATATTTTATGTCAGTGCTGGCTCAATAATTCTGCTCATCTACATTTGGAAATACTCAGATGTGTTCTAAGATGTGCAGCTAATAAATCTAAGCATATGGACTGTGTAACCACATGGAAGTAAAATCAATCCACCAATGCAGTTCTTCCTTTTCATGCTCTTTTTATTCTGGATTAAGTTCTAAGATCTTGATAAATGAATCCAGGCTGTAAATTATTAATTGTAGAATTAATAGAGATCTGTTGCTAAGGGAATAAAAAAATGTATATATATATTTATTGTGTTTATCTGCACTTAAAAGATTCTCCCCCTCCTGCTCCTACTTTTAGTATTTCACTTTATCTTTGTACGTGACACCCACGCGCGGGTTTTGGAAGTGGGATGATGGGAGAGGTGTCTGAAAATAATTTTCTGAAGGAGACAGCATCTTGGAAATGTATTTTTCTAAAAGTTTTATGTTTTCATAACTATAACACTCAATAAGTATGCATTACATGTTATTAGCTTTAGCAAGGTATTTTAATCTAACAGTTCTGCACCATGTTCACATTAATATGCAAATAGAATGAGAATGCAAAATTAAATGGAAAAGAAAGTTGGAAGTTAATTGACATTTTTGTCACAAAAGCTCACAGAATCAGTACTTATGGTTTAATGGCAAAAAGCTAATGTGTCATCCTAGGGAGGGTTACATCAATCTAGAATTAAGACGATTTTACCGAGCAAAAGTGCAAAATGCTGTTTGTGTATGCAGGTTGCCAGCTCCCCCTATGTAGGTGGTCCCATCACCGTGAACCTGGACTAAATTGCTGCCATCCATTAAACACAGTGGCTGCCTGGATAGCTGCCTAGCACAGATTTATACAGGGCATCCATTCCTGTCAGAAATATGATATGTCACTGACAAAAGCTTAATTACTCCATTAATTAATAGGACAATTTTCAAAATGCCTTGCAATGCAGCTTGACACTCATTAGTGCCATTTATGAATAATTTCTCCCAGGGTATAACACTCTATAAAGTGTAATTTGAAAAGGAATAATACATGTTTAAAACCTACGTATCTGTGAAGCCAAAATACATTCTTTGCTGAATTAGTCAGCTTTATGAAAAAGATCAGACCTATTCACTGAATGTCTAGAAAGATATTTCTCTCTATAAAAACACTTTTGTGACAGAACTGCAAGCTTATTCTGGGTTAGACTCATCTTTTCCTACAAAAAAGTCTTAATCCCTTTCTAGTTGGACTCTTACCACCCTCAATTCCGAATGAAGGCCAGTGGCACTGAAATGCTTGGACTACTAGTGTAGCAGTACTAGTACATCCATTTGTCTCTGGGTATCTATATCCCTTTATATGAATGCACAAAGTTCAGGGCGAAAGAGCTGGCAAAGGTTATTCCCACATATACCTTCTAAAATATAGGACTAGAACTGAATTTGCAGGGGAGTAAAAGTACAAGAGAAAAATGAGCCAAAATAAAAGAAATGTGTGAGGAAAGCATAGGCACAGCTCCATTGTTTCATATGCTAGTTAGTTAGGTTGGGAGAGGAGAAAACCTCTTAGAGAGTTGCCTTTCTGTTTTCACAGGCAAGCTTTTGGTACTTTTTTTGAATGAGGTAGAGTGTCTTCTAGTCCCTCTTTCTTATTAAGCTTACAATTTAACTTTTTAAATTTTGGGTTTTTTTAACATTCCTAGAAATCATTCAATGTAGGAATAGGATCATAAATATGGTCACTGGACATATGGCCCTGCATGTGAAAACCTACAGAAGTCTAAAGTTTGAACAACATGGGCCACTGAGAAGCGGGCACTTCAATTCTCTGTGCTCTTTGCACGGACTCAAGAAATAAAAAAATTCACTTCATTATGCCTATGCTGCTCTCTAAACAATTTTTTGTGACAGAAAATTTTATATCACTTTAATAGCCAAACTGAAGAAAAATAGAAATAGTAGTACAAAACAACATGTTGAAGGTCGCCACCAAAATGCGTGCAAGATATTAACAAAGACCTACTTCCAAGGCTCAGAAGTACTTAAAGTGTTTAAGAAAATTTAGCTACCAAAGACGGTCTTGAAAAACACTTAGATGGTGGTACACTAAGGCAGACTGCTTTACATGGATGTTAGTGCAAACTCTGCAGTCTAAAATGATGATTTCAGGAAGGGATCTTTTAGATTACTAATCTAGGATTATGTGATCTATGATTTTTGTCTAACATCCACATATTTCACTGTCCAAATAGGATTCCCTGAAGGATCTCAGAATTTGCTGAGTGTTTACCCTCAGAAAATTCATCTCCTCAGGGCATTCTTCAGTGTTTGGAAGATAAAAAATGTTATCAGTCCCTCTGCCTGCCCTGTTCCCCTGCACAAGTTGTTTGTTAGTTGGTTGAAGAGGCTGAGCTGACAGAATGCTTCTTCCTTGGTTCAGGATCTGATTCTAGAACAGCAGGGATGGGGGACACAATAACCTTTTCAGCCATCCCAGTCTTAGCCTTCTTGTCAATCAAAGCCTCAAGAATGCACTGAAAAAACAGATTTTCTGAGGGTGGGAACTCGGCAGTTCCTAAAAGTCCAACTCTTTGAAAAAGATTCATTTAGACACTCATCCATTAAAGCCCTTATATTTGGTGCACAGCCCTCAATTGGCAAAATCTTTGTACAGTTCTACAGCTTGAGTAGCTAAAGCTGTTTGGCATTTAAAAGTGCTGATTACCCAGCAAGTCCCATTAATCTTAGTGGGAATACAGTTAGGGTCTGTGGCTCAAATTTAGGAACGTATACTCAGCCATAAGTGTGTAAATAGTCAATTAATGACAGTATCAGCAACAGCCCCTCTCAACCCAGAAAAAAAACCCCAGCAAACTAAAAAAAATGCCCCAACTCAATCTTTTGATTTTTCTTTGATTTTCAAGTCATTTGCTCTGGAATTGATTTAAGCAATACTATATTAACCATTCCTCAGTGATTCGGTATAGCCATGTATGGTTTGTGCAAAAGATAAAGAGAGGTATGTTAAATAGTGCTCTGATGTATCTTTTGCACACTCGTATTTACACTCTGTAGCATATTGGTGTACTAACTTTAAAAAAAAAAGTTTGCTGAGTGGACTGCTGATGTTAATGACTGACTTCTGTATTCCTTCTCTCACAATTAAGCTATCTTTCTTACAGTTTCACTTCAACACCAAATATTCACAGACAGAACAGGAGTTACAGTTCTGTTTGTCTTTAATTATTGCATGTGATAGGAAGATGTTACAAAGCTAGTACCTCAGGCATTTTGTTGTTTTTTTTTTTTCCTCACTGAACCTAATCCTACTCTTACAAGATTTTTTGCAACTACTAAGTTGTTTTTCCTTCTTGGTGCAAGTATGTATCATTACCCTGAAATATTACAGAAGTAGTTGCCTA
>JAOXNG010000001.1:174077860-174098245 GCA_028566535.1 Scolopax minor | reverse complement strand
AGTACTGACCCCTGGGGAACACTACTAGTTACAGGTCTCCAACTAGACTGTATGCCACTGGTCACAAACCCTTGAGCCAGCCAGTTCTCAATCAACCTCACTGTCCACTCATCTAACCCACACTTCCTAAGCTTAACTATGACAATTTTATGGGATACAGGGTTAAAAGCCTTGCTTGAGGTAGACAATATCCTCTGCTCTCCCCTCACTACCCAGTCAGTCATACCATCATAGAAAGTTTTCAAAGATGATGGAGAGTGGCCCATCAATGACTTCTGCCAGCTCCCTCAGCACTCATGGGGACATCCCATCAGGGCCTATGGATTTGTGGGAATTGAACTTGTCTAAATATTCTCTAATCTGATTGTCCTTGGCCAAGGGAAAGTCTTTGTTTCTCCAGACACTCTCTCTTACCTCTAGGATCTGGGAATCCTGAAGGCTGGAAATGAAAAGAGGAGAAGGCTCCTCTTTTCATTTATTTCTTGTAAAAAATCAAATAAAAAATTAAATATTTAATCAATTGCTATGAATATTTATAATTACAAATGATATAAAGGGAAAAGATAAAAGAAAAAGTTGCATTTCAGTTTACCCATGGCTGCTCCCTACTTTTGTATTTTAAGATGGAAAATGAGTTATGCAACTGCTTTCCTGAAAAGCAGTCAGTAGAAAACTTAGTTACCTCGGATCCCTCTGATTTACTGCTCTGGGCTGAAGGAGACTGATTTTGTTTCCCAAGACAGTAGCAGTGTCATCCCTGCTTATACAGGATTTGGAGTTATTGAGACATTTATGCATATATGCACAGATTGACTAATGGAGTCTCCTTTTACTCCTTTTATGACTACCACCTTGGCCATATGCCATCAAAGGATATGATTCTTTAAATTTCTATTCTGGAGTATAAAATCTAGATCCTTCATGTCCACACTTAGTAAAATTATAGAGGCATTTTGTATTTATCTGTACGGAAATGGGCCCACATGAATGTATGCATTTGAACTAGAGAGTTCTAAGAACACAGCTGCCTGATTTTTTCCCACAAGAGAACATGCAAAATATGGAGTTTCTTTCATTTATAAAACTGGCACATATGCAGTTATGAAACTGGTACATCTACACCTATATTTCCATTTCAAGCAAAGCCAGGAAAGGACAAAACTTTAAAATTTCTTATGTGATATAAAAAGTGGAAATAAATTATTCAGGAATTTAGATAGACATATTTTTATAATCATCACTACTGGCAATAAAATTTGTGTATATTTCCAGTTCACTGAATTTTTGTGTTAGTTGTACTTCCTGAGATCCATCCTCTTTTTTCACTGTAGCTGAACGTGAGTCCTACCAGTTATCAGAACAAAAGGTAAGGAGTACTCTCAACAGCAGTATTAGCAACTTTCAGGAAAGTTCTGTGAAAATTTTATTTGGTTAAAGGACCATTGCTGAAGAGATACTACACATGAGTTTCTGGCCAGCCCTACCCTGAGTATGACTTCATTTGCCATATGTTAGTGCAAGATTCACAATCACTAATGCTACTGTATTGTAAATAATTAAAAGTTTCTCAAATATCTTAATTACTTCACACCCACCTATAAAGATGCTGACCTATCAAATAACACATTCTGTCTTTCAGACACTGTAACTTAGTCCTTGATTCTTCATGGGCATATGAGGCAATGCTGCCACAATCTGTTTTATGTCTTCATTCCAAAGACCACAGAAATTTACATTTGCCTGCTGTTTCATCTTGTTCTAAGTGGGCATGAAATTTTAAATATGAAGACCATTGCAGCTGATAAAGTAATACAATAATTTATTTTTCACTGTATAGCTTTCCAAGTTCCACTCTGTATATGTCAGTAAAATTACAAATTTATAAAACAAAGGTTTTAAGTTTACAGTCCACATGAGTTTTTTTCAAAATTGGTCTGAAAGAAATCCATCGGAATAAAATGAAACTGTGAGTAACTGCATCCACTTCCTAAATTATGTCAAACTAACTATCTGACACACAAAGATGACAATTCCCTGTTTTCTGTAGTGAAAGTAAAGAGTTTTTCCCCAAACCAATAAACCTTTCTGAATCTGCATTAAAATCAGATCTATGCAACCTGGAATATCTTGTAGAATATTTTTTTGAGATAATTGGCAGAAGAATATGAGCTTATTTTCTTATTTTTTCCATCTTAATCACAAATGACAAAATTATAAAACATTAATAATAACTATAATAATATCAGAAGAGAATGTCTTATCGTAGATGAGAGCCAGGCAAACATGCACAAGATACAAGCTTTTCTGAAGCTTTAATATAATAATCTTTTTTGCATGTTAACAAAGAAAGAATCTGAATAAAATTAAAATATCATACTTCTCACCGGTTTATTTTTTTTTATGCTTGCTGCATGCGCATATTGGAGAATAAATAAATTGATAAGTATTACAATCAGCAATATTCTGGGGATATAGAACATGTGTCTGCTGCCCATGGAGTATATGCATCATAAGTTTTAAATTTGTAAACATGATTTCTTTCTAAATCTAGTTTAAAGTCTCTTCAGAATGGATTTTCTTACTTCATTTTTCAATAACAGTAACTTGCTTCCTAGACCAAGATACTATTGAAAACATAGCTTTTTACATTCCATAACAATAATTTGGAAATTCAGGTATTGTTACCACATTTGGTAGATATTATCTAAGTAGTCTGTGGTTATTTCTACCTTACACAGACTAATGGGGATCATGAAATAAAACACCTCAGAGATAAGACAATGTTCTGTGCAGTGATCTGTCAGGAGCAAGAACTTCTAAGCGGGCCTGAAGTTTTAACAAGAAGGGAGGTATTTCCAGTTGCCACTGAGATCTGTGGAATCTCTAGTATGAAGCAGAAGCCTGGGATTCTCTGTATCTTCCAGGGATCACTGTAGCACCCAAATGCAAAGATTTTGTGTTCTTGTTCTCTTTGAAGGTTTGTTTGATTCTTATAGGCTTGTATGTGCTTCTGGTCCTGGTTTTGTAGCTTGCACGAAGGTGATGTGGCTTTCTCCTGTAGAAATGCATTTTCACTTTGTGTTCTTGGACAGTGGATTTTTTTCCCTTTCCCCCATAAAGAGCATTTAAAAAAAAAAACACAACAAATTAAAAAACAGGTGCTAAGCAAATTCCTTACCATATTCACATGTAGTCTCCTTAAGAGTAAAATACAATATTACCCCAGAATCAATGAATTTTAGTCACAGCTAAATAATTCTCCTTTAGAAGATTATTTGAGGACAATTAAATCACAGGTTTGCTGAAAAAAAAAAAAAAAAGAAGCTAAGTTTTTTTTTCCCCAAAAAAATTTCAACAATGAGAAAAAAGACCTAAACAGTCTGTTACATCAAAGCTGAGTTCAAGGGAGGGAAATTACAAGGGGAGCATGAGTTTCTAGGTATTTCTTTCAAAACTAATTATTACTTAGTACATCATCTTTGATTAGGCCAAACTCAGACATAGGCCTTATGAAAAGAATGACAGTGAAAGCATCATACAACAATATATCTGGAGAATACTCATATAAAGGTATCCATTTTAAAGTGTAAATCTAGACTCTGGATGGCAATCCAGACTCTGTTCCAATTTATAGTTTTAAAAACTCTTTGCTGGTAGTTCTAACTGTGGAAGTTACTTGGGTACAACTGTGAACAAAATTATCTAAAACCTCAAAAGAAGTAGTGCAAAACTGATGTGAATTTTGTGAATTGAAACTTAATTATGTTTGCATTTATTATTTCTGTTGTAGAGGAAGACACTTATTTCCTCAAAAACTTATTTCCTACAAAAGAGAGAAACGCCTAGACTCTTATGAAATAACAAATATTATACAATTGATGCAATTGATGATGCAAAGACATTTTATGGTGCAAGAAGACAAGTAGTGTAGGAGCTCTTTTCTTTAGAAAATTATTATTATTTTTTTGCCTATAGTGAGGAATGTGGTATCCTGCATTAATTCTTATTTCTCCACTTTACAAACTTATAACACATTTTGCCAGGCTGTGTGATATGGTTCTTCTTTGAAAAAGCCTCAGGTATTGAAATAGCAAGTGTTTTGAGATCCCAAAGAGAAATATTACAGACTTAGATATGTAAGTGAATTCATAAGCTACTCACACCAAGAAAGACTTTTGCATTAAAAGGAAATTTAATGTATATTAATAATTCTAAATTTACTTCATATATTTTAGAAAAATTGTTTCATATATTTTTCTACTAAATATGGAGTAGTGAGGATTTTATCTGAGACAAGATATGACTGAGCTTTTCTGATAAAAGATTATAAAGGGCTATTCTCACACCTGTTCAAATAGCTGACTGAAAAAAAATCTTGTAGTTTCTCTGCAGCATGTTGATGCTACAGCAGTTATGGATGAATACTAGACATTACATTATATATCACAGGTATAATTGCCTCTTATGATTTCCATAGAATGTTTGAAATTATGTCTTTTTAATGAATTTTCAGGCACATTTGTTTATTGCATACTCCATATGTTGTATGATTTTTGTGAACAATTGTATTGCTGATTCATTAAAAAAAAGAGCTGACAGTGCTGATACAGTCTCTCCTGGCAGCAAATCAAGAAAATATAAGCAAAAACTTTTCATTTATTTATTAGTAGGTTAGAAATAACACAGTAGTTTACAAGAGATATTTACAATTAGAGCATAATTTTGAGTAAATCAAAATCATACACAATGTGTATTATTTCCATTTCCCAGGCAGTCATAACAGTGTCTGTTAAACATAAGAAAATTTATTGGAATATTGGTAGAGGTACTGCTTGCATGGGGAATTGAGTCTCCAGAATAGCATGATTTATCACTCTTTGGTAACGATGGAAGTTCTGTATTTGAACTGAGATCTGTTACAAGGGTCTTTGCAGTAGCATCTTCAGCTCAAATCACTGTTGCATAGTTCTTACAATCCAGCTGTCCCCAGCACATGCATAATTACTTGGTCTTTATATAGCTTAAGAATCTACAAAATATCCTTTAAATAAATTAACTGCATATGAAAGAATGATCCACCTGGCCATGTCTTCAGGAATAGCTTTTATTGCTTACAATCACCTACATATGATTTAATTACTTTCATAGGAGGAAGTGCCTCTGGAAGTCTTTGGGACACATCACCTGGGCTGTTAATCACCATTACTAAGCATATAAATTGTACTAGTATTGTACAGGAATTGCCTTGGACTATTTCTATACCTGTCCAAAATTCTTATCAGAGTACTCCTACAGTAATCAGTCGATAACTGATTCTAAAGCTTCGGTTGATCTAGTTTCAAGTCCATTGTCTTAAGCCAATCCATCATCTCATGTATATACATATGACTACCAAGGGAGTTCCTGAACCACCCAAGAATTAATAACTCAGGTACAATCCCTGCAGACAGCCACAGCCCTGGTATACTACAGAACAGCCCCAACTATTCCAGAGAACATATTTGATTTCATACTTATAATTCAAGTCCTATAGCTCTTGCCATGCTATAGACCATACTTTAAAAAATAACATTTTTTTTTACAATTTTGCTTGTTTACAATTTGTTTACAATACTATGAGGTGTATACTGAGTAGTATTCTGCCTTTTACTGACAGCGGTTCTCGGGTTTGCTTCTGGTTTCTGTCAGTATTGCTGTCCATTTCTTTCACATACCTTTCTCTCCCCATCCTGCTTCAAGCTCATCAACACCTGGGGAGGTATAGCTACAAATCTGGGAGTGCTAGAAGAATGCAGAATTACTTGCAGGGCTCAGCCTGTGGATGAAGTATCTGCACCCCCCCAACTTACCAAGACAAAAGTTCTCATTCTATGCACAGAGGAGAGAGGAGAGCAGAGTGGAGGAACAAGAAGAAACTTACACCTCAGATTAGTGGCAGAAACACTTGGTTAGGAAACAGCCTGTAACTGATGAAACAGAACTTGTACTGGTTTTCACTGAAGAAGAAAGTGGCAAAGACAGGAACAAATAACAGAGGAAAGTCAAAAGCAACAAAGAGAACAGGGAGATATTTCCATAAAACCTAGGAGATTTCAGAATATTTTTTGTAATTATTGCTGAAAGAAATGTTTGATTCAGAATTAATTCATGAAGTGCTATTTAGATGAAAATTATTTCTAATCAACCTTTGGGAAAAGTCAATACATTTCTGGAAGACCACATAAGAGATAAGGGCCCTTGAATACATTATTTTTTAATTGTTTTATACTTCAGAATATAATGCAAGGTTGAAACATTGATTAATTATGGATGTGGGCAAAATTTCGTTATCCACAGCTGGGACTCTTTTGTGCTCTAATAACAATATGTGTTCTAATAACAATATTTTTTCAAAACTGACATTATCTAATAAACCTTATCTGACCTTATCCCATGCTGTGTATTATCTGTTGTTTAACGAAGGACCAGGCCCTGAAAATGTTTTGTAAGGTGATTATATATATATAAATTTTATCTTAAAGCAAATTTGATAGCTTTCTCTGCATGTTTGTGCATATGCACATTAATTTACTGATGCAAAGTTAATGCAAACTGTTATTTAGGGAACGAAAGATAAGAAAGGTATATATTTCTCTTTACATGGTCTTTCAAAAACTACCTTACTATATCATAGACAAATTGATTGTAAAATATTCTAACGTAGAATAATATAATTTTTATTTTAAAAACTTATTTTATTTACAAATTATTTACAACACTTTAAAGAACAAATTGTGGCTTTAATGAATGATCCAAACACTGAGCTACAAAGAATAATCTGTCTGAGCCTGGAGAACATAAGCTCTTCTTTTTAATCTCTAACAACTCTGATCATTTAAAAAATAATAAGTGCAATATAGATTTTTTCAACTGGAAAGTTACATTTTGTGAAATTACCATATTTATTTTGGTTTTTTTTGACAGTATGGTACTGTTCTGTAGAACACTATGTGCAGGCAGTAGATTTGTTACAAATGAAAACCTTGAGGTTTGCTATTTATTCCTAAGTCTTATGGTAATTTTATTGAAATATACCTCTCAAATGCTGTGAGCAGTATGTGATAATACTTTTGGCCTCTACCAAACTTATTTTAAAGAGAAAAATTCTTCCTTCCAACTAGATCATTCTTCAAGCTTGTGTAGTCCTAAAAAAATCTCTATAGTGTATTCATTCTGCAAGGAAAGGAGCAAGATAATTAATGGGAGCAAAAAAACCTTCCACATTTCTGTGTCTTTTTGTCACAGGGTAGAATCCAAAAGGTTTGACTGAAGAAAGTAGGTGGCATCATTTGCTATCTGACAGTCAAAGTCTAAAATATCAGAACTGCCTGGCTGCCCACTGGGGACAACCCATCACACATATTCTGTGTAGAGGAATTTTATGTATTTGGTGCTTCAGAAGACAGAGTGCTTGTTTAGCTTGTAAGCATAAGTCCACAAGAGTTATTTCTGTCTGTAAAAGAATTTCAGAGAAGGGTCCAGTTCGTTCGGACTCATTAAGTTCTGTGTAATATTTCAGTCCTAGAGCTGCATCATTTAAGGCTGATTACTTTGGTTGTATTTGCCCCTCTATATAAGTCTGTTTATATAAAGAAGACATAAAGGAGAGTTCCCAGTCACCATTTAGCTATAATGCAAATTTACATCTTCTATCCTGATGGAATCACATTACACAGGTATGACTCCAGACAGACTACAGAAGAATTACTGCTGATGCATAGGTCTAGGGCATATGTATAGTGCTAAATAGTCTCGGGGCCATAATAGAACCTTGTGACTGACTGTGGGATCCACACACAACCCAAGCTACCAGGAAGTGTGGAGTCATTTCAATGATGAAACAGCATAGTTGACCTTACTCTATATAGTGTAGGCCAGTATATATCCTTTCAACCACTTTCCAACTTAGTTTCCAGTTTCAGGTGCCTGCACTTCTGAGACTTTGCCAGAAGTGCTGGAAGACATTAAAAGACTTTGCTACTGGTAAACCTCCCTCCCTTCATTATATCCCCAGATTTCAGTCCAAATTTTTTTCTCTCAGAATTTTTTATCTCATTATTCTGTGTTACTGTTCACTTCCAAAAGATTAGATAAATCTCCTTTCTTCTTATTGTTCCAATAAGAATCCATTACACTGTTGACTTTTTCTCCATAACACAAAGTGCTTTTATATCCAGGTAGAATTTATCTGATTCACAGAAACTGGTGTAAAATGTTCCCTTCCTTCTGTTTGTTGTTTCAGTACTTATATAGTACCAACACTATGCAAAATTAAGGGTAGAAAATTGGTCTGTAGACTTGCTCAAAATGTTTAGATGGTGAAATTAAGTGCGCATGTTCTTAGCTTCATAATTTTTATTTAGTTGGTTTTGTTCTCATTTTCTAACATCTATCTTCTTTATGTTTCTTCATGAGAAGGATGGAGCTGTGGAACCACTTCTCCCTTTCCTAGTTTGTTGCAGAAAAAAGATGAATCATATCTGCCTGAAGTGGGTGCTTCTTTGTGATAAAGGTCACAATTTACTCTATAGAAAAGAAACTCTCTTTTCCCCTGAAATTCGGTTTCTTAAACTTGGTGACCATGAAAGACTGATTTATATTGCTATTGTAGAGCAGTTTAATGCTGTGCTTGGATTTGAACAAAAAAAGAAACATGATTTCAGCATGCAGCAGAACTAATTAAAAAAAAAAAAAAAGAAAAAAATAAGAAAAAGCTGCAAACCTTGAAGTTAGCATAGAAATAGTTAGTTCTCAAAAAATCCCATGGTTTCAGTAAAAGAAATTCATCCTCAGCTCAGTGGAATACAATGCCATATAGCCTACTTTAAGTGACATCAGGCCAAGCTGTCTGTCAGGCTAAAAGAAGAGCAAAAATTTTGTTAAGACTGGTTTCTAAATTACTAATCTTCTTGCTGCAGCCATTTACTTGTAATTTCAGGGGCATTGGAAATGTGCTTTTCTTTTTAAAAAACAGAAAATAGGAACAAGTAGTTCCTAAGTAAAAGAGGGATGTTATCTATGTAAAGAATAATTTGAACCATTTTCCCGTGCTTCATCCCAAGGTTTCTATCCCCAGAAAAGGTGCCTCAGAATCCAGACATGGGAGTGCATAACTGTAATAGTCACTATGAATCAGATGGACTTTGCAGTGAAGTGCTAAATTTTTGTAATAAAATTTACTTCATGCTGGACTTGTCAGGAAAAAAAAGTCAAATGAAGCCCATGTGAAACTTGAGCTCAGTCTTGGAAGATGCAGAACACTTCCTGGGAAGGGCTGAAAACTCTGACTGGATTTGAGTCCAAAGAAAATGTCTTGTATGCTGAATATTAACATAAAGACAACCTAAGAAAATATCAGGAACAGAAGTATAAAACTAAAGATTAAAATTCTCTACTTTGTTGACTAACAGTTGACATGATAAGTTTTATCATGGATGAGTAAAATGCTTGAAGTATCCAGTTTTGCCAAGGTATCACGATTTTGGATGTGATAGCAATTTTCTGTTCAATTTGGGATCTATATGAATATGAACCACTTAAAACTCTGACTCAAACATTGTGTTAGTGATATCCGCAGAAAGATATATATCGAATTGGGAGAAAGGTAAAGAAAATGTAAATAAATAAATAAATACAAAATAATAAAAAAAAAGATAGACTTGAGGAGGCAGAGTGAAAACTATAGGGAGATTAAAAATAGCAATAAAGATATATGGAATGTGTTCTAAGGTAAAGATGAGTATTACACAAAAAACCTAAGTATATAAATTTATTATCCTTTATATATTAAAATATATAGATTTTACTTATTATGTAATTATAATGCTTTTTATACACAAAAAGCAGATGATAGATGATAATTAGTCATATAAATGAGTAACATATAGATTTTCTGGATTCTAAGAACTGATCTTTTGTGTATTATTCATAGGGGGAATTCCCTAATTCCCTTTTTAGAAAAGAGTGCTAGAGGAAAATTCTGTGAGACCTGATCAAGGACCAGAGACAGTATAACCTAACTGCCAGTAACTAGTACTTTTTTCTCATAGGTATGGAGTTTTTATAAGGAACTTCTACATAGAAACAAGATTAACCGAAATTGACATTTATGGTTTATAGATTCAGTTCAGTTCAACAGTGCAATTCTCCCTCCTTTCTTTGTTATCCAATCCCACCTCAACATGTAACAAAGGCAATCAAAGCTCATTGATCTGGAAATAAAATTGGGAAATGTGGAGTATTATGGTGATATATGCTATTTCTATTATTTTTTAGTTTTATCTAGGAAAGAAATATGAACATGGTCTTTTTGCTGTTCCATTTCCACTCATGCCTTGAACTAGAGTGTGCAGAGTAATAGAAATTCATTAACGGAACATGTTGGAACTCAAATAGCTATTCAGTTCACTGTAACTTCTGTGTGAAATTTTAGGTCACTTATTATTTCAGAACTGGTTCATCCATCCTCAGGTCTGATACAATAATTCAGATTTTCCTAATGTAGCTGGAAAAGGCTAGAAAATATTTAACAGCTACATTCCCACCCTGTGCAAATCAAAATTAAGAAATCTAGAGTAAATTACTATGTTTTTTTGCCCCCAAACGAATGCATACTTCTTAGAACAATGAAAAAACATAAACTGGATTACAGTGGGCTAAGCTAGAGGTCTACTTAATAGCTGTCCTTGGCTAGATGCTTTTGAAAGTTCAGAATATTATTTCCAGCAGCATACTACTGGCTTTGGCAAGCTCCTACTTAAAGCCTTCCACAGTGAAGACTTTACGTTTGCATCACACTGTTTAATAGATCTTGCTGGACATTTCTCCTATGCCTTTGTCTAATCTACTTTTGATCCCATTTGTACTTTTGGCATCCAAAATATCCTGTGGCAATGAGTGCCAGAATTTAATTATACATTCCATGAAGAACTACTTCCCTCGATTTATCTTAAATTAGCTGTCTCATAATCTCATTTGCTGCCCCTATTTTATGTGTTATGAGATATAGTGAATAATAGTTTCTTATTCATCTGCTCCATGCCATTCATTATTTTATATACTTCTATCATACCCCACCACCTGTTCTCTGAAGCTGATAAGTCTTGTTTTGTTTAATTTCTCTTTCTGTAGAAGTCATTTTATGTCTTAGCATCCTTTTTTGTATCAATTATTTCCTTCTTGACAGAAAGTGACCAGCACTGTATGCAATATTTGAGACACAGGAATACCACAGAGGTATCAGTGACACAACAATATTATCTGTTATTGTCTCTCTTCATAATTCCTGATGTCTAATTTGTGTTTTCACCCCAGGTGAATTCTGAACTGACTTTTCCTAAGTTCAGATCCAGATCTCTCACCTGGCTGACTAAAAGTAAAATTTAAGCCCATCAAAATGCACGTAGAGTTAGAATTGTAGCTCCCCATGTACAGTACTTTGAAATTTTAAACACTGATTTTTTTCTCGCATTTTTTGACATAAATTATCTTTTAGATCTTTCAGTCTGTTTTATTTCTGATTCTTCTTAATAATTTACTATCATCAACCACCAACCATCTTTGACATGCCACTAGTCATCTTTCTGTTCTAGGTTTTTCATAGATAACCTGAGCTGCACAAATACTGGCACAGCTTTTGTGATACCATCCCATGCTACTCTTAAAATCAACCACTTATGTCTATTCCCCTTTTTATATCAGATATCTAGCTATTAACACATAAAAAGAAAGGTATTATTTGTATTATTTACAATGATAGTATAAAAAAAAAGCCCTAACTGTCTATGAAATATTCAATCCCTCTGAAAAAATAGTCTTAATGCTTCTCCTTTACACTTCATTCAGTACATCTATTAATGCCATAATTTTGATAAATAGTTTGGTGTAAAGTCAAACCTAAGTACATGTTAATGTAGAAATACTGACCTTGCTTTTTATCATCTAAGTGATATCAACTTTTATCTGTAATATTTCTATCTCTATGAGTACTGAAAGTTTTGTAAGGAAACAGCTGAAAAAAGACATTTTCTGGGATCTTTCTGACATGAATGATTTCTGGAATCATGACAATCAAATAGAAACAGGAGACTAGAACTGAATTTTCACTCAGGAGTGAATATTTGTCTGTTGATGATCTCACTTTCTAAAGAGTTAATTTAAAGAGAAAGGGCAGCTGTGAAAGGAGTGATATCTCATCTTTCTTATAAAGACAGTATATGGTGTCTTCTTATTTCCTTGTAAACAGAACAATGTAGGTTGGGGTTGCTGTCCCATAAGGCAAAGACAGGGGTATTCCTAGAGGCTTTGTAGTTTTTCAGTTTTATCTCTGAGACAAATAGAATTTGTTCTTCAACCTGATATTGAGCCAGTAATATTGGATTAGGTTCAAAACAATTAGAAACATAAGACCATTTATTATGGTAGTATCCTGTAACATTAGTAGGTCAAGTCAAAGAAGAGAAAGAAAAGGAAAAACTTAAAAAAAAAAGATGACTTAAAAAAGAACTAAGAGATTCTATCCATAACTTACTTAGCTAAACGTCTTTAGATTGCCAAATGAACAAATATGTAAGACAGACAAAAAAGCAAGATAAGGGTGGAAAAAAGATTAAGAATTCACATTATAATCAATTAGATTTTATCCTATAGTCAAAAAGTACAGTGAATACCAAGAAGATAATAAGTGCCATATATATATATATGAAGTTACTTTGATCTTGCAAACATTATTACCAATGTTTTTTTATCTTACAATAGAAGTAAATTTTCACATCACATCCGTTTTTTTATTCCTTGGAAGGGATATTTCTGCAAGCTTTAACCCCGAGATGTGTTTCAGTTATTTTCTCAAAATATTTTATCAGAATTAATTCAACTAGGATTGGTTATATGCACCTAGAAACCCAAGCTATTCCGAACACAGATATTGTGCATACAGACTCTACAACATCTGCTAAGCCTTAACTTGTTTTGGAGATAACTATGAGATTTAAGAGCTTCAAAGAAAATTCAGTTACATGTTCTTTAAAACAATAAACACTAAATAAAGTTTCATGTATGGATACTAAGACTTCAATTTACGTGCACTTCTTGCTACCCAGTTTAGTTAATAAAAATGGGTACAGATCTAGGAGCCATAAAGTATTAAGAACTGCTTTTCTCAGAAATGAAATATAAAGCTTTGTACGTTTTAGAAGTGAATGCTTGTAATTTCTTAGATGGAACAATAGTTTCTTGCCATCAAAAAATGCAATTTATATAAAACAACATCACTTTATGGTGTTTCATTTTTTTCATATAAAACTCTGAATTGTTAATTTTCACATTCTTTTTAACATCTTCAATATTTTTGACTTTGCATCTCTTATTGCTGGTCAAAGTTCTAGTGCATTTACACTCTGCTTTTGTTGTTGTTTTGTTTAAAAACTGATGTCTGTAAAAATTTTGGTTTAGCGTTAGCCTGAGATAAACTTGGTCATAACATATTAATGGTGAGAACTCTAGCAGAAAAACTCAGAAACCTTTAACTATAGTAGACAGATAAGGCACTACATTAATAATTGAACAATATTAGTAATTTCAACATAAAACCACCAAAGAAAGCAAGTTGAGAATTTAGCAATTATATCTCCCCAGGTTGTATTTGAGATCTGAAATTTTTTTTTTTCTCTGACAGGTAAATAACCAGTGTCTTTTATTTAGACTATATTATGGAAAATGAAAGTGCTATTGGAAGCAGCAATGGAGTAGAATATTGTCTTTTATCGAGAGCAGTATCTTATAAATGTCTTAAGCTGTCTAGTTACTATGATAAATACATTGGGGTACACGCACATTTTAATTACTAGCAGTGAAATCTGCTGAAATTGAAGCATTGTGCTTGGTAAGAGCTATTAATGTTCAAATCACCCATTTAATAGTGGCCTGTTATATCAAAGTATGGATTTAAATTGGTAATTAATAAAAGTCCATTTCTGAAAATGCTAACGCAAGAACTTAATAAAAATGCTAACTAGGTTTCAAATACCACAGACAGTTTATTGACATTTTAATACATATTACTTATGCTAAAGACTTTTGTACAATCGGAACTAAGGATGAGAGGGTAACAATGGACATATTTTCCAGCTAGCAGTTAGGAGATCAGTTGTACACTTAGTGGACTAGTTCACTTTTGTAGGTTTTAATCCTGCTTATGACTGATGAACACGGCATGATTTCTTTTTGAAGCTGCATTTACAAAATGAATCATTTTATCTCAGACTGCAGAGAACAAGAATTCTGATTTTTAAAAAATAAGAAAATTAAGTAGTTCTCATAAGACTATATTTTTATTGTCCAGGAAAGTGAGGTCTCCATGATTTAATAGTGAAAGTGTTACTGCTGATATAAAGACAAAAGTTGACGTACTATCCATCTGGTTTCTTCTTCTAGCATGTGACATTTCAGAGGCTCAAGACACTTCATAAAATCCTGATTGCATATGTCAGGCAGTGCAGAATTCTGTCCACAGTTCTGCTGGACAGAACAGATATTTCTTGAGAAAAATGCTAACTTCTATTTTAAATCATAGCTCATTCTTTTCAGGCAACTCAAGGATTAATTAGCCCAATTCAACAAGATAATACAGTGCATATTTAAACCTATAGGATTAGTGTGCCTTGCTGAATGATGCCCTAAATTTACAGCTATTTTTATTGGTAGATAAAGAGCTTTAATGGAATGTTAGCATAAATCCTGAAACTGGAACATAGCTGCTGAGGTGTATTATATGTCTTTGGAAAGTGGCAAAATAATATATTTTTTCCCTCATACCTAAGTGTAACTTTTTTCCTATGTTAAACATCAAGGTTAATCTGGTGATTATATGTGCATCTCTCTCTCCGTCTCTCTCCTGTACACATATATATGCATATATATATATATATATATAAATGTCTTGTTATGAAGACTTCAATTTTTAATAGAAGTTTTTTGGAGTGACATTCGTTCAGTCATTAAAATAGATATAAAATGCCCACATTTTAAAATAATTCTTTATATTCTACATTCTTAATACCAACCACCGAGGATAATAAAGTTTCTGAAGAGTTTTCAAACTTATGTACCACTGAAAACAACAGTCTTGTAATGGGAGATTAGCACAGGACTCAGCAGTCTAGAAAAAGCAGAATAATTGGGAAAAACATTGATTTTTAATGGGTGGTAAGGTGTTTGTGGCTTTGGGAGATAAAAGAAGAATTTGTGCAAGCACTGGACATTTGATAGATTACTCATTGCCTCTGTATTTTTTTGGACTGCTGGACCTACCTACTATAGAGGGAGTTAGTTCCAAACACTGTGGAAATAAGTCAATTTGAACCACTTGGACTTCGGCAAGGGACTGCAGGTCAGGCATAATGTATTTGATTAAGTGTTGGTTTTGGCTATTAGTGTGTTTAGAACTAGACACCTTTAAATTAATCTTAGGCATTTGTCTATCCCTTTTTGGGTATAAACGGTCATTGCAACAGCTTTGCTCTTCTTTAATGTGAGTTATTAAATGGGAATTTTTCAATTATTCAATATAAAATACCAAAGATGAGCCTTGACACTCCAGTCATCTCAAATGTAACCATTTCAAGTCATATATATAATATACATTGCCTTTGAGCATGAACACACTGAACAGATGTATTTATCTGACTGCTATGATCATGAGGGCAGTAGCCTTTTCCCAGATTAGGCACAAGAGCCCAGACTACTAATCTCAGCATTATGCTATTATGAATGAAATGTTGAGGAAATGATGTTCCAGATTCTAAATTCAACTTGTGTGAAGAAGCCATAGCAATGTTTTTAGTGGCATTTGACTGTATTTTTTTTTCACAAATTTTCCTAAGCATACTCAGATAACCTCTCTAATAAGTTTTATATCTCAGAATACTCTGATTGGTCAAATACAGTGTGACATTATTTAACTTAGATATTCAACTTTTTTGTCATTTCATTACTTACTTGTGTCACAATTGGTAGGTCTGAAAGGTCAAAACATTATTCTGACACATATAACAAAATAAATCAGCTCCAAAATTTTATAGATGTTTAGAATAATTTTCCTATCTTCACCAGATAAGGTACCTCTTTCAAAGAAAATATCTCTCTTACATGTCACTAATAAGATAATCTTAACTCAGGGAATTTTTATATGATTTAAACTCTCTGCCCCAGCATGGATTGCCCACAGCCTGCAGTACCTCAGCAGTGTCCCTGTTCTGGCCTGGGTCCAGGATTGTATTATCCTAATTTTTCCATTTCATTCTTTGAACCTTTTTATTTTTGTCTATATGTGGAATGGAGGAGATGGGAGGTGAATTTGGTGAATCAGTAGTTCAGTGACACTTAGAACATCACCATCTGAGGTTTCATTACATGTTCCCTTTTTCTTCCACTGTTTGACTACACTATTTACAGTATATACACTTCAGAGACGAAGGTCTGAACTCCAGAAGTGTGTGGAGTGCCTAGTGCATTACAGCTTTCTAACTTCTAGAGAAGTTCTGTTAGCCACTGCAATGCAAGCATTTAATAACCACCAGTGCCAATACTCTCCTATTTCCTGCAGTAATTTCACATAAAATTTTGGTTTAGAGTGACTTTCCTTGTAATTTTCTATGTGTTTACATTCTTTTGGTGTCAGTTGGCTCTTTCATTGTCTCACTTTCATTCTGCCATTTGTGGGTGAAAACTGATGAGCCGACTCTTGGCAAACAGGTTCTATGTACCATCCTTTAATCACCGAGCTTCGTGTCAAGAATCACTTCCCACAGGCATGAAATCACTATAACAACCCAAACATTATTATAAAAATTAACCAATTACACTGATCATGTTTGATGACTTATTTAATAAATAACAATGTCATTCTTGTGTAAAACCAATTATTACACAGTTCAAAAGCAGCTAACAACTTTAACATTTCTTATTGCTTTTAACTGATGAGAAGAATTTTGCTCTCTTCAGCTGTCTTATCTGTCTGTTGGGTTATTCAAAGCTCTCAGCTCTTGAACACTGGGCTTCTTTTTTTTTTTGGAAAATCCAGACATTGTAGGAAGAAGAAAACAGAGAAAAAAACACTGTAGTCATGTCATTGCTCTGTAGTCATGTCAGAACAGAGTTAGAAAATATAGGATTTGGAAAGTGCTACCAGGGTTTGATCCAGACATAATCTTGATTTTTAATCAATGAAAAAAACCCCTCACTTAAAAACGGTGACACGAGTTTGAATTTTTAGAAAGTATGTATACATGTTACTTTTTTAACTGACTTCCTTAATAACTTCATTAAAAGTGTTTAAATCTGTGTTTTCTCATCGTTTTGAGTTTAAGAATTGAATTTCACAGAATTATTTTCTTCTAGAAGGTCAGTTTCCATATCAATATTTTAATAAAAAACCATCATAATGTGGCAGTACCCATTCTGGAAATGCATATAGAATACCACATCTTAAGTCATCGCTTTATGCTGTACTGAAATTTCTTCTGATTCCTGCTCTATTGGGTGATCATCTAAACATCCGACGTGCCTTTTTAACTAAGTCACCCATGAAGAGCTGACAGCTTCAATGATTCTGTCTCTTCAGAATAGTTGTTAGACTTTCTGTGGTAAATGGAGTCTGTTTCTTAGAATCCTCAAGTTTTCTTTCTCACTTTTTAAAAAAATGTGATATGTGCTTGCTTGTGTACTCTGGTGCAGAATCAAAATCTTTGTTCTGGGTTGCCTTAAAATTTATGTTGTTTATCACAGTATGATGAACATGTGGTGCATTGGCTGTTGCTAGCAGTCAGACACCCACTCAGCTACTCTTTCATTTTTCCTCCTTAACAGGACAGGGGAGAAAATAAGACAGAAAAGCTCATGGGTCAACTTAAAGACAGGGAAATCACTCACCAATTGGGTGAGTGGGAAAACCACACCTGAATTGGAGAAGATGAATTTCATTTGTTAACAATTAAAATAGATTTGGGTAGTGATAAACTCAAAATTAAACCAATACCTTCCCCCTCACCACTCTCTCCAGATTCAACTTTATTTCTTCAATCCTGACTCTTCTACCTAACATGGTAAACCTTCTGCTCTTCACAGGGAGCAATACCTTCAATAATTCCTCCATGTTATTTCCTTCACAGTGTAGATTATTTTTATTGTATAGAATTCTTTACAGGCTGCAAGGGAATCCTTGCGCTGGTACCTGGAGCACCTCTTCCCACTCCTTCACTGACCTCTGTGTTCACAGGGCTTTGTTTCATGTTCTTTTATCTTCATTCCTCACTGCCATGCAGCATTTTGCCCTTTCTTAAGTACGCTTTCCCTGAGAAACCAACACCTTTACTGCAGGGCTCATCCATGCCCTCTGGTGGGTCAGTTGAAGGCAGCTGGAACCAGCTGTGTCCAGCACAGGGCAGCTACAGCCTCTCCTCACAGAGGCACACCCACAGCTACTTCCTACTACTAAAACCTTGAATATACACCCAATAAATGTTAAAATAAAGCAATAAATGACTGATCTTTTATCTATGTTAATATTTCCAGTCCTACCAAACATATTCATTACTTACGGAAGTGAATAAATAATAAGTGTGGAAGTTGCAAAACTTGACACTGAGAAATAACATGAGGAATCCTAATTGGGATCAGTTGTACTTTAAAATCACAAAGGACAATTTTTCTACATTCATGTTACATTTTTCCCCCTAAGGATCCCTAAGGACCACTGATTCACTTGGCATCCTACATATGCAACAAAATCACACTATCACTACTCCAGTTACAATACAGAAGCCATAGCACTTGTAAGACTTGCTTGTTCTAGTACTCAAACGCAGTATCACAAGTAAAAAAGACCTAGTTCCTAATTTTTTTGCAAACTTAAATGAATCTCTACATAAAAAACTAAGACTTATCACCCAACATGTTTATTATATAAAGGACTAGTCTTGCATTAAACTATCACACCCTGTATTGTACCTACCAAACATGGGAATCTTCAAATGTCTTCAAGATATGTCTCACTATGCTTCTACCAGAACCTTCCTTCAGTTCACAACGTGTGAAGGTTATGTCTACATGGAACAAATGAGGGCCACATGGCTATACTCAGAATGAGATACTTCAGAATGAGATAGCTTAAACACCAGAAGCAGCAGAAGGCTGCTGGTTTGAACTAATTAGCCCTTCTAAAATATCACCTCAACAGAGCATCATGTTTCATTCAGATAGCATTGGGTCATGGAGGTGTACCTAAAATTAAACACTTGTGTAAATCCTTGTAGGACCAGTGTTTAAATTTCATACGATTCCAACAAAGAAGCCCTATGTGGGTCAATTAACAGTCAGCTTTATGTTCAGACAAAGATGATGTACAGCCTTGAATACTTTATCAAGAAAGAAAAAGATAATAAAAAATTAAACCTTCTCTGCTCTAAACCCATGGTTTTTTGGTGTTTATTTTGTTAAGTGAAACTGTTTCACAAAAGATCCTGTATGTAGGCTGGTTTCCATTTGGCATAACATCTTATCTAGCTATTTATTGTCATCTAATGTCAGCAAAGCAACCTGCAAGAAATCACTTTATCAAAATTAAGTTAATGGAGCCCCACACCTTTGGTTGTTTAAGTTCTTGGAGTAGAATCCATTATTCTGAATTTGTAACACACTTTTGTATAACATGTCATGATTGACATAGGAATCCAACATGAATTATACAGAATAAAACTTCATCTGTGATTAGAATTAAAATCCAAGCCTCCTTGAATTGATAGAAATAATTTTAGAATTATCAAAATACACAGCTTCACCTAACAATCAATTTGTTTTGGAGAAAGTTCTGATATGCTTCTTCTTACACACTTTTTTATGCATAGAAACATAGAATAATAGAAGGGTTGGAAAAAACACTTAAGATCATTGAGTCAGCCATAAACCTAACACTGCCAATTGAACCAATAAACCATGTTTATATTATGGCACCACATCTATGTATCATTTAATATCTTCAGTGGTGACTGAATCACTTCCCTGGGCAGCTGGTTGCAGTGTTTGATAACCCTCTTGGTGAAGAAATTTGTCCTAACCCAGTCTAAACCTCCCCCAGTGCAACTTGAGGCCATTTCCTCTTGTCCTATCACCTGTTACTTGGGAGAAGAGACTGACCCCCACCTCTCTACAACCTCCCTTCAGGTAGCTGTAGAGAGTCATAAGGTCTCCCTTCAGGCTCCTTTTCTCCAGGCTGAACAACCCCAGCTCCCTCAACCTCTCCTCATAAGACTTATTCTCCAGACCCCTCACCAACTTGGTTGCCCTTGTCAG
>JAOXNG010000001.1:174022600-174039783 GCA_028566535.1 Scolopax minor | reverse complement strand
GAGCCTTCGGGAGAGTCCCAACAGCACTATTAGGAGATGAAGTGAGTCTGTGGGGTGATTTGTTCCAGCTTGTGATCGGGTTAAAGAAGTCTACATGAAAAGAAGAAGCAATAGCAAATAACACACTTTCATCTTTCTAGTTGTCTAACAAAATGTTTGTTTTTATCCAAATGTTCATACTGCTACAAATGTACACTTTTTAGCATTGCTCTACTAACGAAATTTGTGGCTTTTTGCTTTTTATTCTAATTCTAACCAAATTTATTATCAATAAATAAGCTGGTAGGAAGAATTTTATTAGGCAACAAACTGTAAACATCAATGGAAATGACTTCTTTATTCCTTCTTTCCACTTACCACCACATTCTGAAAGCAGTAGCAGAGATATCTTGGGCAGTCCAGCAGGAATAGGATAGTGTACTTTGATAGTAATATAACATCTCAAAATGTGTATGCTGCTCTTTTCAATTTGACTACATTTGAATTAATTTGTAGACTATCTCCCCAATGAGTACCTTAGCCTTCACTCTGACTTTCCATGAAAACTCATTTTTCCGGTGATATTTTTACCTTCAATATTGTCTTTGATTCACTTCTCTTTCAATTTAATCCAGTTTATAGTGAAAAGACACTATAGATGTCAATGCAAATGACAATCTGTTTCTTTTTTTTAATCCTGATATCCTATAAACACAACTTGATTCTCTTTCCTTATGTGCAATTCAGATGCCCTAAGGTGTCTGAAACAGCATTTGACACCTATTTATTTAGGTAACTGAATTTTCTCCTGACTCTTCACCGATTCACAGCTAGACACCCACCTTGTAAGTATCTAGAGACATGTTCATATGTATATGCAGAGACAAAAAAAAAGCAAAAAAAACCCCACAAAGCCCCTTAGTTTCACTCATCTGAAAAATCAATCAAGAAATACAAATCTAAAATATTTCCTTACTGATTCACTAAACAGTTTTTCTCCTGAATCTTTGTAAGAAAATGTATAGTGTGTAGAGTATTTTAAGAGTATAAAATGTTAAAAAAAAATAAAAATAAAATAAAAAAAAAAAACTAAAAAAATTCTGTCACCCTTTTCCACAATGATTGAATTTACACTGTGGGTGAGATCTCTGGATATGATGCCATGAGAGCTGAGTTGCAAGAGGAACATTTTAGGCATGTCCTGTACCAAGAGGAAGACTCTGCAAGAGGGTGCCTGGAGTTTCCTTTACTTCTCAT
The DNA here is from genome assembly GCA_028566535.1 of Scolopax minor. Lineage (NCBI taxonomy): Eukaryota > Metazoa > Chordata > Aves > Charadriiformes > Scolopacidae > Scolopax > Scolopax minor. The sequence continues at coordinate 174,038,547 of JAOXNG010000001.1, read as the reverse complement.
CCTTTGATCAATCTCAGAGTATCAAAGTGAACTACCACCCCCTCTCTGCTGATACACTTTGGAAAGGTAGGTAGTGATTAGAAATGGCATCAGTGGAAGTCCTCATCTCTCATGGAATCAGGATATGGTCCCAAGGAATCAAGAATGTGGATTGTATCACAGATCGGTCCTCTAGTATAAAGTCAGACAGTAAGTTGTGCATTGGATGTATATCCTATCCTTAAAAATGTACAGAGAACAAAGACTTTTTTTACTAAGTCACAGAATGACTAGATTTGCTTGACCAAATTTAAGCAAAATTTAACTGCTTTTGAAAAAGTGAGATTAAATTTAAAGCAACAGCAAAACTAAAACAATACATATAAATCTTAAACAAATCTAAAACTGTTATCTATTTCCTTATCAGTGAGCATCAGATTCTCCACAGTCCTAACATTTGCTAGTTGGCAAATGTTTATTAAATATAATATCTAATATATTCATTTTATAATCATTCCATGTAGAAATGGGATAATGATAAATCAGAGGGGGAAAAAGGGAAAATCCTGTCTTTGCAGTAGTTCTGCTCTTCTTCCACCTCTCTTTGGGTCCTCATGTTCTTTTTCTGGTCCTTCCCAATTTTATTTTTAAATTCTCCTTCTGTCATAGAGCCATACTATCCTATGGGAAATCACATCATAGAGGAACAAATATAGCAGGTGTCTATTTCATAGCTTTGTATCCATAAATTCCTATGCTATACCTAATTAAGATAAGAGAGTGGAAGAAAGGAAGACAATTTTAAAATGAAAATGAATAAAACCAGAGAAAACTTAGAGAAAAGAACTTGGGTTTAAATGGGAACTAGAGGGGGAAAAAAATACAGAAAAAAATTTCAGGAACAACAAAAAAGGAGGAATTAATTCACCAGTATATAGACAGATAGAATTTTTTTTAAAATATGAACTATATTTAAATATAATTTGTTATCAATATATACTGTGAGTAATAAATTCTGTACTATCACAATGATTTACATTGTGCTGATCACTCCATACCAGCTGCAGATGTCACTCTTTATACTCTAGTGGCAGGATAAGGGTTATAAATTGAAACATAAAAATTCAGTCTGCAAGCATAAATTATTCTGGAGTAGGGCAGTTGGAGGATTTTTGTGTGAAATGAGTCAGGTTGGTTTTGCTAGACACCACAGAACAAGCGTATTGATTTTCTTGACACCTTTTACCTCCCCACAAATTACCCACATCTTTGCAGTTTTCTGTTCTTCAAGTCTATGGATTGACTTGTGAGTGGAAACCAGTGATGTGTGATGTTAGTATTAGAGATTTCATATCTTGGTATTAGAAGATATGCTGTTGTACTTGCAATATGATCCATGTCTGATGACCCATGGTTCTGCAACTTCAATAAACTTGAATATGACTACATATCCCATATGAGAAGCAGACTAGATCTACCCATGCAGTACTCAATGCCCTTTTCTTTAGGCTGCTTCTGACACTCCCTGTAGCTCATATAGATCTAGCTTATGTACGCTACACATTGCATAGCATGGCTTGTGCTCATGTTAAATGCAAAGGTAAAAGAACAGAGTTAAGAATAGAATAGTGATATAAGTAGACCTATATAGATTTACCAGGGGAATTCAGGGTGCCTGGAACTGCACACTGTACATATCCTGCTCACAGGACTAGCACAGCCTCTTTCTACCTCCTCAAGTGCATAAATCAGGTTCATGAGCAGGTGTAAGAAAAAGCAGCTGTGCTGCCATGTAACAGCTGGAGAACACATATCCCCAGCTGAAATCCTATTCCTTGCCCTGTTACAGGTTCTCAGACTGGAGTTGTGCCAACTGTAGTTTAATACAATTGACTTGACCTTCAAAGAAAGACCAGTAAAGTAGGTAAATTACCACAAGGAGTTCAGGGTGTTGGAAGTGAAGGTCAGTTCCTCTTTTGAGACCAAAGATGCTAATGTCTTCAGTGAAAAAAATCAATGGAAGGATGTTGCAGAGGTGACTCCAAATGTGTCTGGGGAAAGAGTTGCCTACAGAAAGAGACATTAAATACTCAGCAAATGAAAAATGAATGGAGAAGAACAATAGCAAAGAAAGCCATGTCAGTTCTGCCTGCCTAGTTACTGTTCTTATCTTTCTTTTTGTGCTTTTTTTTTCCCTTTTGATTAGAATTTCCTTTCTCCACGCTCCTGTTCCTTGTGGGGATATTAGTTGAAAATACACACATTACAGAACAAGAACTTAAGGTTGTAAGAAGAAGGAGAGTAAGAATGACTTCAGGTTGGGGGAAGAAGGAGAGTAGGAATGATTCATGAAATAAAAATAAAATGAGAGTAAAGTTGGTAATATGAAAAAAGAGGAAAATAGAAAATAATTAAAAAAAAAATAAAGGTGGGAAAAAAGAGGAGGACAAGAAGGGAAATAAACAAACAAAAATAACAACCAAACCAAAACTGTCATGGGTTTGTTTTATTTCTATGAGCTGAAGGAGAAGTGCTGAAATAATGATCATTATAAATGTCAGATATTTACAGATCAAGACCACCATTCCAGAATTCAATCAGTACCAAAGCTTTAATTAATGGACTTCATTATATACATCTGTTGATGAAAATTCTTGTCCTCTCAAATTAAATTATTGCTTATTCAGCTTCACTGTTCTAAAATATTCATAAATATTATTAGATTGAAAGGTAAAAAAAGAATCATTAACTCCTTTTTAGAAGTTTTTGTATAATAAATCACTTTAGCATAACAAAATTACAACCCTAAATGTATTTAAATGCCATAAATTGAAGCATCGGAAGATAACATAAAAGCTTGCTTGCTTGCTTGCTTGCTTGCTTGATTGCTTCCGTCCTTCCTTCCTTCCCCTCTTCTCCCTTTCCACCTTCCTCTCTTCATTCCTCTCTTCCATTACTTTCTACTTTCTTTCCTTGTAGTAAAAAGTAAAACTATTTTAAAAAGCATGCTGTTTTAGAAGAACATAAATCAATGTGGTCCCATAAATTAATGATGTACTGTGTAAACAAGCACACACATGAATGAATATGCAAGGAAACATTCTCTATCACAAAGCATTTAAATTCAGACAAAGATTATAGAAAAAGTGGTGGGATAGTGCAGTAGTTGCAAGTTAAGTCAAAGTATATGGGGGAAAGAAGAAATCAGTGAAACAGTAATTTTCCATAGGGAATTAATTTCTTTTAATGATACTTTTTTCCTCCAAGAAAATACTTTTTCAAATTCAGACAAATTTATTGCTGAGAGAATTAAAACTATTCCTTCCTGTATAAGCAACATCCTAGAGCCAGAAAGGATTCGAAGATGTCTTTAGGATCCCAGATTACATTAAATCAATCCAAGTACAATAGATGGAAAAGATTCTTTAACAACATTTTAAAACAGGTAGCAAACATAAGAATATAATGCAATGAATCAAATTATGGATGTCTAAAGACTGGATCTGTTGGGTAGAAAGCATCAACAGCACTTAGACATAGTTCAGGTATGAAAATTCAGAAAGAAGGCTGAACTGAAGATGTTTATATACATTATATACCTTAGAAGTAGATAAAATTAATCGCATATTAAAGTAGATAAATAAATATCTTTGACTCCCTTTGAGAGTGGTCAAAATAAATATTTTAGTCTAGGAACATCTCATGAGATCTCTTTTTCTTTCTGTTTGCATCCATCTAAAATCTTTTCAATGCATTGGCTAATTCAAAATATTTAAGGACAAGATAAAAATCTCAGTATGCCACTAAATTACATTTGCTGTAATTCCTAGCTGGACTGGGAAAACCTGAATATGTTCCCGCTGACAAAAAGGCAGAACGGAGAAGACAATCATCTGCTCTGTTGGGCAGCTAAATTCTTGCCAGTCTTTGTATCTGAACTAATCTGTATCAACCAGCATTAGGTCTGAACTATTTATATCAGTATTTTGGACAGCCAGCAGTAATAATGATATTGCAATATGATACCTCAAAAAGTATCACATCAACAAGTGGTTTAATGTTCTGAAACTTTTGTACCAGTACTAGTATGGAGAAACAGAAAAATATAAAGCATAATGAGTTTCTCAAGCTATATCTATGCACTGCACTCTTGTCATTCCTGTTGCTTAATTATTCACTTGCTCCCTACAGCAGTGCTTCAACTACCTGTCTCCAGAACAATGTGTAGGCCTCATTCAGTGGACTGTTTGCTCCAGGGACTACCTCCAAAAGGCAGTATTGATAAGAAAGCACTACTTTAAGTTTTTTTGAAGATATGCTTCTCCTCATCTCCACACCTGTCATATGTTCTCATGTCACAGCAAGATGCAAGCAGTGCATACCTTCAAGTTCATTTAAAAAAAATAAAATAAAAACACAGTCTTGTGTCTTGTCACACCATTACACCTAACACTGAAATGGGGAAACTATACAAAATGATATCATATTAAACTGCTACAGGGGCACTACAAAGTCTAATAGAGATCCAGGTGCTGTAGTACAGATGCAGTCATTCTTCCCAAGGAGGTGCTGAAAGCTTTGTGGTCATTGTTACTTGATCTGTTGGCCAAGGATTGGCTCCTTGAAGCAGTATACATATAAAATTTTTCTCTTCTTTTATCACATCCTCTCTCATTGAGGTGGATAGGGGGTAGGCAAAGAAGAAAATAAATAGAAATCTATTCCTGGGATCTCTATTCTATTGCAAAAGGCTCAAGTGGCAAGGAAAAGGACAATATCTGTTCCTTCTCTGCCACCTTGTAGTAAGCTGTTCAGCAAACCTCTGATTTAATTCAGTATTTGTACCACTAATTATAGATTTAAGTTTCCTCTTATATACAGCAACTTGGATTCAGTCCAGAAGTTTCTTGAGGACAATGAGGAGCTCTGCCAGCTGGGAAGCTGAAAGGAGGCAGAAGCTGAAGTAAAACCTTTCTTCTGCTTTTGCATTCCATGCAACTGGGGAAAGGATGATGGCTATTAGGCAGAGTTGTAAGGTCCCTGCAAGGTGCTGATTTTTTTGTGTGTTTTGGATAATGTTGAATGTTAATCCACTGGAATCTTGAAAGAGTTATAATTTTTATGAAATATTTTGTTCTATGATTCCATAATTTAAGAAAGGAAGCACTTATTTCAAAGTTAATCTTTGATTTATTTTTTTAGATCTGTTTTTGACTAAAATATCAAAGGGACAGCTGCTCTTCCCCCCACTCTTCCTTTTTGCCCATAAAGAAGATAATAGAAAGATAAGTAAAAAAATCCAAAGAAAAAATATTTCTGAAGTGTGGTTTAAGATATGAGGCTGAGAGGACAGTTTTTGAAAAACATTGACATGACAGAGTAAGTTAGACCATGACAATTATGTTAACTGTATTTAATATTATGCACAAATGAAGCAGGATGGCAAAAAGCCATTCTTTCTAGAATAAGGACTGAAGTCCTCACTGAAATGCTTTATTTTCTCACCTTCAAAGGCTCACTGGCTCTCCTAGTTGTATTATTTAGAATAAAAATTGCGATGGTAGCATGTGATACTGTGCTACTGGCATGCTTAATAGCATTAGAACTTTATTCTAGTTCAGCTACTGATAGCAGAGAGAAAGTAGGCAGAAGAACTGCAGAACAGCTGAATAAGTACTCATATTTGCTGTTTTCCATGAGACCCACACAGTCTGTTTCCCTGTTCTTACCATTTGCAAAGTTTTGGGTGAACCTCTTCAAGGAGTTCCTTTATCAGCTCATCAGTGGCCTGAGACTTACAGTCATTTTTATTGTCTCTATTGCCTCCTATTCATTAGGATCCGTGCTCTTTGGATTAAATATTCAAATCCTGACATGAAGGAATTTTTTGGTAGAGCCACAAAATTTGAGGAAATATTGCACTCTTTAGCATAAAAAAAAAATGATGCCCGAAGATCTTGCATTGTATGCATGAGTTTTTTACATAAAGTGACCATCAATAAAAGTCACTAAGGACTGTTCTGGGCATAAAAATGAACAAGTATAAAAATCAATATATATTTACTGAATCAAAACAAGTAATTTGATTGGTTTACTATTTGCACCAGTCTTATTTGGAGACTTTATTAAGGTTCTTAATGTAAAAGGATTTTTTTTTGCTTAAAAAAAAAAAAAGCAGTACTTAACGGCTATTGCTATTTATATACTTCCATTAAGAAGGAAATGAGTGGAAATGCTTTCAATTGAAATGCTAATAGGAAATGAAAAAAATAACTTAATTTTCCATGAAGGAAAAGTAATTTCTGCTTATATTAAGTGTCTGTATGAAACATTATCACTTCAACAGGGTTTTTTCATAATTTTAAATTTAATAATTCCACATTTGCCTCTCTTAATAATCAATATGGCTTTCAGAGATAGTGTCAACTGTCATGAATACTTCTTTGCATCTCTTCAGGAGAAGCTTCCATGTATGGCATATAACAAAATATTGATTGGAATTTACTTACTAAGAATAGTGAAAAATTACTTCCTTACAGATTGAAATCTTGACAGACACTAGGATATAATGACCAAAATATATGGGCAATGCATTTTATGATGGGATTCAAAGCAAAAGTAATTTTGGATTTTTTCTATTGACTTTTCCATTGACAAATGGTTTCAGAAAAGCCTATACCTAAAGCTGAAGAAATCTTTTTTACTCCAAATCTTTTTTCAGATATAAAGCAAGAAATTCAACCTGTGCATGCTTTATTTACATGCACATAGGATATATCTGTATTTTAAGGTAATTGAACTGCAAGTATTGTTTTCATTAATGACAATATGCCAAAAGCCCTCTATCAGATTTAATTACCTGAATTCAAACACTTCATGCCTTTGGAGTCCCTTAGGGTAGCCAGAATATCTTCATGGAGTTGACAGTATGACAGAGAACTGTGAAAGTTCATGTTCTCATAGAAACATCTTTTGGAGCCCAGACCAAATACCTTAAATAGTAGCTTTTGATATCTATGTTTCAGCAATTGAATAAGTCCCTACATTTCAGTTGTTCAAAGCAGTCACTTTGGCAAGAATAATAAGATTTTAAGAACCCACAAAACCACAAAACAGAACATTCACACTTTCCATTTTTCCATTTTAAGTTATGATAAGATGATGTATTTACCTAAAATATAAGGATTCATCAGAGGGGCAAGATGAAAGATTTTAGGCTGCCATTCATGCAGATAGATTTCTGGATAGAAGATGTATTTTGAAACATTTCCAGGCACATGAAGAAAAAAGAAATAATTTCTGTGTAGACAGCAAAAGTCTGAAGTTTGAAAAACTAGACCTGGTCCTGATATGTTGGAAGGTGTCAGGGCAGGAGGGAAAAATACTAGTGAGATTAATGATGAGAAGTAAAGAAATCAAAGTGTTAAGTATTGAGACAGATCAGCAGTATCAGAACATAGAGTTGTTCTTTGAGAGAATTTGGTGTGGAGATATTTTGGTATAAATATATGGGAAGCTTGTGCAGCTCTCATATGGTTAAATGAAATCTTTTAAAAAAATTACTTTCTCTTATGGAAGTAAAAGAAAGGGACAAGACGATTGGAAGGGGAAGGGTAAATCCTGACGTTTCAATAACTTTTTTGACAATTCTGATGGGAGTTCAATGAGCTGGGCATCAATCCCTGTTGGAAGGCTGCCAAGGTTCTCTCATTTGGAGGAAAAGAATGAGAGTTCTTCACTCTTCTTGCAGGTCATGATTCAGGATATATTTTGCATAACTGTTGCCTGAAGTAGAAAAGTGCCTGAGTTATATAAAAGAAACAACATTGTCAGCTGCATTCCCTCCAGTCTGGGTTTACTGTTAGTGAAAGATATGAATGGAGTCACTGAAATTCATAATGTTCACCTGTTCATGTTTTCAGAAGACCTTAAAGTAATTACTGTTCTAGAACTGTATGGTCATTTTATAACATGGAAAGTTATATAAATGGCTATTTTTTTTAACTTGTATTTTTTTAAAAAATTATTCCATCCAAGGTTATGTGTAGGTTAAAATTAGGGATAGATATGGATATAGAGACATCAGTAAAGGGATAAAAAATAGATCTAAAGGAGTGGAAACTTAACTAAATGAAATTAAATTAAGTTAATTAAATCCATGAAGGGTTGGGCTGTAAGCAGTTTGTTCTGAATCTGCAGACCCAGCAGTTACAGTTATACCTGATTCCTGAACAGTTTACCTCTGTGTAAGAAAGTCTTGCAGTCCATCACTCAGCTCAGTGAGAATGGCATTTTCTTCCTTAACCTGTTCATCATCATTGTCTGCTGAGCTCAGCAAACAACATAGGGACTTCCAGGAGATATACATGAGAAATACAGTAAGATGGAAGATTATATTTAGGTCTTTCTCTATTCTGGTAAACTAAATAGAATCAGAGCATGACCAAGAAACAGCCTGTGATTATGTATACCTGATACTTATTATGTGGCTTTGCACAGTTCCAGTCCATATTAACAATCTCTGTTTGAAGCAATGATGAAATGTGGAAGGCTGCACAGGTAAGGAACTACCCACAGTAAGCAATATAGGTGTGGTAGTTTAGCCATATGGATATGAGTTGAAACATGTCAGTATAGCTCAGAGTCAATTTACTTGCACATATTAATTTTAATACCATAGACTAGTCTTGAGGTCCCTATTTAAGTGTTAATTTCCTGAAACAGCTCCTCCACTTCCACCTTTTCCCCAGTGCACCACTGCCCATTTTCTCACACCTACAAATTCATGAAAACAGAGTATCCAAAACTGACCTCATGTGCCTTGACTATACCCTACCCTCAGCTAGTCTTGGTCACTGTACTTTATCAAACTCCTGGATCAGTGATACTTAAAACCCACCAGTACAACTGTTATGTTATACTATATACATTGTGAATATATAAAGAAAAAAGGTTAGGAGTAAATTATTTAATTTGCCACAATTATGAGTTTCTTTTGCAAAGATGTCAACAGTGGGAAAGCACTGACAAGTACTGTAGAACATGTCCTAGAGGTAGAATTTTTATAAATGTGCAAGCTTTTGCCATTTAGCTTGATTAGCTAAATTGTGAAGAAACACAAGAAACTATCATTACTTTTAGACTTTGCTGATGGAAGGGAACAATCTAATTTCACATGTGATTAGAAAACTGTGCTTTTATCTTTACTGGTAGAACATCACTCAGTTGTAGAATGAACTAAAATATCAACTGAAATATTAAAAGTGTACATGCGTTCTTTAATTACAGTACTATAAGAAATGTGCTACTAAAATATATATGAAGCTATGTAATGTGCTCTATTATCATAAAAAATACCCCAATGCAATAACATATAGCAATTTCACAAATAGATATTATGTAGTTCATGGATAATATGCAGAGCCTACATTGAACTTACATGTCATTCTTACAGAGGATTTTAAAGAGTTATATCAGAAAAGGTAAGTACGCATTCCTTTATTTCAAATATTTGAAACTCAGTGTTCAGGCAGTTAAGGTGATTCAATAAAGTTTAAATATTTGAGTCAGGAGCCAATCTCAGTAGAGGAATGAAAATTATAAGCATGCCAGAATTGTCTGGTTTATAGTATTGCAATTACATTAATTTCATTAAACTCATAATAATAGAAAACACTTGAGAATAACACATTCCCCTCAATTCTGATCTTATAGTATCTTAAGTCAATTCACAGTTCTTGCTGTACAACTTCAGAATTTTTTTGTTGCTTTTATTAATATAGCCCATGGATGTTAACAAGCAAATGGGGCCTTATAGAAATATGTTTCCAGAATATTTATACTAGAAATGGAAGGATGTATCTTGGCCAGATGCCTTGTATTATAGCTATAATATTTCTTTTGTAATTAATTATTTATACCTTTTAATAGTTTGTTTCCCTACTAAAATAAACAACATTAACAATCAAATATCAATCTGTATTAATTCAATGGGTTCTTTCTCATGCTAACCTTGGTTGGCAGCTAGTTGGCCCCCAGCCTATAATGGTGCATGGAGTTATTTCTCCCCAGGTACAGAACTTTGCATTTTCCCTTGATGGACTTCATGAGATTCCTGTCAGCCCATTTCTCTCGCCTGTTGAAGTTCCTCTGCTGGCAATACAACCATCTAGTGTATCACCCCCTTCTCACAGTTTTGTTATATCTGTAAATTCGCTGAGGGTGCAACAAAGTGCTAATGAAAATGCTAAAAAATATCAGTACCTGAGGCCCGATGCTAATGACTGGGCTGCAACTGGACTTTGAGCTGCTCTCATCACCAACCTTTGAGACTGGCAGTTCAGACAGTTTTTCATCCATCTCAGTGTCCATGTATCTATCCCATATTTCATCAGTTTGTCAATGAGGATAGTATGGGAGACAGTGTCAAAAACTTTCCTGAAGTCTAAATAAACAACATCCACTGCTCTCCCCACAACCCATCCTAAAGACCTTGTCCTTTATGTCTCTGGAAATGGTTTCCAGGATTACTTGTGCCATGGCTTTCTCATAGTTGAGGTGAATATGATTGTTCTTCAATTGCCTGGATCCTCCCCTTTCCTCCTTCTTGAAGAGAGATGTGCTATTTTCTTTTTTCTAATTTTCAGGAATCAGTCTCAATTACCATGATCCTTCAAATACAATCAAGAGTGGCCTCACAAAGATGTTGGCCAGCTTCTTCTGCACTTGATGGTGTATTTTATGAAGATCCATGGACTTACATACATCCAGTCTGGGGATGTATGTAAGTACATACATACTGGGTAAATATTCCTTAACTTGATCTTCCTCCACCATAAAGTAATTATTCCTTAACTTACTTCATGAAGAAGTCAGCCTTCCTTTATCCAGACTTGCCTGTGGGTCCCAGGGACCTAGGATTGATTAACGCCAGTCTACAAATAAAGACTGATTTGAAAAAGACACTGATCACTTCGGTCTTTTCTTTGGTCTTTGTCACCAGGCTTTCCAGTTCAGCAGCAGGCGCTTTTTTTTTTTGGTTTTCATTTTGCTGCTGTTATACCTATAGAAACTTAGCTTCTCCTTCAAATCTTTCAACAGGTGGTTCAGGTAGGTTTTCCATACCATTTCTGCACACTTGGACACTTGGACACTACCTAATGGCAAAACTATATTTACATATGTACTTATATATACACACATATATATTCTCAAAAATCTTCCAAACTTCTACAGTGGTAAATTAAAAATTTCAACCAGACAATTATAGGAATGAATCTTCTTCCTCACTATTGCTCTTACCATGTGCATATTTGTATATAATATACATAATTTTTCTCTGTTAAAGTCTAATGGTGGCTGAATTTATTAAGTACATTCAGTAAAGTTATTTATTCATAAATCTAGATTAGGGTTCAATCTGGTCATGCTTCTAGGTGTTAGAGAGATTGCTTGTATTTAACCTTGAATCTTATTGTATTTACTCTTATTTGGCAAATTCATTATATTTTTTAGAATTTTATACACAGTAGACCAACTTAATTTACTTGATGAATTGAGCTAACGTAAACCTTTACATATGCTCTGTACTTGAATCCGAACCATAAAACCCAAAAGATTTATTAAAGTGAAATGGAAAATGCCACCAACATTGTGGATATGATTCTTATATCCTGAGGGACCTGCTTTGTAGAGAAGCAGGCTTGGTCAGAGCTATGTCCCTTTGTGCTTTTACAAAACAATCCTATAGGATTTTGTGATGGATTAAAGGGATTTCTAGATGACTGTGAGGTAATCCTATAAGACTCAATCACATGTAACATTGTCCTCCAGGATTTGTGAAGGACTAAAATATTATACTATAAGACCTGTAATGCTTCCTTCAGAAGCTATACAGAAATGCAAGCACATCTGACTCTAGATATTATGATAAGTATACAAGTGACAAGACACCTGGGAGAATATATAACTTCTATAATGTTTATAACACCTTTGTCCTCTTACTCAAGAAATTAATTTTGTATTAAAGGCCAGTGTTATGTGTTCAACCCTTCAATCAACTTTTTTTTCTTATTATAATTAAAATAAGGCAATTTTTATGTATGGTCCATGGGGCATCATTTTACTTTTTAACCTGTAGTTGATAAAAGGAAGACACTGTTTTCTACCTACTATTCAAATGTAAGTTTATCAAGAATTATAGAATTATTTAATTCTATTACACATACATATAAAGAAATACATGATTAGGTTTAGATAGACATATATAAGCTTAGTGGGATAGAGAGTGATCAAGAAATGTTAGACATCTCTTAAGAATGGTCTTAAGGGCAGTAGATCTCTGGCAGATAGTTTCAGAAGGCCCAATATCATCGAATAATAGATCCTGTATATTAGACTCACTGTAAATTTGTTGCTTTACATTGACATACAGGTCTCTAAATTGAAGCTGCTCATATGCAGAATTGCATTGGACTGTGCAAAAAAGGTTTACAAAACTGTAACATGACCATAAATTGGCATGATATTTGAAGAGATGAATGTTTATAGGTATTTAAACTTAAAGGTATGTTCTGTATTTTGTTTCTGAGTTGGTTTGGTAGTAGTTTTTGAAGGGTCTGGGTCTAATATGTGAACTTGTTCTACAGAAGTTACCTCAACGAGACCTGCAACATCAAAATTTCCTCAGCTACAAGTTTGTATTTTGGAATAAAACTACAGCTATTTCCCCTTCTCTTGCTTACGTCTCCTTTGGTTCACCCAAATGAAAAAAAAAATAAATATACTTTCTCAAAAATAGCAAAGATGGCATATCATTTCACACATTTCTTTATCGGAAACCACAGAAGTAGGGCTACATCTGTTACTTTAAAAAAATACCAACAAGGGATTAATCTCTGGCCCAAAGACAAACTGCTATGAGCCTGACTCTTGTCTACATGCATACATTTTCTTCCCTAGCAAAGCAGGGTGGCCACGTTTAAACTGACTATTGGGAACAATTCCTGAAAACATGATAATTAACACTGGTTCGATATTTCTTCAAACTAGTGGTCTGGACCAAAATCATGTGAGGAAGAGTGGGATCAAATAATCAGTGTGGATAATTATACATATATTATCAAACCATTGCTTCGGGCCCATTTTACCTACTGGACAATACATAGCTAGTATTGTAACAAGTTCTGAACAGAAATAAAAAGAAGAAAAGAATCACAGCATTTTTTTTTTTAAAGTCTGTACTTACATGGAAAACATAATCCAAAGAGTTAAGAACATTCTGAATTTGATATCACAGAAAGCATAAGAGATCTTTTGGTTGTATTGATATGGAAAGAATCAGGCAAGAAAGCCTTGCCTGTGTATACTGGTTTTGGCTGGTTTAGACTTAATCTTCTTCATAGTATTTGTATGAATAGAACCATGTTGATATTACACCAGTGTTTTATTTTTCGCTAAACAATGCTTTACACAGTGTCAAAACATTTTCTCATGCTGTTCCACCAGTGAGTAGGCTGGAGAGGTTTGGAGGGAACACAGCTGGGGCAGCTGACCCCAACTGACCAAAGGGATATTCCATATCATATGACATAATGTCCAGAATATATGAGTTATGTCATTTGTTTCCCAAGTAACTGCTATGCGTGATGAAGCCCTGCTTTCCTGGAAATATCTGAACATCTGCCTGCTGATGGGAAGCAGTGAACAAACTCCTTATTTTGCTTTGCTTTGCAAATGCAACTTTTGCTTTACCTATTAAACTGTCTTTATATCAACCCATGAGTTTACTCACTGTTATCCTTCCAGTTCTCTTCCCCATGCTGCTGCAAGGGAGTGAGAGAATGGATGCATGATGATGAGTCACCTTCCAGGGTTAAAACACAGTGCTGTGATATGAAAAAATAATGTGAAATTAAATGAAAGTTTTTCAGGAAAGATAATCTGAACAGGAATTCCAGAGCTTAGAAAGGTCTTGAATTTATTATATCAACATAAGATAAATTCCAGAAAGGCAAAGATTGTTTGGATATTGCAGGCCAGTTCCTACTGTGATGTAAATTAAAAGTGTTTAAATTACTACAGTACAGAAATGCTAATTTGTTAGTTCTTTATTCTTTTAACTGAGACCATTATACAAAGGAAAAGTTATCTTGTCAATCTTATTTGCTGTGGAATCAACTGTACCACTTTTACAGTTTTAGGTGTATAAATAAATGTATATGTATTTCTCTATCTACTTATGTTTTATTGGGAGTAAAGTATTCCCAGTCTGAAAATTGCTGACAAATGTGAACAGATTGTCGCTGACCTTTTCTGCTCATGCAGCACAATTAATTTTGGCAGGTTTTGCTATGTGATGGACCGTTACACTCTGCTTATTTATACACAATAAGAATGTGTCTTATAATGTTGTTGACTTTGAAAAGATTTTTGACTTAGTTTAATGTTCAAACTTTAATAATATTTTATAATCATTCTAAGGTACTGGTAAATAATTCTTCAAAGCCTTTATTATCCACATGAAATGGTATTTTCCCTTTCAGATTATGGAATGGATTAAGTCATATGGACTTCATTTTAAAAGATTGGCTGTAATCCCTTGTAATCTTAACAACATTAGCAGCTAGGTCTGTTCTGTGCAATGGCTAAACTACTGAAAACTATAAAAGTGGTACACTTCCACACATTATACTCATTTGGTGTTACTATATTCCCCTCACCTGCTTTTGGGTACGTACAGTATGAGTTTCTAAATCTGAAGTATGCATCCTTTATTCAAGTCTAAAGAGGGGAAAATGACACCTGTAAGGAGTGTCCCATTGGATCTATTTGGGTATCTAGATTAAATTGATATAAATTAAACCTGAAAAATGCATCTTTCTCCCTTGAATTCCTTGAAGGGAATTTAGGATGATGGCATACTAGATGCTTACAATTGGTTGAAACATTCTGTTCTGCTTCTTTGATTCTATGATTCTTTAATAGTGTCATACGTCCTCTGTTTTCTACAAATTCTTTAGAATCTAAAATCACGTATTTCAAGGACATCTTTTCTTTTATTACTTTATTTTCTGTTTTGTGTCTTTTTGAAGCCTGCCAAAGGCTGCTGCTGACTAGAATAAGTAGTATCAGTTTTATTTTTCAGAGTTGTTCTCATAATTTAAACAATATAGAAACAAAACTGGTACCAAGCAGGAAGACTTTTTCTTCCTGGTTGTTTTTTGGCTTTTTGTGTTTTGTTTTGTTTTTTTTTTTTTTTTATAAAGAAAAGGAATTTTAACACAGCATTTCTTCCAATGGTGTCTATATTATTTGAACAAATAAGCAATTTCTGATCTAATTAAGTTCTGCTTCAGTATAGGCAGTTTGTACAGAGTATAACTCCTCTTTCTGCTGCCTGTCCTCTGGAGTTAAATAAATTTAACCCATCTGTTCTGAGATGTTTAAAAGTTAGACATCCAACTTTTCTAGTCTGGTTGCCTTCTGTCATAGTCAACAGAAAGAGTCAGGCATAACATGAGGACGATTCATCTCACCCTGAAACAGGTACCCAAGACAAATTAGTTGGAAGTGCTTGGCAGTATTATTTCTTCTACCATAGCTATGAACTTGGCTTACTTGTTGTAGATATCTAGTTTCCAGATACCTGCAGCTAGCTGACACGAATTCCACTTGGAATGCTATATGACTTGGAGAAACTAGAATTTTTTGCTGATGGAAAATATAATTTATCTGCATAGAACATCTGGTTCTTTCTTTGATAAGTGAGTCTCAGTAAACTAAGGCACAACAGTAAATCTCAGGATAGTCTGAAGATATTCCAAAATGATTCATGAACACATTTGGACCCTCATACTCAAAATATTCATCTCAAAGAATTGTAACAGCACAATATTAACAACATGGAATGAAGAAATGAAACAGAGAGATTGTGAGTTGACATATTGTTGATGTTTCTCTTCCCCACC
>JAOXNG010000001.1:174001333-174013573 GCA_028566535.1 Scolopax minor | reverse complement strand
TGGATGGGGCTTTGAGCAACCTGCTCTAGTGGGAGGTGTCCCTGCCCATGGCAGGGGGGGTGGAACTCGATGATCTTAAGGTCCCTTCCAACTCAAACAATTTTATGATTCTATGATTATTACTTTATCAGCATGACTCCTGATTCATAGGACAATTCTTTGTCCTATTATATAATGGTTGCATACATCAAAATGGAATAAGGAAACCCTCATTTTAAGGAAATTTTTACATTGCCATAACAAACCTTTCCAGTAAATACTGATGTTAGAGTTCAGAATGGAACTAGAAAGTGGTCAGCTGGCCCATGTGGATCATAAACTTGAAGATAATCCTCTCATTCAGCCTGCTGTAGTGGAAACTCTGAGTTCTCTAAGGCAGCAGCAGAAGCAGAAAAAGTGTTACACTAAAACTGCTTTTGCTCTTTCTGAGTCTTTGTTCTGGAAATAATGGCACAATTTCAGTGTTGCTTAGTAACTGAAAGACACAGTCATATGTATACACTCACATACACAAAATCCTACAGCTATACACATGTATATATGCATTGAGATAAGTAAAAGGGGTTTGTCTTTAAAAAGAAGATTAATTGAAATTCTAGAGAACTATTATTTTGCTTAGGTTAGAAGAAGTGCTTTCTTGTTCTAATAAACTACTGAAATATAGAGATAGAATCCCTGCTTATTTTAGTCTGCAGGTCCAAACTGCGTAGCTTATAAGTGTTTAAAAGCCATTATGGTGTAACCCTGCATGTCAAGAACCTATTTGTGTGCAGAACAAATGTCTGAGGGAAAACTGCCAATAGAAACTATACTGTTATAGCAGTAAATCCATCTGCTGTCTTTATTCTTTACAGGCTTAATAGTTAAATACATATATAATTCACTTATTGCTGCCATGATGATCATACACATGATCACTATGTACTGCAACTCTAATGATACACTTTGCAGAACACCTTTGCTGGTTATCAGTGAGCAGTAGGCAGTTTCTCTTTACAAGAAATATAAAGGACTGTTTTCCCTATAAAGTCCAGTGTTGGCTATTTTTCCTTTTGCAATGAAGGAACTCCTCTCACACCCTCAAACCACAGCATAAGAGATTTGCACACTCCAATAAAAGCAGTAATTCTGCAAGGATTTCCTTCTAGTTTTGAAAATTTTGTTCCAAAACAAGCAAGTAATCAAACAGTCCTTTTGAAAGGATCTCTAATATGGGATGAAAAGAGATATACTCACCCTACCAGAATGAAACAAAATGGCAAATAAGGGTCAATTTGCAAACACTGTTTCCCTGATCAGTAATTTTTCAAAGACAAATCTAGTCAACTTGACTAGAACCATCAGTAGAATCCATTGCTCACTAAAAGAAATTAGAGATTTGCATTCTGCATCTGTGCTTGCAAGTGCTGTCAATAAACTTTGAGACTATAAACTTAAGAATTTCATTATTTTACACTTCTGTCAAATCCTATTTTCCTTATGAGGTCTATAGCTAACTCTTCTTGACAAAGACCTAATTCACCGTTTTCTCTTTTACCCCTAGGCATTTTTTCCCACTGTTGATGCAAAAAAGGACTTAGATAAACTGCCACATTTGTTACTGTAGATTCCTCGCACTCCTGCACACATGAACACTGGCAAGCGCACAGTAAAAGAAACACTTCAAGAGAGAAATACAACTGTTTCATCCTTGCAAGGAGAAAAAAAAAATAAAACAACCTCACAGGATTAGCTTATTTTTGAAAGTTTCTTTGACTTTGCTTTCTATTAATAATGACTACACAAATAAGTATACAAACATTTTCTATGTGAACAAAGCATAAACACTTCAGCATGAGATTAACTTAATTACACTGAAAAGCCCTTACACTTCAGATGAGCCATTCATCCATTTAACATGAAGGCAATGCTTCAGTTGCCTTCAGAGAACAGGGGCTGAATAAAGGTCGCTAAGGGTGTGCTTAGACTCTGTATCTGAGATGCATTAACAATATGCAGGCAACAAAAAGGGGCACTCATTCTAACTTTTCCTTCTTCTGCTCCTACCTGTGCGCTTTGTGCTGATAGATGCCTCTAATCGTTAAACCTGAATAGATTATATGTATATATTTATATATATGTATGTGTTTTAGATCATTTTTCTGACATTAATTTTCTGCAAAATTAATGTACTGAATCGTCTCACTATGAAATTGGCCAAGCACAAAACCCAACAGAAATAGAAGGAAGGTAAAAGAGAGTATGTAATAAGGGAGAATAAAAGGTGACCTTCCCTTCTGGTAAGCTATTGCATTAGCTCAATTGTGCTATCTACAGCCACCCTCAGATATGATAATATAAAACTAGTGGAAATGAGAGGTAATAGTATAAAATCACTTATGTCTCCTTTTATTCCTAAATATTGGCTTAGTGAATCCAGAAATCTCTTTAATTCATGTTAATATCACAAAATAACCAATTAAAAATAGATATTCCTATCTCTATTCTCTTCTCTGGACTAACGGCTGTATTTTCACATACTCTGGCTTTTTTGTTTGGTTTGTTTGTTTGTTTTCCAAAGCTTATCCTTATTTTTTATACACTAAGGAAATCCAACTTTTGAACTACCTGTTGCACAAACAGGCAAGAACAGAATTCCAGAAGAGATTTGTTGTTGATATTTTTTTCTCTAACCAGCAAATGGTTAAATTATGTAATTTTGTATACCTCTTTAAACTTAATAATTCTCTTCTAGTCTATGGACTTTAATGGATCTTTTAAAATATACCTGTGGCTAAGCAGTCTGCTACAGAGGAGACAAGATTTTCATGCCTCATGTATCAAAATGAACAACACTAATGAATTAGAACTTACTCTTGACTTAATAACTTTTGCAAGTCCTCTTTGAATTTCAAAATCTATTTTGAAAGAAAATGTATAAAATACCTGGCATCATACTATTGCCTTTTTTTTTTTTTTCCACTTTCAATGAAATGTCTTCTTTCATGCTAAGCCTTGGGCAGTAATCTAGAAACAGAAATCATTTAACTTTTCTATGCTTTATTAATTTTCATTTAACACTATTCTCAATAGGATTCATTAGGCAATCTCTGAAATATTCACCTCTCAGAAGACTGTAGCAAAAAGCTGTGTAGTGCTGGTCAGATAGCCACAAATACTTCAGAAAACTGGAATGGGAAACACTGTTTCTTGAAAAGTCAGATATTTTATGACTATGATATTCGTTATAACACTGGATTATTAGTTGATAAGTCCTGGGATACTATGGTGATATTTTCTTCTCCCTTCCAGTAGTGGACAAAACACCATGATATCTAGTAAATGCTCAGTAATTTTAAAAACCCTCAAAAAGTCTTAGCTGTCTTTAATTTAATGAAAAGTGTTTTAATAACTTTTCAACATAATCTTCAGTTCTCTTTCCTCCTGGGAGACCAAGCAGATGAATATTATTACATCTAGAAATGATGTCAAGGTTCTCTAATTTATCATGACAAAAGGCCGCCACTGTTACCATTTTTCTGCAGAAAGATTTTAATTTATTAAATGTTGTCCTTATTAATCTTAACTCTTCTCTGTCATCTCAATTGGCTTAGATATCTGAAAGAAAACTGTCAAGATTTAATATATCCTTATAAAATAAAATAAAAAAAAATTAAAAATTATTTTTAAAAGCTAAAATTGAAGGAATTACTTATCCAATTAATCTATGTTACTTCAAATCCTGATTTTTGGCACAGGGCTAGTAAAACTCTGGTGTATTTTCCACCCTTAACAATTTGAGTTTAGTGTTTGTTATTTTAAGAAGGCATGATTTGTTTACTGCACAGGTCTTTCTAGTAATGGTAGAAGACAAGTACTCTTTTTGTATCTGGATGAATGCCATTTCTCTGCCTTCTTTTTTATTACTGTTCTTTCTGCTAGCTTCAGATGGGCAAAGAAAACAGTAAATCAATTTCTGCAGTGACCATATCTGCCTTTATTTTACTTCAGAAAGAAGTTAAAGGATACAATTATTTTAAATTGGTTGAATAGAAATATTTTCAAAATTTTTTTAAATATCCAATTTTAAAAAGCACGATGTTTGAAGATTATTATAATTATTATTAGCTACTTCTATAACATGATTATATAGATCCATGCATCAAACAAAAACTACATTTGCAAAGAGATTTGCAAGTATTTATTTTATATTCAGTGATGTATGAACTGAAGTCTACATCATTCACATCTGATAGTGATGAACTTCTAGATAAGGACCATGTTCAACCTTTTTTCTATATGTGGACAAAAGAACATTTAGCTATTTTCCTAGGCTTCACCTAACAAAATGTAGGTGAAAAGACATTGGTACCCTAAGCTCTCTGTACAGTCTATACACACAAAAAGCCACTTTTTTTTCACACAGTTCTTTGGGATGAGATGAATAATGACCTAAAGAAGTTTTTGTCTCTATCTATTAGTGCTAAATATATCTTAGCATGACTATCTCAGCAGTAGGCATCTGTATTATCAATATCAATATCAAATCAGAAGAATCCCACCATTTTGTCTCTGGAAAGTCTTTTACGGGATGACTTGGTAGCATTTCCTCTACTGCTTTCCTTCAAATAGCCTATAAAATGTGGTCATGACATCTTCCTGTGTGAGGATAATGTGACACTAAGTGTGCTTTGGTAATGGAAATAACTTATTTTTTCATTACTAGAATGAGAGGACTTAACTCCAGTATCACTATATTTTACAGCAAGGAGTCTAAAATATCCTTGGTTTTATTCTGTCTTTTTAAGTCCCTTAGTTTCAAATAAAAAAACCCACTAAATAGCAGAAGGAAGACTATGCTAGAAGATTTTAGTTTAATTCTGAGAGAAAAGGTTGCAGTAAGAATCTGAGAAATCAGATGAAAGTTTTACAGATAGAGAAGTAGAAACAAATTAAAAGTGATTTATAAAAACAACTTTCATCTTTTATTGGGTTAAAACAAGTCCATACAACTCAGTCATACTTGTAAAAAAAAGCCAAGAGCTGTTTCCAGAGCTTATAGAAAACTAAGATGAAAAGATTTTAAAGGACTGATGTCTGTCTCAATTAAAACAACCTACTGAGAACGCTTGTGCTCATATGACTTGCATAATATCAATTTGAAAAAAAAGGCAACATTTCCATAGGTTAAATCTGAAGGGATAAAGAGTATGTTCACCTTTAAAAATTTTTTGTACTCACAGAATATTCAAAGAACAGAGATTTTTAGAGAAGAATGCAATTCCCAAAATTTCAAGGTAAACAGCAGGGCTAGGTCTTTTCCTTTTATAAGTTCTGTGCTTTTAAAATTTTACCCATCTTTCTTCATTTAGAATATTAGAGGACTTGATACAAATGTTTCTATCAAACTATATTACATAAGAAATTATAAAACACAATATTCTTCCTTGAAGTTTCTTCTTGTTTCACATTCAGTTTAAAAAGCAAACAAACAAAAATTTTCTGAAGGTAACATTGTTCTGAAGCTTAATTTCTCCTGTAAATATTAATGTGAATATATAATGAATCTGAACTGAAATCTTTGGTTTTCTAATGAGTTAGTTTTATATTCTTTTACAGCAAATGCAGGTTTAATGTTTAAGCTCTGTGTTTTAGTGCTTTAACTGTAAAATAATATATTGATATTATGTCTTTATGGGAAAAACTGCAAACAGTGCAGTTATGTAGTGTGATCTGTTTATTAAATGTAAAATTTTCTGGAAAAAAAAATCATTGTAGAATAACTTAACTTCATTTTTTTTATTATTTACAAGGTTACAAAACTCACATCTCATGCCAGAGGTTGGAGATCACAAAATGCTAATAATCATTCCCTTTCCCTAATGAAAATATCACTGTTCATCATTTATTGCACACTGTTGTGTCCCATTAATAAAGTGCTAACTAATATATATCTTCCAACATATATAAGTAGCTATGCTTGTCCATGAATATTTTTAAATACAGTTAGTGTATAACCATAAGCACATAGTGTTCAATCATGCAGGATAAGTGTTGAGATGTTAGATTTACTAAGATCCAATTCATACGATACAAATTATTCTTATTAAACATTACTCGTACTTGTTGAATAATTAAATAGTGGTATTTACATTTACACACAAACTCATGGAAAAAAAAAAATATAGCGAAATATCTATCAGTTTCATGGAGCTGATATTATACTTTTCTAATATAGTGTCATATTTTGAGGTTTTATATGTATTTTTAATTTTGAACCAACTATTCAATTCAATTGCTTCATGGCACTCTTCAGTGAATAAAATGAATTCCCTAACTTTTCTATGTGAAAGAAAATACAGCAATTAAGGGTACTACGTAAAGTGTATTTACATCTGCATTAAAAGCAGCTACAAAAACTGTTGTGAATAGTGAAAGAATCTAACCACATCTAGAGTTAATATCCTGAATCGGGTCCAATTTTCTTCCATTATATTGATCTAAATTGTATGAGTCTGCATATATATATATATGCCTATGTATATATATATGTATAATCAATAATAAAAGAGAATATCACACAAGTATCTGTTGCCTTTCTAGAATGCTGCTGCTGCTACTATGTCAAAATAAAACATTCTGTAAATACTTATTGAATTATGCCATTTAATAATGCAACATAATAATGTTTCTAACATGATCTTCTAGAACAAGAAATCAAATGTAATGTTGTACTAACTTCTCTCTCCAATAATTTTGTCTCCTACATTATCCGTATTATATCTTGCATGTTTCTGAAATAACAATGTTATTCATTTTATTATTATTGGGATTTAGGAATAAAAATGTTAGATGATTACTTAGGAACACCACTGAGTGCTATGTGTATATACCAAACTTTATTTAAAGAGAAAACATGTATTAAAATATCTTTTAAAAATGAACTTACATAAAGGGCTTCTCAGAATTATAATTTTATTACAAAAAGCATTTCCTTAATCTAGATTTTGATCTATAATCGTACATTATCAGTGGCAAATTTGTCTAGTTTGTTCACCTCATCTAAGTTATTTTAATGCATTTTATTTTTAATTTAACATTATTATGATTTTTATTTCCACTATGGCTTTTCCCCTATAATACAGCTTTTATCCTAAATGGGAATTTTTTTCAGCTTGGAAAAAATGCCCTTTTTGGATTATTTTCTCAAAAAACGTATTCATGCCCATATATAATTAAAATTTAAGGCTCATTTTTGCTTTTTGAAAACAAGTTAATTTAATACTTGATGGATAAACATACACATTGTGTGGTCCAGTTTTCTGCATGGTTTCTTCACTGGGAAATAAAGAAAACACAATGATCTAATATTTGTGTACTCAAATACATGTGGATGGATATGTATATTCTAACAAATATCTTTGAAAATACTAATTGAAAATGTCAGCTTACCTTTTCTAACAGTTTTCAAAACCTGAAACACTTCAAGGTATTTATCCTAGATTAATAAAAAGTTCCACTTTTCCTCTTTCGTTTAAAATACTGCAAAAGGAGACACATTTATATGTATATGTGTAACCTCAGCAAAATTTATGTGAAGGGATTTAAGTGGCACTGAAAAAAATTGAAAGACCTGATCTGCAAAAACATTGTCAGGCATATAAAGGTGCTGCTGAGCCTATCATCTGAAATACCATTTACAAAAGTGAGTTGAGAGGTAAAGCTCCTTATGACACAAAAGGAAATACTTAGCACCTAAACATGTATTCACAACATTGCTCTTATGCTTGCCCTTTTCCTCTACTCATATTGTACTATTAGCCATGATAGAATCAGGATACTTGTTGAAATGACCTCATGTCCAAGATAGTATGGATGCTCTTTTATTATATAGGTAACTAACAATATATTGCCCTTAAAAAGCTGAGATGCAGATACCTACATGAGGTTGGCATTCTTCCCTAGAAGTTATGTGTCTAAAACTAAAAACAGTTTGGGATGAAAGCTGAAGAAGTCCATAGGATGGTTTAGTAGTATTAAGTCTTAACCTGATTTCCTTGTATTACTCTTAAACCTTGCTTGTCAGAAGTGTAAAATAAAATAAAAATAAAAATATAAAAATAAAAATCAGTCTTAATAGACTTTGAAATGAAACTTTTCTATTCCTCTATCCTGATCATAGAATTTGCTAATAGTTAATTCATCTCAGAGGTTTCTCTATCTGCTACCATTTTGTCTTGACTTTTAGAAGAGATTACCAAAAACTCTAGTAATTGGATTTCCTATTTTGGATTCAGCCACAGCATAAAATATGGTACCAGTAAATGGAAAGTAATTAAACTATCACAGAGGACCTTAGGTGGCTCTTTTAAGCAGCTTTGAATTGCAAAAGGCTCTTGCTGTTGTTTAACCTTGACAGAGTTGTTTGCTCATGAGCATGCTGAAGCTATTGCCTTGGAGACCACAGTCACTGAACCTCACTGAGGTTTGCAAACTGAGTATCAAACTGAGCTTGAGCAATCAAGTCCTCTGAGTGAAGATCCCACAGTTGGAAGTTCAATCATATGAATAATGTAAAAATTTCAAGTGGTTTAGATATAGTGTTTTAGTATATTATGACTGAAGACATGAGTGGTCCAAAACAATGGTGTATATCTTAAAGGGAAGCCATAAAGTAAACTCTCCCTCTTTATTAAGCAGCACACAAACATACAGACATGCAGGTAGATTTAATAATCTCTACATGCATACTTCTTCTGCACTACTCTGGAGCATTACTTAGGCTCAGGGGAATGTTTGTTTGTTATGGTAGACTTCCTCAGCCTTCCTGTTGAAGTAAACTTCTCCCTTCTTCCTTCAGGTCTCAGTTCTCTTTGTGTTGATATCTAATATTTCCACCTCATCTTCCTGTGTTCTTTGAAATCCATGCTTTTTTATTCCATTCTGTTTGTATTCTTAGACCTTATTCTCAGTAGGAATCTTCTTGATTCAGTCATCTAATTTTCCCAAGGTATTTCTACTTGAAAATCAGTAAACAATTGGATCTATATGAGATATGAGAACCTGTGGACAGGTTATGCTGGGTTCAACATCTTCACAGAAATGCTTCTACAGTATAGTAATTTTATGACAGTGTCAACCAGTATATAGAGTCAAAGATTCCTCAAGATTCCATTGAGATATCTTCCAGTGAAAACCTTAGGCCTGGTATTTGCAGTAACAAAACAAAACAAAATAGTGACAGAAAGATCAAGATCTTTGATATGCAATACAAAAAGTTTTGCAATTCATTTTTAGAGATGGATAATTACTGTCAATAGAATACAGGTTCCTATTAAATATTTTTTCCTCAAGGAGAATTTCCCAAGAGGAAGGATGCTGTATGTGAAAACAGAAAATATTGGAGAGGAGATTGCTTTAGAATGAGAATGAATGCACAGGAGTGAAGCATGCAGCAAAGAAGAATCTCCTTTGAGTTTGTTGATGAGAGAAGATAGTCCGACTACATGACAAGTGAAAATGTATGCATAGGAATAAAAAGGGGAAAAAAATATCAACCTCCCCTTCCCCAAAACCAAGATCACCTAGGCTGGAAGGGACCTTCATCTAGTACAAGCATCAACCTAACTTTGACAAAAAACCAAAACAAACCATCACTAAACCATGTCCCCCAGCAGCATGTCAACCCACCGCTTGAACACCTCGAGGGATTCAAGTGCCTCAACTGCTTCCCTGGGCAGCCCATTCCAATGCTTGATAACCCTTTCAGTGTAAAAAGTTTTTCCTAATATCCAACCTGAACCTTCCCTCACACAACTTGAGGACATTTCCTTTAGTCCTGTCACTGTGACCTGGGAGAAGCGACTGACTCCCACCTCTCTACAACCCCCTTTCAGGTAGTTGTAGAGAGTAATAAGGTCTCCCCTTAGTGTCCTCTTCTCTAGGCTGAACAACCCAGCTCCCTTAGCCTCTCCTCATAAGACTTGTGTTCCAGACCCCTCACCAGCTTTGTTGCCCTTCTCTGGACCTGCTCCAGCACTTCAATGTCATTTTTGTGGTAAAGGGCCCAAAACACGAGGTGGGGCCTCACCATTGCTGAGTACAGGAGATACTGCAAAGAATCCCAGGTACTCAGCAGAAGCCAAACTGAGTAGGATATAACAGCAAGTGCTCACACCCTCTATTGTTACAGAAGTGTGGCAGAAAATACCATTTGCATATCTACTTCATTTCAGTTAAGTTAGATCCCCTAGGAAGTTTATAAAATTTGGAGGCATCAAACACTTAAATTCCTTGTAGGACCCAATCTATTCTGCATGTCCATAGTAATTATGTGTCAGAGAATTAGAGGACACACATAATGAAAATCTTGGGCAGGAATGTATATGATAAACTAGAGAAATTGGAAAGGAGTGTCTTTGGCATAGGGCCATTCTAACATTTCATTCCTTTATAGGACTGCCTCTTTCTTTATAAGCCTGACTGTACTTCATAATGAATGATAACAAGCAGAAAACAACAAATCTCTTCTGTTTATAATAGTACAGCAGATAAAATATTAAATTACACTGTGGGAGAGTAGTTTTATTACTTTGCTGAAGCAAAATGTTCATTCTTGAGCAATGTCTTTACCAGGCAATAGGATATTCTGTAGGTCTTTTATTTCCCTGAAATAAGCATGATTCAGGCACAGCAGAAGAAACAGATTTTCACTAGCTTCTGTGAACAATAACTATACAACTTTGACATGGCTCTAAGACTCTGGACAATGGTGTCCTTCTCTCATTTCCTTCTCATTTTCTTATTTTGTTTTCCAGGAGTATAGAACTTATGTCCAAATTTGAAGGACTGAAAGTGTAAAAGCCAAGGATGACCTGGAATTGTATCTGGCAAAAGTTTAGAAGAGCAACAAGGAAGGGTTCTACAAGTATATCAAAGGATGTACATAAAAGCAAAAGGAAGACTGGGGAAAAATGGAGCTTCTGCTGAATGGGACAGGGTAACTGATGGCAAATGACATGGGGAAGGCCAGGGTATTCAGTTCCTTATTTACCCTGATCTTTCCAAGTAAACCCAGTCTTGAACAAGACTTACTGTTGTCGGAGGAGGGCTGGATTAGGGAGTGCTTAAAAGAATGGAATGTATGTCTGTGTGGTGTGATGGGTTGCACCCACAAGTGCTGAGGGATCTAGCTGATATTGCAAAGCCAGTCTCAATTGTCTTTGAACAGTCATGCAGATTGAGAGAGGTTCCTGAATATTGGAAGAGATCGTATATCACTCCTATTTTCAAGAATAGCAAAAAAAAGAAGATGAAAAAATCAGGGGATCTACACACAGGTCAGCATGAACTCAATCCTTGGGAAGGTGACAAAATCCTCCTATAATGCATATTCAAACACATGAAAGATAAGAAGATGATCAGGAGTAGTCAGCATTATGAAGGGGAAATCATGCTTGACCAACCTGAAAATGTGGCTTCTGAAATGTGGTGACTAGCTTGGTGGGTGAAGAGAAAGCAGTAGATATTTTTTACCTCAAATTTAGTAAAGCCTGTGATACCATCTCCCATGATATTCTCATAGACAAGATAAAAGCAGATCTATGTCAGATATGTGTGCACCCTCATTAAGTTCGCAGCTGATACAAAGTCAGGAGGAATGGCTGATACCATCAACCATCACAATGATTGTGGTGCCTGTGGTTCAGAGGATTTTGTTCCTGTCATATGGTGTGACCTTATGCCATTAAACAAGAGAATGTGTAAAGTCCTGCGCCAGTATGCACTAGGAGCTCAGCAGTAGGAAAGCAGCTCTGCAGAGAAGGATGTGGGAGTTCCAGTGGACAACAAGCTGACTAAAAGCTAGCAATGCATTCCTGAGGCAAAGGAGAGGGTCTTGGACCAGATGATTTCACAAATTCACGGATTAGACAGAGTTGGAAGGGACCCCTAGATATCATTTAGTCCAACTGCCCGGCTAAAGCAGGAACGCCTAGAGCACATTACTCAGGACTGCATCCAGGCGGCTCTTGAAAATCTCCAGAGAAGGGGACTCCACAACCCCACTGAGCAGCCTGTTCCAGTGCTCCGTCATCCTCACTGTAAAGAAGTTCTTCTTCATATTTGAATGGAACTTCCTATGTTCTAGCTTATGCCTGTTCCCCCTTGTCTTTTCATTGGAAACCACTGAAAAGAGTCCAGCTCCATCATCCTTCAACCCACTCTTTAGGAACTTGTAAACATAGATGAGGTCTCCCCTCA
>JAOXNG010000001.1:173948136-173960691 GCA_028566535.1 Scolopax minor | reverse complement strand
GGAAGGAAGGAAGGAAGGAAGGAAGAAAGAAAGAAAGAAAGAAAGAAAGAAAGAAAGAAAGAAAGAAAGAAAGAAAGGAAGAAAAGAAGGAAGGAAGAAAGAAAGACTTTCAGAAAAGTCAAATTAAAAATATTATTGCATTACCATAATCAAATAAAGCAGAGAAAGGGGATGGGGGTGGGGGAAAAAAAAAACTTAAACAGTTTGTCCCTTCTACTATGTCACTAAGCTTTTCTAGACACTCAAAAAAGGCCATGACAAAACAATCCTGAGCTACAGGAAACATAAAAAGAAACATATCCCTCTTATAAAAGCAGTGAAATCAAAATACCCACTTTCCCACATTAAACATTATTTTTCATGCTATTCAGGCTTTGCAAGCATATTTTTACAAAACTGGGTCATTTTCCTTAAAAAGTATAAGGATATTGCACCTAAGAAAAATGTCAAAAATTATACCCAGAAAATACATCAGTTAAGATGAAAGAAAGTAGGACAATTATGCTTAATTTATACTTCTGACTAAAATGCTTATAAACAATACAAGACAGAAATTACCTACTAGTTGTCATAGGACTCTTCAAAACTTATCTGTATTTCAGACAAGTATAGAGTCTTGGCTTTCAATGTGTCTAAAAATTAATATTTATTATCGAGAAGTAAAGGAACTTTTTTTCACCATAAAATCTCACTGCCTACTTTGCATATTGAAGTACTTATTTTCTTCTCTGTCAGGAATAAGACTGAAATATATTTGTTTTTATTTGACAACAGTATGTGGGACCATCTTGGGGGCTGTTCTTAGCAGCCCTAAGAAAGCAACTCTATCTAGCAAATGGCATTATCATTATCATTTCAACATGATTCAGTCTCATATTATCTAATTAGACAATGGTATACACTATTTTAATGGTACTACACAATATATGCTGTATTATTTTTTTGTTTACTGCTAATATTATTTCTTAACTATATTCAGAGTATCTGATTATGGACAACTGGGTGATGTTCACATATGCTGCGTCAAATGAGACAGAAATAAAACCTACTAAGCAAAATTTCTAAAGACAGTCTAAAATAAGACCTTTGTTGTGATTCTGTTAAAATAAATTTGTTACATGCTTTGTACTATGGTAATAGTATGTTGGTAATCTTATTTTATATTCTATTTCTGTCAATTTTAGTTTTCATAATTATATTAAAATTGTAATTAGTTGCATTCATTCCTATCCTTATATTGACAAGTATAATCACGCACCTGAGACTTTCAATTATGTTACTAAATAAAATAAGGTAAGGGGATGAGTTTTCACACTGTGGATTACTCCTTATCCAACCCCTGGCTTTCTTTTGGACCACCCCAACCGTCTCTTTCCAAAACAATCTAGGTTCTAGCACATACTTGCCCTAACAAACACCTGGCTCAGTTGCAGAGTGGGTTGCTTCAGTTTCTGTCCCTTTTATACTTAACAGCTTAGAGATACCCTAAGCATCTTTTCTCAGTAGTTATCTTGTCATTTCTGTTCTCAGAGGAGTGGAACACATAAAAACTCATTCATGAAAAATGAAGTGTTGCATGATAAAACCAGGGAATCAAGAGGTCTGTCAGGGAAAGCAAAATGGACATCAGAAAATATTATTGCAGCATATACAACATGGAAATTCTTGCAATATATAGTGTTTTCTTTTAAGATAAAAAGGGTTTTTTCAAAGATAAGAAATGTGAGATTAATGTTGGAAAAGCTCCTACTAAAGTTAAAAATCTTTATGTTAAAAAACACTTAAGTTTTTAATCCTGTCATGCTTTATTTATCCAGCTGAATTTTTATTTAACATGGCTAATTGCCCTATAACACACACTTCCTCTACTAACTTAAATTGGTGTAGCACCCCTGCATGTGTCCAGCCATATTTTAAAAACAAAAAGCATAATTAAATAATCCAATCTTTATTTTGTTGTCATATCATTCTCTATGCATTCACTTTTACCTCCAGTGATTTATGCTATTAACTGAACATAAACATTCCTCACTCAAGATATGAAAAAAAAGAAGCTATTGGATGAATACTGTATTTGAAAACCTTCTAGCCAATCAGCATTTTAAAAAGTGAAAAAGCTAGCAAACATCTGTGTCTGAATTTACCTCAAAAAGGCTTTAAAACTAAAATTAAAGGTTAGAATATCAGAAGTATGATACTGGGCAATACATTGAAATCTGCCAAGAAAGGGATTCAAATATGTAGTCCACAAACATAGTTTCTTTTGGAAAAGCAGTAACATTAATAAAAGTATCTGTTTAAAGGAGATTATGATAAAGAGAAAGATATGAACTAGCTCCTAATTGCAGGTACTGGAATGATGAGAGTAAATGAAGTACCAAGATAGATGCCTGTGTTAATATTATCATACTATTAAGATATTATTTCATAGTCTTCAAATAATAATTTTTTAGTGTGTCATTTTCCTTTTACCAAATTAAACAGATCTTCACAAAGAGAGAATAAATACAACTACCACGCCCCTAGGAACAAACAGACGCCAAAAAAAGTAAAAATGTTAAATTTTCTGATGAGCTATCTTCTAAGCTCAAGAAGACTTAGAAGACATACTTTTGCTAATTCCATGTGTCCTTAAAATAAAACCTTTAGAATACATCTGGTGTAACCTAGAAATTCCCAAATGTTTGCCTACCTCCTCCATCCTTGTATCCATTATGCAATATTCTTGCCTTGCTAGTGAAATAAGGACAATTAAGGTATGAGATGGCACATCATTATTTTTGGCATTACGTGTCTAATGCATAATTTTGCAGAAATAAGAGATTAGTTACTTTTTTAAAAAAGTCTGGAAAGAAATCCAGCTCTGCTCAGTTTTTACCACAGAATTTCTGATTGGCTGAATGGCAATTTTTTGCATAGCCGGTCATGTGGGAAGAAGTTTATTTACATAATCATAAAATATTAATATGTATTTATAGACTTATAAGGTACCAATTTTACATTGTTACATTGAAATATTTTACATTAAGAATATCAGTACAACTACTATGATTTCTATAACTACTGTTACCCAAATAGACCAGATAAACTGAACAGATACATATAAATGAAAATTGCATTTTTCTTTGTTGCACAAGTGGAAAAAAAAATATTTTTATTTGCAATAAGTAAAAGAATTGCTTGCTTATGCAATTTACTAAGGCCATTTAACATGGCTAACTTCTGTTAAGAGAGAAATTGTTTTGTTCCCTCCACTTCATCTTTTTCAGTCATGTGAGAGGGAATCAAGAGGAATCTGTACTTGGTATATGTGAAGCACTCTGCTGTAATGCACTGTACAACCAATATTGAAGTGTGAAAGGAAAAGAAGCATATAGCATAGAAGCATCTTTGGCATATATCTTTCCTCATTCAGAACTGAATACTTTTAGGAAACTCAGAGAATAGTAAAAGAACTTCCATAATAATATAGACTGTACCACCTTTGTGAAAACATGTTTGGGAATGTGCAAATAAATATTTGAAAACATGGATCCTGAAATTAAATTCTAAAATCCTTATCTGAGCAAGTATAAGTGCAATGATAATTGTTTAGCATATAAGTCAGTCCAAAGTCATTGTAAACTGAAGGAAAACTGAAAGATGTTTCTGGGCAATTTCTATGACTGTGGATTATAAGTCATGCATTCATTAGAAATGGAGCTCATCCCGCTAAACTTCAGTGAACTAACATGTATAAAGTCTCAGTAACTCAGATCTCTTTACACGAGCTTTCAGTAGATGAGTCATCCTTAGTATTCCATGAGAAAAAATAGTTCCTTTACTTTGTTGTGCTTACAAACATCAGTACCTGTACCACAAAAATCTCTGAAGGAAAGCAGAATTAGTTGTGACCTGTAATATGAAAGCTCTGGGAGAAGTGCAAATGACTGTTTCCCATTTCATGTATTTATATACATATTTCATATATTTACACATGTATATTTTACATACATGTATCATGAAATGGGAAATTAGAAAAAGTTGAAGATATGGGAAACATGATATCAAAGGTCTGAATGAAATGTCCTTTAGAAGCGATTGAGCCAAAAACCCTTGCCTTCTTAGTGAGAAAATAAAAATGGAGTCTTTAACCGATGATATCACCATGAATTAGGAAAGCATTATATTCAGGAAAGAGAATTTTTATGATCTTAACTTGTAGAACATTGGATTTCTGTAGATTCTTATATTTTAAAAGGTACTTAGTATTTGGTCAGATAAAAAAATAAATATTCAAACTACACAACTAAATTTTTGGCTATCTTAGCCATGGCTTCAATCTCATCCTCATCTGATTTTCACTTTTGAGGAAAGTGAGAGATAAGGAGGTACTGTAGAATGTTGAACAAAACACGTGGTTTGGAATATTTCAAGTTTATCAGATATTTTTATTTTTTTAATTTAAAAAGGTATATTCTAGTGGAAGTTTATCTATGTGTCCAAGTAAAATACTGGAATATCACTTCCACTGACAAATAAAAATAAAATTATGAAAAAGTATTATTTATGTTGAACAGACTGACTGCTCTCAACCACTCTACTTGAAAGCCACTAAACTAGTATTACACTGGAAGCTTGTGGAAAAATCAGGAATTTTTGACTTGACAGATTCATTTTAGTGCTTTAACCACAATATTATTAGCAAATATTTTTTTTTTCATTAACAGAGATGTATTATTTATTGATTAGTTTGAAGTGATTTAGACAATGATGGACTCATTGTGGTGTCTACCTCATTCACAGGTCAGGTCAGGTCTGCAAACACTATTCACTTAAAGAAATCTTGATTCACAAATGACCTTGTCTTTAACATGTATATTTTGACTGTTTTATGCCTGAAACAAGCATGACCTTGGACTGTTTGAAAAGACATTATCTCCCTCCATGAAAACCATCTTCTTGCCTTTGTACTTTGATTATAAAGTAACAGGCACTGTAAAATATTTGATTCATTTCTTCTTTCCCCATGAATAGAAAATGACTCTTACTGCATCTATTTTCCATTCCTTAATTATTTATGAATAAATAAAAGTCATCAGCTGAAATTAAGCCTCTAAAATGGTGATAAATAGATTCTTTAAATTAGACATATAGTCAAATTCTGATTTTCTAATGCAGAATCAGAAGTTTGTAGTCTTATTGTGAATAATAATCCTGGAAAGATCTGTGAAAGAACTTTTTCCTCAGATGAATGGAAATCAATTCTTGTCCTCTATTAGCCTGAGCTTTACAACACCTGAATTTGAATCATGGGTAGACCTGTGGAGGCACAAAGACACAATGCATCTTCATGCATTTCATCTGGGATTCATTTGTCTGATCTTTAAATATTTACAATACAGACATGTATATTTGTCTTCTGGATTCTCTTTATAGTGAAGAGAGAAAAATGGGCACTCGCAAGAAACCATTAATCTGATAATGTTAAGTGTCTGCTTTATGATGGAATGAATCATTCCCCTAGATGTGCCGGTTTCTCTCCACTGATTATAAAGACAGTCTCAACATCAAAATCAAATGGGGTGATCTGCAGCACAGATGCCTATATTTGATCAGATGAACTTATTTCCCAGGTGCTTCTGTCAGGAAGTCTGTTCTCTTTAGTCTAGATAAATTATAAACACTCAGAATATTTCCTGCCTTAGGTTGAAGCTTGGCCAGCCAGCATTTTCTGAGGTACAGCTGAGTGGTAAGTAGAAGTCAAAGATCATTTCTAACAAGCAATTTAATAAAGGCTAACTTTTCTGAATAGCAAAAGAATTTAACTCAGAGCAGGTGCACCATTCTGTACTGACTGACTTCAGTACCAAAGAGTCGCCATGGCCATGTTTAATTTACAGGACTTAGTCCCTATGGCTGTGGTTGCTACACTTGCTTGTTGCAAGCAACAATTCTCAACTGACAGAAATCGTATCTTACTCTCCACACTGGTTTCAGTCTAAATATTTTAATTTCCTATAGCCACAATTAGTGCTACCAGGCTAATATTTTGGAATACATATACTATGGTCACCATTGAGTATAAAAAGTAGCATTCTAAATAACATTTACATCTCCATTTAGATCAGTATCCATCCATATCCAGTACTGACCACTTAAGGAACTAAGTGTAAAACATAGACATACACCTATGCAAAACGTATACCTCCTTTCTCCAGCTCCTGGTGTTTTAGGGATTAATGTATTCTAAAGGCTTTCATTCAAATTTCTTGCATTTGTACAAGGATAGTTGGGAACTGATTAATCCAGTCACAATCTTCTACTTTGGGGATATTGCTATAGATTCCATCTGAAGAATCATATAATCATAGAATGCTTTGGGCTGGAAGGGGCCTTAAAGATCATCTAGTTCCAATGCCCTTGTTGTGGACAGGGACATCTTTCATTAGATCAAGTTGCACAGAATTATCAGATCTTTCCTTTAATAGAAATACAGTGAGTGTACTAACACTATGTCAACACTGATGTAGGGAACAAGACAAATTAGTCCAACACTTGAAAAACTGTGACTAGAAATGTTGGACAATGAAACTGGTTTTGTACTTTAGTGAATAAAAAATAATATGTGCAGTATGATATTTCAAATCAATGCAGGACACTGAAAAAAACACAGGATAAAGCATCTTTCTTGTGACCCAGACTGCATGCTAGGCACTATTTTCCATTTATAGGTATCCTGAATTTCAATCATATTATCAGCTACCTGCTGAGTCTGGCAACATATCTAATTTCATGTTGAACCACCTGACTGCCTTTTCTCTAAAAAACACTTTCCAAGTCTTATTGTCACTGACCTAGCAAAGGTTAGCCATAAATCTTTTTCTCGGCAAGGGTGCTTATAGTTTAAGAGCTTCTCTAAAAAGCAATGCTGTATTTCTTTGTTTATAACCAAAACAGCATGAAGTGTCATATCTTCCTGAGAAGTATTTAGATAAGATTGTGTAAATCCAACATGGTAGGGAATAAATTTGCAGATTTTTTTTTTTTTTTGTGTATCCATGCCTGATGGACTATTTGTTTTATTTGTGTTTCTTGAGTCTTGTTTTGCTGTTACTGATGAATAGTCATACATATTACCTAGCCATAGTATCTGCTTCTCTGATTCTCTAAGTAAACTGGAACTGAATGCCTCTTATATACAGGCTATTCTTATTTGAAAGAATGAAAATCAAACTTTTTTTCAGGGCTAAACGTGGTATGATTTGTCTTGTTTATTAAAGAATCTTCAAGATATTATCTGGGATATAATGCAATGTCTTTAAACTGAAAATCCAGGATTCATTTTCCTAGACTTAGTTTAACTTTAATCCACGTGGGTTGTTTCACCATGACACTGAAAATTACTACATTAGACACAAGACTAGCACAAGGATCCAAAGCCTGACCTGCCAAGCTTATTATGAATAAACAAAACCATGCAATTTCAACATCGTATTGGCTGAAGCTCATTAAATTGACTACCAAATGTCAGTTAACATACTTGATTTACAGGTGACATGAGGATAATAATGAACATTAGATACTATGTCATTAATATGTAAAATACATGTAAGTTATCCACTCTGTTGCTGAAAAAGTGCAATCAAGGCAAGGATATGCACATAGCATGAAAGAGTGTACACTCCATTAAATGTAGATCTACAATTCAGGATACTCTTCTAGTACAAAGATGTAGTATCTACTTAGGTTGTTATAACAGTGCCATGTCTTCTTGGCCGTCGGCTGTCATTATTCACAATGTATTTTTAGAGAGAATGATCAAATTCTAATTAATTATAAATATCAAAATAATTTTGAATATGCAAGAAAATATAGTGTAGGGCTCAAATGGTGTGTTTGTTGTGTTTTTTTTTTTTTCTTTTTCCTTTATCTTTTTAAAATTAACCATTTGAATGCAGCATAGAAGTTCACATGCAGTGATTTTCTGTGCTAGTCACATTCAGAATGCACCAAAAAGAAAAGCCAGTGTTCTAGTAAATTTCTGGATGGTCAAAAGAACATCTAATCTCTTCTCTGCAGCAATTATTCTGTAGTACTATGTAACAAGAGGTCTGAAGCTTTAGGAAACTTGGATTTTATCTTTAGGAAACATGGGGAGTTAAGTCTCCATCCATGAACTTGACTCACTAAAACAGAGGAATGTTGGCTGTCTTACTGCTGGCTACTGCTCATATTCCCAGTTTTATAGAAACTGCTGTTGTACTGCATGAAAATGGGATAAGGTACTTTAAAGTAATTGCTACTTTACATGAGCCTGTTTTCCTTTTATATTCAAAATGGAGATTATCTTAAAGCACCATTTTCCATATTCATCATGCTGATGTGTTTCTATGGAAACGGGAAAAAAGTAAGAGCTGAGTTCCACAAACTTTTTCAACTTCATGACTAAACCTAACAGAATCCACTTTGAGTAGAAAGAGAACAACGATCAGAATTCTACTTTTAATGGTTAAAAGTTTTTGCTCATTAATTATTTGAAGAGGATGAAGACACTTTTTCACTGTGATGATCTGGAGTATTCATTATCCATTACTTTTAACCCAGTAGCTTTTACTTTTAACCCCAAATATGTTCATCTATGGCATGTTTTTGTTTGGAAATAAAAGGAAAAAACACCAACCCTCTAGCTGCAACTTGCAAAGAAGTTTCTATTTTAATTTATTTTTTCCTTCAGGAAATCAATTCAGTTATTTACACAAGAGCTAGTGACTGAAACCTTTGCTAACACAGTGCACTAAAACCTTTTACATGCAATCCCAACTTCACACAAATTTATCAGAAGTGTTTATTATTTCCAGCATTACAAACCCAAAAATGTGATTTCAATTACATATATATCTGTAAGACATTAGGTTTTGTCTTTTTACTTCAAATAGTAGACTTTGTTTATTTGAAGAGTATGTTTATTTGATTTTCTAAATTGATTTGTAATACAATACATTCAAGGATGCTTGAATCAAAAAATATGTCTGCATTTATGCTTTAACTAAAGATTACTTTCAAGTATCACTCCATTGCTGATCTCAAATTCATTGGGATGAGTAGAAAATCTTTCATGGATCTCAGAGAATTGTGGATGAACTTTTAGAAAGCTCAACCCCTCAAGTGCTGAAACAAATACACCCAACAAGGACTTTACATATTTCATTGTTGCCCACTTTAATGTATGATTTAATAAGATCAACATGTTCACTTATTTTAAAGAAAATTAATGCAGAAAGAGTGGCTTTAAAACACACTTCATTTAAAATATTCAAAAAACTTTTTTTTCCCAATTACATTGTCATTCAATCTTAGGAAAAGCTATAATTTTCAAACTTTTATTTTGTATGAAAGTCTGTTCTATTTGTCAGCTGTCTTTGTAATAGTATGTGATATACATAAATGTATGTAGCTATGTTATATATAAAACAGTTCAATCCATACTGATTGTCAGACAAAGTCCAAAGAAGATGTGCATGATTGAGAGCCCATCTGTGTATCCTATGGAAAGATTAAGCAAGGGTGTAATTTTTTTCTTGTTTTTCTGCAATTTACTAACATTTTAATTGTGGCAAGAATTAGTATTCATCTGAATTAAGTAAATTACATTTACAATTTTTAATATTTGTATATAGACCAGAAACACAGTAAAGGAAACATTACATGCATTAGTATAAACAATAATAAAAATAAAAAGTGAAGTTGTGGCTAAGAAAATCAGTGAAAGAACTTTCCTTGGTTTCTCATGGGATAGTATTTTACTCAGGAATTTAAGAAATGTTCTTTTTCAGAACAAAACAACAGCTCCATACCATCCATCTGAGAAGTTAAGCCTACTCCATAGGCTTATATATACAGTATATATACAGTATATATAAAGTATATATACTTATATACAATATATACAAGATTGGTATTCTTGTATATATTATATGAATGAGATTACTGAATATTGCTTCTTGTGATATTGCGTGTTTTTAAAGTATTTCTTAGTATTTCTCTTTTCTGTCTAATCCAGTTGATATGTAAAATATGTACAAGGAGGATAATGTTTACAGAAAATGAAATGGCATCAACTCATATGGCATAGAATTTTTCTTCTGGGCTTAATGTCAGTGCAGTGGCTGGAAGACATTTTGCCATAATGACAAAGTTTAAGCGAAAGGCAGCTGGTGATCCTTATAATCTTTCACAATTTAATTAGCTCATTTGTTGTTATTTAATTGGTCTTATTAAACCTATTTTATGAATAGAGACTACTAAATCAATGATATGGGAAGCTTATATGACTTAGCATCAAATTAAAAATATCCCCTTTCAAGTATAAGTAAGTGAATAAATAAATAAAGCCCAGAATATATTAAAACTATTTGCTCTTGAGAGAGTTTACTCTGTCACATTGTAAAGAAATGCTGGCGCTCTCAACACAACTGAAGAAATATTTCTTCCTGACAGACTATGCTAAGGATGAAATAATGCATAGGCTGGGTTTCAATGTGTCATTAAGTCAATGACTTCCATGATTGCAATTTAATTTTGCATTTGCAATTCAAGACCGAGATCCATAAAGATCAAATAATTTTTTAAATAGATGTGACTACTTCTCAGATGGACTTTCTGATTTAGAAAACAGAAAATGGAGGTAGAAAATTTTGCTCAGAAATTTTATCCACTAGCTTAAGGGTAGCATGTCATCTGAACACAGTAGATGGAGAAATAACACATTGGAAATGCAGTACAGAATTCAGGGTGAATTTCCTGTTTCTGGATCCCTATACATAAACTTCTATTTCTGTCAGGCCTTGGGACTGTCACATTCCTGCTTGTTCATATTCCTGCCCCACTGTCGGGCATAGTGGTTACTTCAGTCACCAAATACGCTGCAATGTTATGGCCTTAAGCATGAATCACAACTGAAATGTTATTTATCTCTCTCCCAGATGGAGGTAGACAGAATGTGTCTGACTTACAGGTATTTAGTGTATATGTCTGTATCTTAGATAATTGGCATAGACATGGCTTACAGTCAATGAAAAGAAGGATTGTGTGAGATCTGTCGGTATAGGTAGACAAACTCAAAAAATGGGTGTGAAGGACTTACAGCTGACATGGGTTGCTTGTTGCCTGAGTCTTGTTCTTGGACTCTTGCTATTGTGTAAGAGAGATCTGAATAAAAGAAGGTTAAAAAAAAAAAAAAAAAAAGAGTGTAATGGACATTTTAAAGTCCATTTCAGAGTGTCATTTAAAAAAAATTTCATTTTTAAAAAGTTATGCTTAATTCCAGTTTCCTTCATGTTCTGCTTTAGTTATACCAGGATTTTTCTTGAGAATAGCAGCTTTGTTTTAATGAAAGTATGGTCTTGCTTGTGATCTTTCTATAGCTGAACAAGGAACTCATTCTCATCTTGTATTTTCTTTGCACTAAGTACAAAGCACAAATTTTATCAGTAAATGTCACCTTGTGACTGAGTGGAATTTTATAGATAATGTGATTGATCAGTGACTTTGACCTCAAGAAAGGATTCACAAGTACGTGTAAAAGACAGAATGGACGTTACTTGCATTTCTGACCTTGAAGAAGTGAAAATTTTCAGTTTTCTAAACCCTCAGACTGAAGTAAAGCAGTCACTCCTGTGTTTCCACTGTGAAAGGCTCTTCAGACTTATAGTGTGGATCTTGCAAAGAAAATAGATTATTATTCAGCATAATTATAAGTTTCTCTGTCTGTTGTATACAAACTGAAAATATTTCTGCTGATATAAACTGCTTCTTCAGTACTAAATTTCCTACTTCTTACACCCCAAGGTTATTCTGTTCTTTCTTCTTCATGTCTGCCTTGTATTAGGAAGGCCATATAAATAAAAGAATTCCAACAAAAAGCAAACAAAATCTAGTTATCCCATAAGTGCTATTCTAAAAAATATGCATAATATTCTGACTGATTACGTTGTTGTACCTTTATTTTTGTTTATTTTAAAAATTACAAAAAAAAAAAAAAAATTTGTATTTTCCTTGAGAATAGGTTTATTCTAATGTGTTTTCAGATAATTTTGGGAACATCCCCTACTAAAGAATTTATATAATAACTCACATCTCTTAATTTTAGTTCTACTTTTAAAAATTTAATGGCCAATAAAAATAATAATTAAAAAATATATGTGGCATTCAAATTCCTAGTACTTTTATAAACTTATAAATCTTAGGAGCATAAGCTGCTTTATCCTTTAAAACCAGGAGGCTTAAACTCCAAATCAGTTTGAATTCTCTGAACCAATCTTTGTCTGTTAGAAAAAAAAATGAACAGAAGCACAAACTAGATAACAGCCTTTTATGGGATACAAAAATTAAAGTAACAGAATTACCTTTCAAAGAGATCTCCAGGGCTTTAATGTAAAAATAGCTATTATTTTATTAGACAAGGCTCTAATCCACAGTCTGCTCAGCTGTACTCCAGACTTCTATAAGATAATCAATGCCTTCACTGGAGAGTAGCTTGATTAAAAAAAAAAAAAAAAACAAAAAAAAAAAAAA
>JAOXNG010000001.1:173903203-173918680 GCA_028566535.1 Scolopax minor | reverse complement strand
GACAGTTTCTGGTGAAAACGTGTCAGTTTGTTCACCTCCCTACTTCCGCTGGTCACACTATTTCTAATACAAGCCAGGTTGCTATTGGCTTTCTTGGCCACCTGGACACACACTGCCGGCTCATATTCAGCCACTTGTCAATTAGAACCCCCAGGTCTTTTTCTGCCAGGCAGCTTTCCAGTCACACTTCCCCCAGCCTGTAGCGGTGTATAGGGTTATTGTGGCCTAAGTGCAGAACCTGGCACTTGGCCTTGCTGAAATTCATACCATTAATGTTGGCCCAATGATACAATCTAAGCCTCTCTGTAGAGCTTCCCTCACATCCTCATCTGAATCAACACTCCTGCTTAACTTGGTGTCATCTGCAAACTTGCTGATGATAAACCCTATGTCCTTATCTAGATCATGAATAAAGATGTTAAGCAGAAATGGTCCCAACACTGAGCCCCGAGGCAAACCACTTTTGACTGGCCACCAGCTGGGTTTAAATCCACTGAGCACCACTCCTTGGGATCTTCCAGCCAGACAGTGCTTGATCCAGCAGATCGTATCCTCATCCAGGCCGTGTGCAGCCAGTTTTTCCACAAGAATTCTATAAGGGACAGTATTGAATGCTTTTTGAAAGTCCGGGTGTACAATATCCACAGTCTTTCCCTCATCCAATAATCAGGTCATCATGTAATAGAAGGAGATCCGGTTCGTCTAGCAGGATCTACCTTTCATAAACCCATGCTGACTAGGCCTGATCCTCCAGTTGTTCATTATGTGGTTTGTGATGGCTCTCAAGATCACCTGTTCCATGACCTTCCCTGGTATCGAGGTCAGGCTGACAGGTCTGTAGTTTCCTGAATCCTCCTTTTTGCTTTTCTTGTAGATGGGTGTTACATTTGCCACCCTCCAGTCCATTGGGACCTCCACAGTTAGCCACGACTTCATGTAAATGATAAAAAGTGTTTTGGTGAGTGCATCTGCCAAGTCTTTCAGCACTCTTGGGTGTAGCCCATCCGGTCCCACAGACTTTTGTGCATCCAAGCGAATTAGCAGGTCACTGATCTCTTCTTCTTTAATTGTGATGCCATGGGAAAAGCATCATGGGAAAGGTTGTAGAAGGGGCTAAATTGATCACCTCACAAAGCCTTCCAGGATCAGCCGTATACTAACTGACACACGAACAGACCATTAGATCAATAACGTTGGGGAAACTTATTTTCTTTAGACATTCATACCCTCAGGATAAACAGTATACTCAATGGCCTGAGTTTTAAAATGGATTGACTAGAATATACAGGATGCTTACATAAAACTCCGTGTTCATGTTAGCCCTAAGTAAATGATAGATTTCATTCACCTATGCTCATCTCTTCTTTATCACATGTGGTAGAGCAAAATATAGCATCACGTAGCTTTTTAAAGCATTTGTAGCAGCTAGTATTTTTTCACATGTAACAGATATTTCTGCCTGCTGTGATTTAAGCTGAAGCAGGAAGCATATACAAGAAGTATTTTAGTAGTTATGGCAACTACTGTTAGAAAACAAGGGTTGGATAAAGAGCATGTGTTGTATCATAACAGATTTCTGTTGTTTCCTAATCCTAGACCAATTTAATGGTTTGCTTCCATCTTTTAAAAATGAAGTTGATATATGATATAATTTTGTTTACTAAAAAGAAATCTTAGTTTTAGTGGGAAGTAGCAAGGAAATAATGCTACCATATTAAAATACTTATAGCATCAGAATTACCATTTTAAGATATCAGCGGAAGAAGTCCTTTAGTTCTATAAATTGTCAACATGAATATTTAAGAAACATGGTCATCAACTCATCAGAATCATAATGTACTTGATTAAGAGGTCAGATCATCTAGTCAAACCACTCATAAGGAAGGTTAAACATGACTGAATGTTCCTACTTCTCTGTATTGATCTGCCTTTTAAAAATATTCCAATTCTTAATAATATTGTTATATTTATTATTAGGAGTAAGATGAGAAGAAATTAAAAATATTTAATAAGTCATTGGATCCTGTACTGCATGGAGAATCCTGATTAACCCAGAGAGTTTTATCTGTGCCTTATTCTGGTATTACCACATTCTGTCAGAAATGACATTAAAAGTTCTAATTTTCTGTATTTCATCAAAGGAGGCTTGTAGAAAAGTCATTAGTAATATTTACATTTATTCCTAATAGTCTTACTGCTCTATGACAAAGTCACATTAGGTAGGATTAATCTGAGCAGCTGTAGATTTTTCCTAAAACAGATATCTAACATAGGTCAGATGAATCATATCTCTAAGTGGATAACTGTCTCCAATATAAAGGAAGCTTAGGATAACTACCTCATATGTAGAAGTCTACATTGTAAACGTCTAAAGTTAGACGAAAGAAATCCTGTCTCGTGGCTTCAAAACATGTGGCTCAAGCACTTGAGTACTAGTTTCATAACTAGATTACAAAGTGTATAGTGAAACCAGCAGTGGAGTGCACAGAACAGGCAAAATTTATTGAACTCATTTGAAGTAGAGATTACTGGGATTACATTATATTATTTTTTTTTTCAGTGACCACTAGTGACTCATTTCAGTGATGGCAGCCTTTTCAGCAATCATTGAAGTGGTGATTCCCATGGGGAGACATACCTATGAGTAGGCTAATTTTCAGTCTGCAGGGGGATGGAGAGTGTGGGTGAGTGTTCTGCTTGAATAGCCGTTTGACAGGTTGTGAAATGGGAGCTAAGTACTGATGAAGCTGAGAATAGTTGTCCACTTGAGAACTCGTAAGAGGCAACAGTAATATGAGAAAATTGAAAATAAACTTACTATCACTGAGAAACAAAAATACTTGAAATTGCCTACTCTTTATATTACAGGTGCACACCTATTACATGTAAATCTAAAGTAAAACTTAAAACGCTGCACTGATCCTAAAGGTTGCAAAAGTTTCTCAAGTCTGAATGAGAAATCCTGATGTTCTAACTTAACCAACCAATGGTAGTATTCACCTTTGGGCTAACAATCAGTGTAAATATAACTGTTCTACTTAATAAAAATTAAAATGCTATTTGTATTCACAGTCACAATGAACTTCCTCACTTGAACATAATCCTGATCAGATATCAAATAAACAATATATAATTATTTTTCCTTAAGGCCAGGAGAATAACAGCTGTTTGTAAAGCCCCACCTCTTCCTTTTTTCTAATATTGCAGTGATTCTGGTAAAAAAAGAAGTCTGTATGAGTAGAGAAATTAATTATATAACATAGATTGGCTCCTTCCCAGGTGAATTCAGTCACTGCAGAAAAATTCTGTGTTGCTTTCAAAGTTTTTCCAACAAGAATTATATAAATGTATTAATAAAATAACTCACTCTCTTTCCTCTCTCTGTGGTATTTTAGGAAACACAACAGGCATGCCTTGTTATAACAGATTAGTCTTTGAGGGAAAGTGGTAGCAGGATCTTGAGTGGAAAGCCTTTCAGACCAGCACAGCAATGTAAGGTTCAGCAGCATCTGGCAAGCTGCTGGTGATTCCTGGGTTCAAGCGTCAGAATCAGACTGTAAATTTCAGGAAAAGAGTTTCCAATGCATATAAGTCTTCCCAGTCTGTCTCGGTCCTGAAAGGGTTTACAACTTGAAATCAACAAGCTAGTATGGGCCTGAAATCTGGAAAACTTCTGTTGGAGCAGTGGTGGGTGTTGCTTTGGAAGTGAACTGCTGAACCTGCTGGCCTTTAGCAAGGCAGCTTTTCATTGTGATTGCTGATGAAGTAGAATGCTGTTGACCTACTCTGCAGTTGTCAAAATAAGGTTAAAACTGATGACTGGTATTTCCTGGGGCTGAATCAGTGTGAAGAATGTGAGGCAAGTTGTACTTTGTTGATCCTGGATCTTAGTGGAAGCATGAAAAAACTATTTGCCTGAGGGGAGATGCCAGGTATGAGAGGATCTCAGGCTTCTGA
Source organism: Scolopax minor (assembly GCA_028566535.1). Classification (NCBI taxonomy): domain Eukaryota; kingdom Metazoa; phylum Chordata; class Aves; order Charadriiformes; family Scolopacidae; genus Scolopax; species Scolopax minor. The sequence goes on along the minus strand of JAOXNG010000001.1, from coordinate 173,914,723 downwards.
GATGAGTAATGGAGAGGTAAATTCTATGCTGGTTGAAGTTTGTTTGGACTTTAAAATGGCATTGTTTTCAGTAACTATGATGCTTTCTTTATACCATGAATTAAAACACGAGAAAAATGAAGGCTGCTTTGCATATTTTTATCCTGTATGGTTACATTCAGCAGGGCATGGTGAGCACTCAAACAGGAAAGACTGCAAGACATACTGAAGTAAAATTTTGGGGAAAATGAGTGAGCTGGGATCAAATAGCAACAGTGTATCAACACTGTGCACGGCAACATGTTCTTCATGTACATCACAGTCGTCTTTTCTCCAGATCTTCTTATCTACCTTCTCACCTGATTTTTTTCTCAAAGGCGGTGTTCATGATAAATGCCCTAGCACATGCTAGTCTATATGATGTACAGCAGCCCAATTCAAGTGCAACATCTTCTACTGTTTTGAGCAAGCTCTCTAAATGTACCAGAATATGCTGTAAATGCACCCAGGTGAATGAATTAGAAAGGCACAACATGAAAAGTTGCATCATTGATGTTTTCTTTAGATTTAAAAATGGGAGGCACAGAAAGGAAATTTGCCTTATCTATCTTCTGTCATCCTCCTCATGTTTACTTCCAAGTGAGGTCTGCTTCAATAAAAGTAAATTACCAGTATCTTTTTTCCCTTGGGGAGCTTTTGAAGAGGAAGAAACTTTGCACAAAATATTGTTCATCAAATGCCGGGAACTATTTCTCTTTTGGTTAAGTGTACACTGCAGCTCCTAGTAAGGTAACCATGTAACTTGTTACATATTAACAGGAGAATGAGATGATAAACTTATTCACTCTGTGTATAGACACAAATGCTCTTGCTGAGTCATAAACTGCAGCTTTCTACCCTAGTTTACTTGATGTGGTGTGTGTACAACTTGTATGAATAGACAGCCTGGTAACTTCAGCCGAGGTAACATGCCATGTCCTCAGATCACATTAGAATTGCAATGAAAAGAACCACACAAAAAGTTTTTATGAATCCTCTATGCACATTTAAAGTACTTGTTGAGGGAGAAAACTGCCTGCAACTTATTCCAGATCTTGGCAACTCTAAGTCCACTGATACCTCTATGACTATACATATATAAAATAAATGATGCAGTTTTAGAATAAGTTATTCTAAAACATTAAGAAAACGAGTTTCTGCATTTGTGATTATCCCTTGCTCTGCATAACATTTTAAAATAGAAGGCTTTAATAGTTTGATTTTGGCCTGGCAAAAAAAGTCTGGTTAGAGATTTTTCTGATTATGATTTAAGGATTTTAACTGCTTTCAGTACGGTCTGGGAAATAACAGATACTTCTTTCATAAGCAGACAGAAAATAATCTCTTGGTAACTTTAGAACACATTTTACTGGCTGTTCAGTATTTCTGTTCAGGAATAATAGCCTTCAACTGCTCATCTACATTTTTGATTATTAAATTTTAAAGAGTCTGACAGTGTGAGACATAAAGAATTAATATAATTCTGTATCACAGCTGTAAAAGACTGAGGTTTTTTTTTTTTTCCTCTGTTGTAATCATCAAAATTAGAAATACAGGATTTGTTTCTAGGAGGGAATTACACAACTCACTCTAAGATTTTGTGTTATATTATACCAAGTAACTCCAAGTGTGAAGAAATGCTGCTTCTTTCTGCTATTACGCTACTTTCCAAAAAGAGCATTCTTTCCTACTATGCATATAAGAACAGTTATGAATCTGTGCCATTCTTTTCATAGATTAATGAAATAATTATTACCTTATTATTAAATGAGGTAGTTCATGCTTCCCACACCCTTTCAAACATAGCATAACCTGCACTGAGAAATATTTATTATGAAGCCATTATTTGACAGATAAATCTGTTAGGTAAATAAAAACATTCAAGCTTCTCCTTTTCAGATAAGATCTTTGAAAAGAAGGTGCAGAAGCCAAATCCAGTAACACAACACTGTTGCATAAAATTCAGAATCTTTTTGATTAAATGTATAAAGCCAAACTGTGATGCTTAGATGACAAAGACTAATTTCATGCACGTTTTTCACATTAATAAGGACCCATCCACAATAGTCAACCATACATCATTTTAAGATTGCTAATTCACTTAACAGAATCACACAATCACACAATCACCTAGGTTGGAAGGGACCTTTTAAGATCATCCAGTCCAACAAATGAAAAACAAACAAACAAAAAAAAAAACCCAACAAAAAAGCCCAAACCAAACCAAAAAACCCCAACCACAAACAAACAAAAAATCCCCACACAAACCACACCCAAAACAACACCAACCCAACACTAATCCATATCTCCTAGCACCATGTCAACTTGTGTCTTGAATACCTCCAGGGATGGTGACCTGTCACTCACTCTTCAACCCATTAAAACACCCTTTCTCCATAAGGGACAGCATTTGTGTATATTGTATGGTAAACAATGTTAATACATCAATCCAACATCTATGTGCTGTTACTGATAAATAGTTAACATCCAAACAAGAGGAACATCCCATTCAAGAGGAACTAACATGTCTACACAAAGCATTGTCTAAAGTAAATTACTTTCTATACATATTTGTAGGTGACATGATTTCAGGAGAGGCAAACAGATTTGAGAACACTCTATTTCTCAGAAAAAAACTTCAGAAGTATGTTCTATAATTTTCTACTTGTATCTGCACAAAGGGATTATAAAATGAACATAAAATGCTATTACATTGGATTAATGTTTCACTCACATATTTGCACCCATTTATTGCCCAGAAGGTAATAGAAACACAATCCTTATCTTGTTTCCACATATGTAGATTTGATTAAGTTATTCATAAGTAGCTTTGGGTGGAAGCTGAACACACTACATCTATCCTAATTTTACCTGTCAGCTATGTAACACATCCAGTGGATTAATGGAAAAATATGGATTTTTAGAAAAGTAAGCTAAGAAGATGTGGCTTACATCATCATTGTCCAGTTAATTGCTTCCATCTCCTAATATTTTTCTATCTTTTTGAATTACCTCTATCACTTGCCCCGCCTTTGTAGGTTCCAACTCCCCTGACTTCTTAGTCTTTTAGAGTTTAGAGAAGAAGCTGTAGAAAGATCATACCATCAAACTTTTTGTAATGAATTACAGCTAGAAGAAATCCCCATTTGTAGGCTTTACAGGCTTGACAGACTTAACCACATGAGACACATAGGGCTGTATTTTAAGACAGTTTGTTTCAGAGTAGCATTGTTTGAGATCTGCAATCTGAAACATTTTAAGGAAGTATTCATTTAATCTGTTTTATGATACTAGCTATCCAGCTTTGGTTATGGTAAATTTAGCAATTTCTTTGCAGTGAAGGGGACTAGGGCATTAAGGAAGTCAGATGCCAAATCAGATTCCTGACCTTAGAAAATCCTTCTAGATTCCTCCTCTTTAAAAAAGACATCTCTTTGCTCTGGTTATTGAATTAATATTTCCAGTTTTCATATTCGAGAAGTGCAGAACATGTAAATGCTCAGGCAAATAAAGGTGAAGTGTGCTAAGCCAGACATCAAAATTTCAAGGTAAAAAAAAATCTGAGACCTTTTTATTGAAATCTAGGATATAATACCCTGTGATTATCCAATCTATATAAAACAGACTGCACTTTTCTTACCTCTGCCAAGATTCCCAGGTCTACAACGTTACGTAAGTGCAAAGCGTAATTGTAGCAACAAGTAGAAGAGAAACAAAAAAGTAGCTAAATGTTAACCAATAATAGTGAGCAATATTTATTCATTTAATTAAAAGAGAGAACTTCAGAATGATATTTAATTAGTTCTGCAATAGAAAAAATTATCATGAAAAAACATGTGTAGCAACAATAAAAACGAGTCTTTTCCAAAGTGTATTTAATTACACATAAAAAATGGTATACAGAATATAATTAATACAAATTATATAAAGCTGTCTGCTTTTTTGGTTTTGTTTAGTTTTTCAAATTACTGACATCTAGTCAAAGCTGGCCATAATAATGGGAGTAGAAGTGCTAATGCAACCTGCAATCAGAACAGGACCGTAGCTGAGAAGCCATCTAAGAGTATATATAAATACTAAGACATGTCAAAAATCCTAAAGTAAAACTTCACATTTTAAAACACAAATATAAATAAATTCCTAAAGTGGACTGGCATAGTAATAAATGCATGTAGTTGGATAGCTTTATGATTTTCATTCTATCCAGTACAGAAATCAGAATCATGGTTGCAAAGCACTGACTCATCTTCCTTTTCCAATAGGTAGCCATGAACATTACTTTAGCTCCTCTATGTGTACATACTTACCTGTCCAAGAATTTAAATTTTAATTGTGAAATAAGAATGAAATTAGTTTTTCCTTCAGCTGTAATAGTTGTTTGGCTGGGTATAAGGAGTGTTCCTGCATGCAGCCATGGTGCTCTTAGTCATCAGTTCCATGTATTATCTAGAAACTCCCCAGATAGTCTCTGCATAGATGAGACAATGCACTGATATGAAACAGCAAACTGACTTGAGATAAAATGATTGACTGAGCTCCTAGACACTGTCAAACAAAACATTTGATGATTAACTGGTGCAGAAAGTGGGAATTTTGAACTGTCCTAGACATTCCCCAATGCTGTGCATAGGCCAATTGGTAGGTGCTAATTTGTGCACTTAATTGTGTTGGTTCTCTTGGGGAAATCTAGCAGTTTCAGATACTCTACCATTTCCTGATGTAAAATCAACAAAAGATATATAAATAATATAAATAACATAAAATAACTTGTTCCTGCTTATGCAGGCTCTGTCACAGCAGTTTTTTGTATATAGTGAGGACAGACAAGAAATGTTTTGTACACCATTTAAGATAATATTCAGAGAATGATCATGCATTTTCTAAAGTGGTCACAGAGGACCATCAACCATCTAGATTCATTAGAACAGTTTGGAAGGTCTCAGCTGATTTGGATGAAGATACTGTTGAAAGGGGCCCTTGCAACAGGGACTCCTATCACCATCTAAATAGCAACCAGCCATCCTGTTTAACAGATTTGATTCCTCACATGAGCAATAACCTATTCAAAGATGCAAATAAATAAGGACTTCTTTAAACAAACCCTGTCTGTGATGTTTGTGAAGCACCTTACACAGAATGTGATGTTCTCACTGAATGTTCTTTATAACATTGAGACCACAAAAACAAAACAAAACATTTGTATATAACACTAGAGTAAACAAAATCATCAGGGTAAAAAACTACCTTTTCAAATCTGATAGCGTAAAGTTAAGAATGGAAATCAGCACAAGTACAAGGAAAAAATAAATTACAACTCTCCTACAAAGGAATGTTTTTTCAAGATGCATGGTTCTAGATACAGACTTCTTTAATTCACTGAGTCAAGTTCTCTCTTTCTACAAAACTTACAGAGTAAGCTGAAGAATTTAGTTGAATGGATTGATGATAGCTAGATAAATAGACAGATAGATTAATTATTTATTTGCTGAATGGAGGTCAGATCTCTCATCTTTTGGACCTGGCTGCATATTTAATACTTTTATTAGAAAGATGGCTGGAATGCCTAATATTAATGTTCCTATTTGTTGATAGATTATGATATCTAGGAGGCCCCCAATGACTCTTCTATCTGAATTATTTATATCTCATTAATTTATTTATACCATGCTTATTTTAAAGAATGGGAATTATCTACACACTAATTAAAACTGTCAAAATTTTCAAGTATTGCTCTAGGTGAATCAGCTTTGGCAGGGGCCTTGGACTAGATTATCTCTGATTGTCCCTTCCAACCCCTTTGCAATAACTTGAGGACAAGTCTATGACAAGTATGTGTTTAAGTTCTTATAGAAGAAGTTAAATGAGCCATCTTTACTAACAAATACATATATATATACTGCAGAGCCTATACCAGCAGTGATACAAAATCCCCTCATATGTAAATGCTTGTTCAAGCCATGTCAGGGAGGTGGTTGAGGCCCCTTCCCTGGAGACATTCAAGGTGAGGCTCGACGAGGCCCTGGGCAACCTGATCTAGTTGGAGGTGTCCCTGTGACTGCAGGGGTGTCAGACTAGATGACCTTTGGAGGTCCCTTCCATCCTGGATGATTTATGATTCTATGACTTTGCTGCTGGTTCATGAGGAAACTTTGTGGCAGTGAGGCTCCAGAGGGTGCCTGGCAGCATGAGGAGAATTGAGCTCAGGGGGGAAGGTCAGCGCAGAGTTGGGATGGAGAGTGTGGCCGCGGGGCTGGCGGAGGGAAGGAGAAAGGAGGGTGATGTTTACATTGTTGTCCTGCTCTTACAGCATCCCTGCTGATCCACCACAATAGCAAGGGCACGGGAATTAGCTGCTGTGCTACTTTCCTGCCCTGCTCCTCAGTGGAGGGTAGAGCTGTGGATTGGCTGGGATTAGGAACAGGACTGTCACTGGAAACAATAAGAGAAAAATAGAATGGAAAGGAAACTAAGAGGTGGAGTGCACAACGACCTTTGCAAAGATGATATCCGACCAACAGAATAGAAATGAGGGTTTTGGAAAGAGCAGGAAAAAAAGTGCGCGGTAGCAAAAATCTTGAGAGCACTGGGAATATATGCAGCTCTGAAGGCTTATGTGTCAAAAGCAGTGCTGAAAACCTGAAGGCAGCAATGGCAGGGCCTGGTTCCTCACTGCCCTGCTTCTCACCCCGCAGCAGACAGAACCCAGGGCTGCCACCCCTGTGCTTGGCCATGGCACACCGTAGATTCCAGTGTGGTATAAATACAGAGGGATGCAGTTACAGTCAATTTGCTTTAGATCTCTTTCGACTTATATTCAGTTCCCAGATCTCATTTGGGGTATATTTTCATTGACTTTTATTCCTAAAATGTCGAGCAAGCTTCTGCTCTTAATCAGCCTGCCCAGGTGAACTCCCAGGTGCATATAGGAGTCTCTGTAGGGATGAGGGTATTCAGCTCGCTCTATAGAACCGCTATCAGTGTCTTAAAACCGATTTAATCTCTCCATTATACAAAAGAATGAAAGAGAATGACTCTTTTCCCCAGCTCCTGTCAAACTCCTCTGCTACACAAATTAGCAAAGGGCATCCATTCTTTACCAGGTGTTGCCTGGAGGCAAAATCCAAACTGCTTTTTTGTGACTGACAGTGAGTGAACTGAATGAGGGAGATTTTCTTAGGTATGGGTAAGAACAAAGTCCACTTGCATTAAGAGTTAGAGTGTGCTGGCAAGAGGTAATATCCTCCCTTAAAACTGCAGTCATGGGATTCTGCACTGTTTGTTCAACAGTTTGGTCAACAAAGGAAAATGAATGTTTTGTCGTAAATACGGTTTTTCTGCTTGCCAAGAGTAGCTCCAAACTACTCTGAATTTGTCATTCACCAGATCTTTAAGACAATACACAGGAATGTGTTGCTCATTTACAGAAAACAAAGTAGCACATACTTAACAAAAAGAGCATGCAGGACTTTGGTACTTTTAAGTGCCACGGAGTGATGGGAAAGCAAGTGCACAGGAGGCTAACTGTGTTTACAAGTAACATTTACATAGCATTGAAATGTATTCATTGTGCTTAAACATAGCATAAGAAGCGGTAAAACTTTCATGGTGATGTCATACCTGGGTTTGAAGTTTCATCATGTCAGCTTCAATTTTAAGATTGGATTCATTCAGTTCTTTTATTTCCTCATCCAAGTGTCTGATTTCTTCATCACTCTCAATACCTGCAAATAGTTGAAAATACCAATGTCAGATTTAAAGTGTCCACATGTAACTGGATGCAAAAGTAACAAGCTGCTGTTACTGAGGAAGATAACAAGTTTTTGATCAAATGATTAGTCCTTAAATTGCTTTATACTTTGCTTTTACTGTCTAAATGTATACCAAAATTTGTTTCTTAGCTGTAAAACATCTACATGAGCTGAAACACAGAAGGGGCCAAGTCTTCGTGTTTCACAGTTCTATTTTTCTCGTAAAACATAAGAAAGTATTTACAGTGGATCTTTTCATTTTGAAAGAAACATAACAGCAACCCTTGTTCTTCAGGGAACACCCCAGGGTAACATCTCCATTCGTATAATTGCTGGCTCTTTCCCTCTTGTATCCCCTCTGCTTAGTATCACTCTGAGACCAACTCTGCCTGGAGGTTTGTGCCACTGTTGTTACAGCTTTAACACCTACAGCCCTGAACTGGGTCTACCGGGGAGCCAGCTTGGAAAGCCCCTGCCCCAGTAATAACACGGTCACAGGGAAGCAAGCTCGTTTGCCCAACGTAAAACAAACATTTTGCTCCGCAGTTGGAGGCATAAGTTCACAAAATCCTGGCTCAGTGCCCAACTTTCTCAAGTATGCTATATAAGAAAGAAGACTCCTATATATTTCCCCCTTATAACTCTTTGCTAATTGTTCCTTTACGCTTCGGTTATTATCCAAGTACAACACAGATACTAAATCATGTAGTATTCAAATTAGGGAGAGGGATCAAATTCTGCACACAATATTTGTCCCTTCTTACCTTAATCATCAGATATCTAAGTCCTCCTGATCCGTAACTAATAATTTATTAGTAATAACAACATTGAAAACATCTCCAAATCAAAAAATAATGCTCCAAGACAAGAGCATACCCTCAATGTTGAGTTGAGGATGAGAGATTTTTATAATCTTTCATGCAAAGATTTTTGTTATTCAAGATTTGTTATTGCCAGAGATAACTGAAAGGAGTAAGAATTAATGCCAGAAAGGCACAAAGGGGCATAAGTATAAATGGGAGTCAGGGCCCTTCTATCTAAATAAATGTCATCATCTTTTACAAATCTCCTTACCACCACTTGCTTTAAGCTTGATAGTCATTAATTCTTCCGAAATTTTGCCCTTTTTTATGGCTTGTGCATTCAGAGGACAACCAGACAGGCTGAAACAGATAGGAAAAAAAACATTAGCACCCACTTGAAAATGGCAACAATCCTTTCAGGCAATATTATCATGCACTTGGACAGACCTCTGTACCTAAGGTCACATCAGTATCTCCATTATAGCATAGCTTCGGGGAATGACGTCACTCATAAAGAGCCATTTAACTGTATATTCCAGCTTGAAAATTGGCACAGAAATCTCAACCTATAAGTAAACAACTCTGAAGTATATTTCAGGATTATCAAAATAGCAGTGACAGCTACTGTTATGTGAAGATGCATTTACAGAATTCTTGAAGTTTAACACTTATAAATAAAAATATCTCTTTTTTTCTTTTCTTTTTAATTGAGGGCTCGGGCTCCAGAAGAGAGGGCAAGTATGATGGCAAGTTTACTATGCTAAAAAAAATTAGTTAATAGGATGATTTCCATGGCGCACAACTATTGTGTCATTTTGTTGATACATAATAATGATCAATACAATAATAACTCTGGATATACCCTATAGACTGTAATAGCTATTTTGAATGGTTCTATTATATAGTCAGTTTGCTTTTTAACTACAGTTCACATTAAATTGCATTTTGCTGTTTCAAAGCTTACAATTTCATCAGCTGGTAATTATCTGAGGCAATTTTTATAGCCCACTAAAGGGCTAAGATGAATTACACTGTCTTAATACTATCTTTATAAATGACAAAGAAGAAATACCCATATGCTGAAGAACTGGCAGAAGGATTTGTATTCAGATTTAGCCAAGAAAGGAGTGAAGGAAAATTTTGTTCCACAGGAAAATGGTTGATTTTTGTGTGTGTAAAAATGAAAAACAAAAATCCTAACAGACATGGTGTTCCTACATAAAAAAAAAAACAACAAACAAACAAAAACTTCTGAAGGTTAACACCAGCTTCACATTGGTGTAGCAAGACACTACACAGGGAAAGATGCTAGTTCTCCAGTTCTAAAATGCTGCTTAGTATCTCTGCTCAGAGCAAATAACTAACTGGAAGAACATCTCAAAGCCATGGGTTACTTGTTAGATTGCAAATGTCCTAGAGAAAGATATCATCTCATAAAGCTATATTTACAACCTCATTTTAACTAACACACATTGATGTGTGATCCAGCCTTATGTAGGGCAGAAATCAACTATATTATGAGTTGCAACCAGCTAACATGCTAATTATTTTATTTGCTTAATTAGCTCCAATTTACAGCATTGTCCTAACATAAAGACTTCAATACAGGATGTGGATCATAAAGTGAGGATAACACTGGAGTCTGACTGAATTTGTTCATGTCACCTTGAACATTTAATTCCTAATACAGATAGAAGACCAAACCTTGACAAGTATTAATTCAGACCCTATAGCCAGATTTTTTGCAATATGGATTGAACGTGGTCAAATTATTGTCAAATTATACTGGTGTTTTCAGTGATACATTAAATCATAGAGTTTATTGTTACTACTTATACGTGTAATGCCTGCTTTGTAAGGATGGTTATTGCTATAACTTCAAACTTGTATAATCCATGTAAATTCTACATGTTTACTTTTTTGGGTAGTTCTAGCTATTTAAATACAAAGTTCATGAAAACAGCTTTTCTACCGGTAGAAAGATTAAATGAATGCAGCCATTGCTCTTGCTAAATCTTCTCTGGTGACATTTCAATGATATTTGCATTTTCTGTAACAGATATACAGATACTACTCCGTATTTGCCTAAGAAAGAACTCTATTAAATTTTAAACCATATAGAAACTGTGCTAATCTGAAGAAAAGACCTTGGAAAGTCACATTGCAATGGGAACATAGAGAAAGAGTAAAAAGTTGATCCCAACTCTCTGGAAATAATTCTGATCCATGTTACTTCAGCTGCAATGTAAACTGTGTTGTTACTTCAGCACAATTTATTCAGACGGTAACCTCACATGTTGCCAATTCAACAGTGGAATGTTAAGGAAAAAATAAAAAGAGAAAACACAAAGTTATACCTTCTGTGGGTGACAAAAACATTATTAACATGACCCAGCCCGTTGCAGCCTGGCAAAGGACAGTGTGGCAGCTCTTGTTTGTTCAGTTTCCAGGATAGTGAAGACCCATTGACGGGACTCTCCTTCTGTCTCTTGGCAGCCAAAGGACAACCAGAAGCAGTGCGATGAGAAGTGTATTTACCTGATATGTGACCTTGGCCATCACAGCCTATCACTGGGCATCTAGAGAAACACAGCAAAAGAAACCCTGTTTTCACTGGAGAGAGCAGGTGAAGACAGTCTCAAGAAAGTTGGAGAAAATAATTCCAATTGCCTGTGCCACTTTGCATTACTGGAATAAGACTCAGCCCCAGGAGGCACACTGTACCTGAGCATCCATTTCATGTCAAGCTGAGTTATGGTAGTTCAACTGATCTTAAGATTAGACACGTTAAAATACAGTCATGCAGCCTAAGAAACTAAAACATTCATTTAGATAGTATTTTCCCAGAAAAGAAAATTGAAATTCTATCACAGGCAGTAAATCTCACTTCTACAGCTGAATGGAAAGTCAACATTGTCTCCTCTCCGTCTAGGTTTCTGGCATGAAGCAGG
>JAOXNG010000001.1:173776349-173786791 GCA_028566535.1 Scolopax minor | reverse complement strand
GGTGCATGAAAAAGAATGTGTCCAGAAGGTCAAGGGAGGTCATCCTCCCCCTGTACTTTGGCCAGGTGAGGCAACATCTGGAGTACTGTGTCTAGTTCTAGACTCCCCAGTTCAAGAAGGATAAGGAACTCCTGGAGACAGTTCAGCGGAGGGCCACAGAGATGATCAAGGGAATGGGGCACCTCTCTTATGAGGAAAGGCTGAGAGTCTCTTTAGGCTGGAGAACAGAAGTCTGGGAGATGATCTTATCAATGCTTATAAATATCTAAAGGGTGGGTGTCAAGAGGATGGGCTCAAATTCTTCTCAGCGGTGCCTGGTGACATGACAAAAGGCAACTGACACAAGCTGGAACACAGGAAATCCCATCTCAAAATAAGGAAAAACTTCTTTAGTTTGATGGTGCCAGAGCACTGGAACAGGTTGCCCAGAGATGTTGTGGTGTCTCCTTCTCTGGACATATTCAAAACTCACCTGGATGTGTTCCTGTCCAGCCTGATTTAGATGAACCTGCTTTGGCAAGGAGGTTGGACTAGATGATGTTTAAAGATCCTTTCCAACTCCTACCATTCTACGGACTATTCTGAGCATGGGTTTGAACTAGGCAATCATAAGAAATGCCTTCCTGCCTCAGCCATTCTGAGATACTGTGTGATTTTGTTTAGCTCAGGTACCTGTTCCATCATATCTTTAACAGAAATGTCAACTTTAAAAGGACGGGGACTGGTAATTTCTTGTAGAGATGTGAGATACCTGACAATACTTAGATTTGCCTGGGGCCTCATGCTATAGCAACAGATTAAAGGATGTTAACATTAATGTTAACATTATCTAATGTTTGAAGCAACACTACTGTGCTTTCCCTGTTTCCTACCACAAAATACATAATCCTTCATATCATCTTTAAAATCTCTAATTGAATCACCTATTACTGTGTTGTTTTCATAACAGTAGACTACTTAATGATTGAAGCCACATTGGAAAAATTTGAAACCATACTTTTTAAATGAATCTGTGCATTTTCACTTCCAACTATTTGGTTGCATATGTGGAAGCACAGCTCTAAATGCAATCCTGTGTACTTTTGTTTTGCAAAATACTGAACATATTTTTGTTATTTGGATTACAATAAAAACAGCCATAATGACAAATTGTGACAGTTTGTGCCAGCTGCCTAGAGGTACAGTGGGTTTAAATTATAACCATGCTTCAAGGGCACTACGCTTACTTATATGAGCTATTCAAGTACACATGTCATGCTATATCTGCAGTCAGGCAAATTTTGTGCTACAATGGAAAGATCCAGAGAAAGAGACATAAAATCCACTTGCCTCAGATGAGGTCACACAAGATGTGAGACTTCCTTGAAGGCCCTTCTCCTCATTGGTAAGATGACTGGATGTCATGCTATACAGCTATCTGCATTCTAACTTGCATTTTTTTAGTAGTTTATTATAGCAGTGGGGAACTATATAATTAAGTTTACAGCCTAGCTTTAAGTCCAGTTCATGAGGCAGCACAGAGAATAGCTGCCATTTGACATTCTAAAACTTATCCTATAAGCCACTCTGATTCTAACTTGTAAGCATGATTGCTAGAGCTAGTACATGACATTGGGATTTCTGGAGCAGCAAGAAAAATAGAACCAGAAGAAAAAAAAAATCATATTACTAGTTCTTTCTCTTGGAAGTTGTTGCAGGTTTTATTTCTGGGTTTGGGTTTGGGGTATTTTTGTGCGGTTCTTTGTTTTTGTTTATTTGTATGTTTGTGGGTTTTTTTGTTGTTTGATTGAGGTTTTGTGGTTGTTGAGTTTGGTTTGGTTTGGTTTGGTTTAAGATATTTCTTACTTTTTTGCAAGAATAAGAAGGGTAAAGTATCCATTTAATGGCTACTAAAGTACATATAAGAGTTTAAGAGTTTACAACTTAAAATGTAAAATTTTTGTGAAGACCAAATGGAAACACAGGGAAATATGGAGCTGTAGCACTGACCTTGGGCAAGGTAGCTTAAGTTTTGTGTATTATTTCAAGTTGTTTCTCATTGTTGATAAAATATAAAATCTGCTGTAAATCATATATATGTATATATTTAATGATGAATCTAATTTTACCTCCTTCATCTTAAAAAAAGTGAATGGAAAATTTTATGTTTTCATTTCCTGAAACTTTTAAAATATGAGTGAAGGAATGCGACATAAATATTTATGGAAAAATAATTTTGAAACCATTTACACCAGAACAATCTAAACAATAGCAAAAGTACGTCCAGCAGTAAAACATAATATTTATATACAACGTCATGTCATAAATTTTAGACAAATGTATTTCAGTGTGGTCCTTTTATTTTCTGCAGCTGGAAACCTGAATAGTATAATTTAGGCTGACATTGTTTCAATATTGTTCCAAGATATCTTTTTAATAACCCTCTTTTGCATTTGTTTTTGAATGTTCTTCCCTACTTGCACTTTTTTCCCTACATAGTGCTATAGTTCCAGGTGTATTTTATTCAGTTTATGATCTGTTGAACATTTGGATTCAGCTGTAAATGTTGGCATTTGTGCCCTACTGGGACTTCTTGACAAGCAACAATGCATTTTTCTTTATTGTATTTAAAAGGTTAGATTCTTGTGCGTGGTCTAACTTTGGAGAGAATGTATGTTATTTGATTTCTGGAAACACCATTAATGACAACAAACATCTTCTGATACTGAAGAATTATTAAAGCTTGCCAAGCAGATAAGTACGTGTCAAAACTAAGGGTACTGTAAAGGTTGTTTCCCATCTAGTTTCACATAAATCAGACCTGCAGAAACTTCAGAGGAACAGTATTAATAAAAGTCCCCATTAAAAATAAATATATAAATAAATCACTGTATGTGAGGTGCAGCTGGTTTTAAAGAGGGAAAGGTGTTTACATAGAGGGAAAGGTGACCTTCATTTTCTGACCTAGTAATCTACCTCACCTGTTTTTTTCTTTTTTACAGTATTTTTCTCTGTTGGGAGTAAATGACGGTCTTAATAAATGTTATGTAATATTAGAAAGAAAGAAACTTACTTTTACAGTAAATTACAATGTTGTTTTTAAACTAATTCAATTCAATAATTGTTCATGTTTTCAGTTAAACTTTTCATGACCAATAGAAGAAACTTAATAAAAAGTTTAATGAGGTCCACCAATATAAGTGATATATACACGTTTGTGTGTTCTTAGTTTGGTTTCTTGCAGAAGCAATTTAATCTATGCTTCTTTGTTTGTATGTGCATCTCTGTAGTTTATAACTTTTGAAATTTTGCACAGACATAACTTCGATTGTTTCAGTTTATATTTCTAGGCTGTACAGTTGTAATTTTTAATCTTTGTGTATAACATGAATTTGATAGAGATATAGAAGTCCCCAAAATTATTACATTTCTACAAATGTCATAAATAAAATTTGGCTAGATGAGAGTCCCATTCAATATCCCAGCTAAGCACTATATGACTACATGTTGTTAATGTTAAACAGAAGAAAAATTGCAATTTTCATCAGGTTTCCCTTTTGTAGTCAAAAGGGTTGTAAATTATGACTTTTGAGTATACTGGAAAAAGAATATTTTCAAACTGGATTTTATAGAACAAGAGAAGAACTTTTTAGGGGGATGTTGGAAACACAAGTTTCTGTGATTCCACAGTTTTTATTTCAGAAGTTATGGGTGATATCCAAATTATATTTTAGTACTCTTTATTTTTCTTTCAAGGAATTAATCTGTTCAAAGAATAGGAGGCCAGTGATATGAAGAATAAAATACTTAGGGTGGAGCTGCAAAATTTCCAGATTCAAATTGGAGCTCCAAAATGGAGAATTACTCTCTTTGTCTATACTGCTAAATGATGTATCTGTTCAATATGTTTGAAAGGTTGTGGTACCTTTTTTTTTTTTGTTTCAGCCTATCAGATGAGTGTTTCTGGAGCATGTACCTGAGGGATATATTGCACACTGGTGTGTGGCATGAAGGTCCATGGTTGTCCTTGAGGCTGCAAAATCAGAGACCAATACTGTAGGATTTCATAGAATAGAGACAATCATCCAGATATGTTCTTGTTCACAGTGCCTTCTGGGAGTTGGTTCCCTTAAGAATCCTGCATTTTGTTTTAGTCATAGGAGGCCAAACAGAACCAAGAAGAGAGTTAGCAAATAATCAGTGTGGAAAGTCAGGGGCTCATATTTAATCTAACAAGTCAGGCAGGTTTGAAAGCCTGATGAGGGGAGTGGGAACAGAAATTGTGAAAAGTTCCTAGAGTCCACAGGATAGACTGCAGACTGATTGCTTGAATTGAATCCTGGAAAAAAAAACTGCTGCCTTGGAAGAACCTGTTGTCCAGGAAGGCTGTGGAGTCTGCGATCTTGGAGATATTAGAAACCTGGACATGGTCCTGAACAACTACATTTAGGTGGCCTTGCCTGAGCAGGGGAGCTGAACAAGAGGACCTCCATGGTCCAGTCCAACCTCAACCTCATGATTCTGTGATTCTATGAACATAGGACCAGGACTATTTATCTGAGCTTCTCCTCAGCCCGTCTCCACATTTTACCTGATTAGTCACTCTGAGTCATCTCTTAAAAATTAAATATTCTAATATACACATGATCTCTATACAATTAAAACCTTTAATAGGCTGTACTGAAGAAAGTATAATTGTGGAAACAATTCAATAAAATTTATTTATTTTTTCTTAACCATCAAAAGCATGTTTAAATATTTGAATGCTGCTGCATGCCTAAGACTAAGATTTTTGCTATGTTGACCTTCTTTTTTTTTTTTTTCTGAGCCAATTTAATGAATTTAAGCTCAGTAGTTAAAAATTATATCCATCAATGTATTTCACCTCAATATAGATTATATTTAACTATGTAAAAAGCTATTAATTCAACTTTATTTCCTTCAAGTCTTTAAAAGATTTTTAGAGTGTTCTTCAGTTTTAACTGATATATATGACTGTGGTCGATTTTAAAATTTTATCACTTGGGTAGTTACTCTGTTTATTCCATTTGGTCTCCTATCTTTTGATCATTTTCTGTCTTAAAACTGTACATTACTTATTGTTACGTAAATGGCTTCCCTACTAACATCTTCTGTAGGAAAAAAAAAAAAAAGATAAAAAGCTATTTATAAAAATCAGTCCTCTGATCTGATGTTTCTTAATGTGGTATTCCATTATTTTTATCTTAATTTTCTATAACTTTGTCCTCAAAGACTTCAGTGACTTAATGATACATAGAAGTTTAAACAACAAAAAAAATGCTTATTTTTTTTTAATTTGTTAAATTTAATGTGTTTTTTACTCAATAATGTATTTTTGATGTATATATTTAGAAACTTAATGTGTTTTAATATGAAATAACAATATATTTTTCCCAATATTTTTCAATTCACGGCCAGTTTCATTTGACTTTCTTGAAAACCTTTGTGATATTAAGTAGAATTGTATTAGTACCATATCTGAAATAGTGACCTCCACTATCACAATATGAAAAAGTGAGTATGAGAGAAACTAGGTCATCAATGCTGATAACACTGAAGTATCTACACCTCACAAAATAACATTTATTGGTCAACTGTTTGGAGAACTTAACTTTAGTGTAAGGCTCAGGAATGTTTTTTTTTCTTTTGAATAATAGAATCATGAATCTTGATTTCTATTTTTCACTACTAATTCAATTCTGATCAAAGCCATTTACAGTGATCAAATCTAAGCTAAACCACCAGCATTTAGAGGGCACTGGAAACACATATAGGTTTCTGGTTAAATAGAAATCTTCTGTTGAAATTTTCTATGTAAGACGTTCTCAAAGTATGCTTTATAAAAAGAAATTTCAAACAATAACTAGAATTTACTGAAGTATAAACACATAAACATAATGGTGTGAAATTCTTATCACTCACATAATATAATGTGTTTCATACCATAAGTCACTTTTCTTTAGGAATTCCCGAATTAGAAATAAATAGATAGAGAAATAAATAAACAAAAGAATTATCATCTTGCTTTTATGCTGTGTGAGTCTCTATTTAACAATACTGACCTGGACCTGTGCTATCTTTGGGGTCATATTCACTTGTTTTTCTTTCATATTCACTTGAATTTCTTTCACATACAAACACATGTGTACTTCTCCTTTGATATCTTGTAAAAATGATATTTCAAATGACAGTAAGTATCTTAGAGTGATCCTTTTACAGTCTCTTGCCAAATATCTTGTAAGTTGCAAGTTTACTAAATGGAAATTACCTGCCAGGACCTGCCAGTCCAAGATTTCATACATAAAATATATTATTCTTACATTAATGAAACTTAATTGCATTTTATTTTGCTAAGACTTTGTGAATGCACTAGTTTTCTCTGCCCATATTAAAGTCTACCAAATAAAAAGAGTTTGAGAGGAGACGATATTGCTTGGTGCCTGGAGTCTTATCCTCTTGAGAAAGAAGAAAACTTGAGGGCTCAAAACATTGCAAAATATTAATGCCATTAATGGGATAGAAGTCAAATTATGTTCAGTTAATTTCTTCACGTCTCAAATGCTTTCAACCAGTACTTTCACAGTTTAGTATTGCAGGCCTGTGATTTTCTGAACATCATAAAAAACCAAATTTGTTAGTACATCTCCAAAACTGACAAGGAAACTTCTTTTTTCAGTAACCTGTATGTCACTTCACAAAACTATCTCTGAAGAGACAACTTTCTTTGTACTGAAGAGTTAAAGCAGATGCACGGGTAAAATGACTGTAGGAGTAGTTTTCTACATGTCATCTAGGGGTTCATTTCCATCAACACAAATGTGTAGTGTATATATTAAGTAATTATTTTATAAGCTAAAATTAGACCACAAACAACACCTATTCAGAGGTGTTCACAGATGTTTTCTCCAAAAACATTTAGATGGAGCCAGTGTCTGAAGTACTTTTGAAGATCAAAGTAAAATAAAAATTGCTCTCTGAGAAATGCAGAAGATCTCTGTGCAGCAGAGGAAAAGAGCAAATATGAAGTGATGATCTACTGAGATCTATCTGGACAGAATATATATAGGGCTTTTTAGTGCATTGCCCTGTGCACTCTATTATGTTTAATATACTCCTCATAAAAGAAGCAGAGTTCAATTAATAGTAGATGCTTTTAACCAAGGTTCATGAAAAGAACATTTGAATTTTCTCTTCCTTTACACACAAGTACTCTCTTCAGATGGAGATAATAGCTTTACTTTTCTCCTCTTCTTTTAATTCTTTTACTTAGTACAGGTATCTGCTGTTCATATTAACTCACTTTGCTCCCAAATATTTCCAAGAAAATATAAATACACAATATTTTCAGCCACATGAGTATATGATATAACATATCCACATGAATAATCACTATTTTACAGTTTGAAGAGAACAAGTCAGCACTGGAAAAAAAAGTCTAGTGTAGCCTTTCAGGTTGAGTTAGATCCTCCCTCTTCCTCTGAAGAGCTGGAAGTTAACTAACACTGCTGACCATAGCCATGCACAGTGATGAAGGGGAAATGTTCACTTAGAGAATGCTTGTGGCTATCTTGAGTGTAATAGCAATGTAGAAGAGCAGAGGATACAAGCCTTCTTCTTCCCTGAGGCTGCAGAAGAACTTAAAGATTAGCTCTGCCCTTGTTCTAAGGAGATTTTTCACATATTTCTTGATGTTTGCTGAACACCCAGAGGAACTAATGAGTTTGAGGATGTGAATAATCCAGCTTTTTCAATTACTCTATTCTGCTAAAGTCTTGTGATATGTAGCCATATATCTGCCCACATATAAGGTTTTTAGGTGTCTTCATTTCTTCCAGAATATTTGTCTTTTAAAAGGCACTTCCACCCACAGAAATGTTGTGTCCCTTATCTGTTATGTCTTTTATTTCTAATCTAAACCTCTGACCATTCAATATCATCCGTACTGCCTTTTCTTCCCAATCTATAGTAAGTTTTGCTTAAATTGGGCATGCTGTGCTCTAAATTTCAGTTCTAAATGATCTATGTAGGTACTAAAGTTGCATTTAAGCACTTTGTAGTGCTGGATAATTGATGCCTTAAGTTTCTACTGCCTTTTTAATAGTGTCTACACAGGGTTCATTTGAAAGTAAAGCACCATCCATGAGAGGTAATTGGAGGGTGTTGGCTGAGAGATAAGCCTAATGTAACTCACAAAATCTATTGCTCTAGAGTTCTGAATACATTTCCAGGGAGTTTTGCCAGGATAAACAATATGTGTTCTTATCATGGATGCTAAGAAGTACGACTGTTACATTGTGTTAAAATTTCCATCGGTAAGAAGAATGTACATACGTAATTCAGGAAATAATAACTATTTCTCAATTAAAGAAATGCTAAGAGTTTCAATTTGCACATACTGTGTCCACAGGAAACAAACGGGAAAATATTAATCCTTTTGAACAATGAGTGACAGAAAAAATCATGACATCTGTTGTGTAATGGTACTGAAAGCGTGCTTAGGGTACATACATTTCAGATTATATTGGTATTCTGTAACTATAACCCATTAAATATCATTATAATTTAAGAATTACTATGTCACTCTATAAATTATTATTAAAAAAAATGTTTTAAAGTTACCTTGAGTATTGCAATGTTTTTCTATAATAACAGAAGTGTTATGGAGTTTGAGTGTTTTCTCAGACAATAAGTACATCTTCTGTTAATAAGCAAAGAGGAAAATATATCTCTCTGGAAGTGATATAATTCTCCAAACAGATGTCCAGTTTTTTTTTTCAGATGCTTTAGACTATCTGAGACTTCTATGTCAGCTTCCACATCATCTGTAGAACGTCTGAGACTTCCATGTCATACAAGGACCCAGACTTTCTGGAGTGGCAGATAGAGGCCAAGCTGGATGTTCTGGGGCATCTAAAATGGCAATTTATTATCTGCTAGTAGAACTTAATCCAACTGAAAAATCCATGTTTCCCTGTGCGGTGATCATCAGACTAATGCACACTGTTCCTCAGGCTTTGCTGGTAAGTCCATCCCTCCAAAGAGATAGCTTAACCTGAAATTTTTGTGTTTTACCAGTTTTCTAACGCCTTCTTTTAAGAAAGAAAAGTGACTTTTTAATACTATAGGAATATTGATTGGCGAAGTGGCAACAGCAGCAACACTGGCAGCGACAGCACTGGTGATGAGAACCGAGGTGAACTTGAGGAGAGTTGGATGGCACTGCACAGAGGCGTTTCCGAGCTCAGGGATCCCCAGCTCACAGCCCCAGCCCCAGCGGGAACCTGGAAACCCACGACAACCAATCAGGCATGGAGGGGGCATGGCCAGGAGCCACGAGGAGATTTAAATGCAGCAGGAGCAGGCCCTCAGTTGGTGGGTGAGGTGGTTGTGGGCAACTGTCACAGACTGAGGCATATGACGGGTGAGTGCAAGGGGATCTCAGGCGGACCAGGCTGAAGAGAATGGTAACACCCAAGATGGTTACCACTCATTCTGCAGCCACAGTCAGAAGGAACAGGGCATGCCAAACCGACCTGCCACAGCAACATGCATCCATCCAGGCAACAGGTTGCTTGGAATGTCTGTCACTTTTACAAGATAACAGCAAAGGCAGCGCCTGTGTGTGCTCTGAGCATGTCCATGATCTGCTCAGCCTCCTGGTTGAGCTTAAAGAGGAAGTAGAAAGACTAAGGACCACTTGCAACACCATGCCATCCCTAGGAAATAAAAGGAGCAGGGGACGGCTCCACAAGGGGAAAAGGACCCCTTGTCTTCTTGCCACCAGGCAGAAGGAGGGAAAATAACAGAGGATGAAGGGGAGTGGAAGCAGTTACCTGCTCAAAGCAACAGGGGAGTCCCCTCCAGATGTTCCCCACCTTCCCCGGTGCCCATATGGAACAGATATGAGCCCTGCCCTTGGAGATAGAGAAGGACGGGATCAAAGACACTGATAGTGGCTCATCTAGGGAGGTGCTGAAGCAGCCAGACCCAGTATTAAGACTATCTCTGTGAAGAAAAAAAGAAGGGCAATAGTCATAGATGGTTCCCTTCTAAGGGGAACTGAAGGTCCCATATGCAGGCCAGACCCTTTCCAAAGGGAGGTCTGCTGCCTCCGAGGGGCCTGTGTTAAGGATATTACCAAGAAGCTTCCTGGCCTGATACAGTCCTCAGATTATTACCTCCTCTTGGTCTTACAGGTAGACAATGATGAATTGGTGAGGAGAAATCTGAAGGCAATGAAAAAAGATTTCAGGGCTGTAGGACAGCTAGTCAAGGGTTCAGGAGCACAAATTGTGTTCTCTTCTACCCCTCCAGTTTTGGGGACCAACGAATGGACAAACAAGATCAGACAGATCAATACATGGCTCTGCAATTGGTGCTACCAGTGAGGCTTTGGGTACTCAGACCATAGTTTTATTTACAGGACACCAGGTCTGCTTGAG
>JAOXNG010000001.1:173749666-173764366 GCA_028566535.1 Scolopax minor | reverse complement strand
TTTACAAATTGTGCATATGAGCATCTCCTGAAAAGCCCTGTAATATAGTGTGCTTTTCCTGGAAATGTCCTCTGTATACTGAAATTAGAAATAAATAGAGTTTTTTTTGTGTGTGTGACATTTCTAGTGCCATGGGGAGTTACACTATCTCGAAAGATACCCTCTGAAACAGATCTGAGAATTAGAATCTGACATTGGCTATAACAACTTAGAAAAAAACCAAAAAATCTAACAAAGAAACAAAAAGAAAAAAAAAAGTTCAAGAAAGAAATTTAGCTTCATTTACTTTTATCTCATCATTCAATATCCACAAATATCATAAGAACTATGAAACAATAATATTATAGCTGTGTCATGTACAATATTTTTTTCTATATAAAACACTTTTGAAATCTGTGTTCCAAATAAGATGCCAATCACATCGTGTCTATGAGTACTCCAGAACCATTATATCAGAAGAGCTTATTTCATATAGAGGTGATGTTATAGGGTTTACAGCACACGACGCAGTGATTTTCTCAAGAGCCTCTCATTCTCCTTTTTACTAAATGCAGTACAGGCAATGGTGGCCCCTTTAATCTTTCTGAGAAAACCTTATAGTCAGCCACACTTAGTAAAATTCCTTATGTAAGTCCTATCCTCTGGGCCCAAACTCTTCAAGCTAGAGCCCGACCTACAGTAGAGTGTTGCCTGCCTTAGCTTTGTCCCTTCCACCAGGCACAGATGAACGGGGGATGATTAAAATAGGTCACGTTAAATTGGAAATACTTCTTTTTGTGAATGAGCTATGAGAGAGCCCAGGTGACTCTGTTACAGACTTCTAAAATTATACGAAATAAATCTCACACAGGCTATCCATAAAGTTCAATCAACTGTGTTAGATTTTTTTCACAACTCCTTCCATAGACACTAAGTTACCCAAATATCCTTTACCAGAATGTCAGCATGATGAACTATAATTTACACTGATATGTAACAACAGAAGAAAAAATTGCATTGTGTTTTTACAAGTGTTCCCAAGCTCCTTCTAAAATTCTTTAGGTAGCTTGAGAAGATAATAAAACAACAAAACACAGGTGTACATAGTCCATTGCCTCAGTTTCCCTTTTATCACTGTAAATTCTTTATTCAAAGGTGTGAAAAGGAATTCAGAAATTACTCTACCTTTCTTCTGTCATCTGTACATGGCTTCGTTTCTAAATTTTGAATTCTTTGTTTTATTTCCTCTTTCTCCTTCCTCTTCATCTGGTTCTTTAGTTGCAAAGAGTCCTTAAAGAATGATAGCTGTATTCTTGCTAACTCCTTCTTGATTATGATTTCTTTATCTAGGCACTACAAGAGCAATATGACACAAGATGAATTAACTGTCTCCATTAATATCCAGCATGCTAACACTAAAGGTAAATTAAGCATACTCTTGTGCAAAGTGCCTTAAGTGCTTCCCTCATAACTTTAAATTTAAGTTGTGAGTATGAGAGAACAATGTGGGTACTTACACTCCAACTTGCTACCTAGTAACTTTCCTGAGCAAACAAAGAATTCTGTTTTATAAACTCTCTGTTTAAGACTATGTCCACATTTATTTCTTTCCTTTTCTGGGAATATTTTGTTCTTTGAAATCACAGTCCTACCTTCTTTTATTTCTTGCACAGTGATGTTGAAGCAGCATGGTTTCTTTTAGGCTGCAGCTAATTTTTTTAAGTACTGATAGTATTTAACAACTAACACTGTAATACATTCAAATATTTATATTGCTTTTTGACTTTTGTAACTTAAGAAACATGAAGAAACACACACATATTCATAAGAATACAGAACTTTACCACAACAACCACCCCAACCTAATCAGCTGAAATTTACTAGTTGCATATGTTTAACTTCTTGACATGGTTTGGGCTGAGCTGGTCACTAAAATGTACAACAGATGTTCTCTTAAACTTCTCTCACAAAGGAGAGAAAAATGAGAGAGACTTATGAATTGAAAAAGAAACTAAACAACTTTAATGAAATATTAATAGCAAAATTATATTAAGAAAAGAAATAACAAAATATATACAATATATACAGTCTATATTGAGCTTCCAGGATGATGATCACATCACTGGCAGGCACTGTGAAAGTTTCTGACGACTCAGAGATGAATGGTAACTGGGGTTTGGAAATGGGTTCAGGAATGCAAACATCAGGATCAAAGGCAAATGAACAAATTCCTCTTTGGATACTTGCCACTGAAGAAAGAGGATGACCCTTTTGATTCCTCAGCTTTTATACTAAGCATGATGCCAGAATGGAGTACCCTGTTCGTCAGTTTTGAGTCACCTGTCCTGTCTGCTCCTCCCTGCAGGTATGACCCCTCTATGATTTTCTGTTTTCAAACCTCCAAAGTGTCACACAACAAAGCTGACCTTGATTGCTATAGCAGCAAGTATAAGCAAGGCCCTCTCTGCAAACCATTCCTTGGTATTCTCTACAAACATCAGACCTGATCAGTCTGGAAGCAGACACTTTCTGAAGAATATGCCATAAGTTTCCGAGGGTTTGAAGAAGCCTAACTGAAAAGGAAAGCTTCTGTTCTACCTTCTCTCCCACTGATATTGCTAACAAAAACCCTAAATGACAGAACTGTAAGATCCAGACATCAAGGTCCCCTCATTTGCTTCATCACTGCCTCTGTCATTTGTAGACTATACCAGGAGGTAGGCAAAGAAGAAATTACATCACATCCTCTTTACCATCTCTAGTCCTCTCAGAAACATTTTTTAAGAATCTGTTCCAAGTTTTCCATCTGTTTCAAGCATCACATCCTCTTTACCATCTCTAGTCCTCTCAGAAACATTTTTTTAGAATCTGTTTCAAGTTTTCCATGCATAGATGCTGGGTTGTTTTTGTTTTTGTTGTTGTTGCTTTTGTTTCTGGTTGACCTTCTATGAAATGTGCATGTCTTTAGTCCTTACTTCACTCAATAAAAAGGAGTTTCTGTTATTTTCCTTACTATGTGTTGCTGCAAGACCTAAAGTTACCATCATTACAGTTGTTCTTGACTCAAATAAAAACATTATAGTGCTGAGTCTGTGACTATGCGACTATGCTAAACTTCAGATTTTGTTAACTACTGTTTAGAAATATTTTCAAAGATAAATATGGACATTATACCATTATCTTCATATTCTCTAATACAAGTCTTACATAAATTATCTAGGAAGAAATAAGTCAAATCTGAACCAGTACAGAATTTCTTCATGAAAAAAAAAAAATTTCAAATGAGCTCAATTTTAGGTTACAGAATCACAGAATAAAAAAAAATGAAGAAAATTAACACATGAACAAAATTATAATTAAGTTAACGACTGAGTGATAGTGCTGCTACAAGAAAAATAGGTTGGAGTGTTTTAATGAATTATGGCAATAGGTTCTTCATTATAAGAAGAATAAACATAAGAATAGACTTTGCAAACAGTCTTCAAACCACTCCTGGGAAGACAAAAAATTATTTGTACTGTAGGAAAACAAATAAGCAAGAACTGTTTTTTTACTACTTTTTCTTTTTTCTTTTAATATAACCTTGAGATGCCCACTGATATTTTTGTTTTCGTTTCTAATAGCTAGTTTAAAAATAATAGTATATTACAGATTTAGCATTTTAAATAAAAAATAATCCTGGTTTATGCAATCACAGATTTGTGGATGCATCTTGAGTGTATTGAATTACATTATGAGGTGATTCATATTTCTTCAGAGCTGGAAAAAGCTTATCTGTGAAAACACATCAAAATACATTTATAATGAAAGTAAATTGCTAGTACTCTAATAAAAACAACAAAAAAAAAAAACATAAGGATGGTATCTGATCTCTTATAATAGAGGGAAAGAGTCAAGCAGTGGAAGAATTGGAGTTAATCTTTCACCTAGGATAGTAAACCAGCACTTTATAGATTAAGTCAATGTTATTAGTGTTGCTTTATAAGGAAGATTTTTCTTCTTTTCTTATACTTTTTAGTTCACTAAAACTTTAACTTCTGGTTAAGTCAGACCTATGTCCTGGATAAAAAGGGCTGATCCTCTCCCCCTTTCCCCAAATTAAAAAAAAAACAAAAACCTGAGAAAAAAACCACTCCTCAAAAAGTACCCCAAACAAACAACAAGAACAACCTAAATTTTTACAGATCATGAAAAATCTACACTTCCTATTTGTGTATGACTAATAAATATTTTTCCCTTTATCCTCATTTTATGGACTGTATCAGTCCCCAGAGAAAAGATTTACCAATAAACTGTTAAATATTTTGGTATCTAAGAGTAGATAATAATACTTTTTAACTACATAGGTATTATCCAAATATTCTCATTTCTGTGGAGGATAACTAACCTAAGATTTTATTCTTTATTGTTTTTTTTAAGCAACTGTGTAATCAATAATCATGATATTATTTAGGTTATGCAAAGACAATTACTAACTTGTTTTAATATTCGCTGTTGAAGAACAGAAATTTAAAAAACAAAACAAACAAATAAACAAAACCCCACAAACATTCACAACAAGGGGTCATAGAATCATAGCATCATTTTGGGTTAGAAGGGACCTTAAAGATCACTGACTTCCAACACCCTGCCATGGGCAGAGATATCTTCTTCTAGACTGGGTTACTCAAAGCCCCATCCAGCCTGGCCTTGAACACTTCCAGGGATAGGGTATCCACAACCTCTCTGGGAAACTTATACCAATGTCTCACTAACTGTAGAGTAAAGAATTTCGTCATAGTATCCATTCTAATAGAAAAAATGAAAATGTGAATCCATTTGTACACTGATTATTTTTTCTAATACTGAATGCAGGTTTTCTTTTGAGAGCCAGGAATCCTGCAACTACACTGAAAAGCTATACAAGCAAGCATATGAGCATAAAATTTAGATTTGTAATGCTACATCTTACTCTATAGTTAGTAAGTATTCAAAATAACATACACTTTAATGATGTGCACATACATGTTTGTTTAATGTTTAAATACTAAGCAATAGTTATTGAGGAAAAAAATATGAAAAGATCAGGCATAATTAGATACTTCATATAGTTTATAAAAGTAGGTTAGAAATTGTACTTAGCTACTCAAGAAGGTGGTTTTATATTTAAGTGGAATAAGTTGCTATCTAGAAAAGACTGACTATAGGGGCTCCTGACATAGTCCTGTACCTCCTAGGAGAGAAGGGCTCCTAACACAGGTTCCCTGGTGAGGTAGCTGCTACTAAGTAGGAATAATTAAACTTAGAAAATCCTGAAGAGCCTTCTTAAAAACCAGAAAACAAGTCTTACTGACAGAGTAAGAAACAGAACTAAGGGAAATAATAAACATTAATATTAAAAAGAATAAAAAGATAATGTTAGAAAAAATTCTGATATATTCACGATGGTTTTCGGTTTGGGTTTTTTTTTGGTTTTTTTTTGTTTTTTTTTCTTGGTTGATTTGGTTTTTTCATTTAATTGAATTTCTTCTGTATTTGCACTAATTCAAGATTTTGCAACTGGTTCTCCATTAGCGTAGTAGACTGTTTTATGAAGGTTGATTTCACCTTTGTAACTATGAGTATTCCCACTTCCAGGCAGGGAACTGAAGCATGTATCCTTCCAGCTTACGTATCCAGACAAACAGTTCTGATTTTAAATACCCTACAGACATGAGCAAAAATTTTGAATAAAGAAAGAAATGAAACAAAACCATCTCAGTGTGTTATGCTACAAACTTCCTGATTAAAAAGTTCTCTAAAGCCTATTTTAAATGCATTATGGCTAAGTTCCAAGTACGTGAAGAGAGAAGGCAGTGACAAAAGCTGCAATGCTAAAAATATAACCAATGCCTTGTTCTGCTTTGTAGACTGTAAAAATCAAAGATCACTGAACTCTCTTAACTAAGAGAGAACTAACTCTCTACTTAGCTGTAGCATTGCTCAAAAAGTCATAGTTGACCCATTCTTGTGGTTGTCTGTATCAGATAATGTTGCAGTACACAAAAATGACATTAGCAGCCCATAAACTGATAAGTTTTTACTAAGCATTACATACTATTAACCTTTTTACTCAAGATTTGGCTCTTGAGGGTTAAAGTTTCCATAAAACATATCTGCTGTCTAAAGCCTGGTCCTTCCAGTAAACTGTTATCTGTCTGCTGTCTTCCTTTCTGTAAAACTAGTTGCCTAGAATCCTTTCCTGAACATGGATAACAACTCAGTTTCTTTAGAAAATGGTAGAAGTTCACTGAAAAAAACCCCAACAGTAGTATTGCCAGTGCATACAAGAATCCAGTGGTTAGAGCAAGAAGCAGTCTTTGGAATCACTCCTTTTCCTTACCTACTGAAGATTCAAACCTCATTTTCCTAGAACAGTTTTTATGTCAAAGCTCAGATTCAGTGTTACCCTAGTCTCAAGTATCCCTGTAATCATCAACTTTCAACAGGTATTCAGAAGGTTTTATTTCTGTGTTGAATAGCCTCTAAACTTTTATATAGATAATTTTCTAGAAGATGGGCTATATCCTGAAAAGGAATACTCCTTTCGTAATAACAGAAGTAGAAGGAAGATAAATGACAACAGAAAGTCCATTGCCTGGTGTATAAGAAAATGAGCTTTGCCTCTGAGCTTTGTTTATAACTTCTTCCAATGGTTACTTCCTAAAAAACAGCTTTCAGTTTGAATTCCTCATGTGTTATGGCTGAGGTAAAAATAATTTTATTAAGTCTGATTGATTGAACCATGAACTAGTGTTGGCTCAACTAGTTCTGCCTTTTCATGATTTCTGCATCCATAGAAGCTTTAGGCATTGTGAAAAACTGATGCGGAAGAGAGTATTCAGACTTCCAACATTTCCAGGATTAGGTTGCTGCTAATCTGGAGTTCTGGGAATATTTGTTTTAGACTTGAGTTTGTTTCTTATTTCTTATTAAAATGTTTTGTTGGGGTTTGTTTGTTTCTGTTTTAATGGTTTATATGTATCTCATCTATTTTTAAATCATGATATCATAGAATAATTCATGTTGGAAGGGACCTCTGGAAAACCATTTCATCCAAATCTTAGATCAAAATAAGGCTACCTTCAAAATTAGATCATGTTACTTACATCCTTGTCTGGTAAACCTCTATACAAACAGTGATAGACACGTGATAGCCTCTTTGGAAACCATTCCAGTACTTGCATTTCCATGTTCATTGTGTTCTTTCTTTTTCTTTATATCCAATTCCAAAGATAGGATCCTATAGTAACTCAGGCTGGAATGCAGATCATTTAGGCCAACCTCCTGTTGAAAGGAGGCTCAAATATGAGTTCATACCAGGTTGATAAGGATGTTTTCTAAAAAGGGTTTGAATACTTCCAAAGATGGAGACTACTCAGTGTCTTTAATGTGTCCAGATATATGTTCCAAGAGGGCTTACTTGATGATTTTCCCAAAAAGTGAAGTGAGGCTGACTGGCCTGCAGTTCTCTGGACCATTCTTTTTTTGAAGATGAATGCAACGCTTCCTTTTTCTCCCATCATCAAGGATCTTCACCAGCCTCCATGATCCATAACTTCTGTTTGCCACAAATTGTGCTAATTGCCTCTTTGAGTTTGGCATGCCCTCCTCTGAAAAGTCTTTGTCATTTCTACAAGCCTCTTAACAGAGATCTGAGGATACCTCTAGACTTCAATGTTTTACTAAAAATGCCTTAATGAAAAGCTTGTAACCACAAATAGCCCTTTAAAATTATGATTTACTCCTTTGGCTAAAAAGGGGACAAGAGGAGATTATGATCAGAGATCTGATTCTAGGTATCTCACCTATGTATCTTTAGTGCGAAAAGACTTTTTGTCTTTTAGTCTTAGCTTGAGTCATCAGACGAGAACTTCATCTGCCTTAATGTAATTGCCTTTATTAAAGTATGCTAGCTTATACCAATTAAGGAAGCAATGAAAGCAGATAATAAAATTGACACTTGACGTATAAAAATAATACAACATAAAGAGCCCTCACCTCCAACATGTATAGCAAACTAATAAATTATCTATATTCAGAAGCCTACTCTATAATTTAAAAAGAATAATATCACTCAGATGCGTTAGAATTGTTATCTTGTTTCCCTGAAGTGTTGTACCACATGCCTCAGAGCAAGACCAATAAATAAATGACAATAACTCAACTGAAGTTAATGTCAGATCATTTCTGGAAACATCTTTTTGACCTTAGCTCTGGTTCAGCTTGTCCAATGAAGCACGAAGATTAATGGATCTTTCAAGTATTTTCTATTGTAAGAAGCACTAAATGAAAACAGGAAAATGCAAGATGAGTATACATTTTGTTCAGAAAGCTGTGGGAATTAAAGACTTTAGATATGAGCTAATTAGCAGTGTGAGACAGTTTCCTCTGTAATGGACATGATGAGATAAATTGTCTGAGTTAATGGAAGAGAAAGAGCAACATTACTCCCATACTAGTCTATCATTTGGCTTGTGGATCCAGAACTGAACTATTACTTAAAAGATGAAATAAAAGCAGAGTCTGAAAAGTGTATTAAGGAGAATATATAGGTATCCTGTACATGGTAGTGAACACTGTTTCCACCTACTGATATATACAATGTAATGTAAATTAATTTTGGATATTTTTCAAGGTAAACTCTATGTTTGAAGTGCTTGGCTGTCTTCTTTTTTCTTAGTTTTTCAAACTATATCATCTATTTCAAAAACAGAGATTTTGTGATGCAAATTATCCTTGTTCACAGTGATGTTAAAATGAGATTGCCATTTACCAACTGACTGTTGTGGACCTGTGAGGCCATATTAAATCTTTTTCCTTCCAGAGATAAAGATAGTATAATATAAAAACTAACACATTTTAAACTCTGACCTGTTTTTCTTTTCCAGCCATGACTTCAATCAAGGAAGGAAAAGAAATATGCTTATTACTTATGGTGATTCTACTCACTCTATGTGACTCTAATATGTCCTCAGTAAAGAGGATATAGAGACAAAATGGGTTCAATTACCCAACAAAATTGACAAGATTATATGTGAGAACTGTAAGACTGTCCATATAATCAATTTCTCTGAATTTTAGAATCACAGAATATCTTGAGTGGGAAGGGATCCAGGAGGATCATTGAGTCCAAATGCTGACTCCACACGGCAGTCTGAAAGTTAAACCATATATGTAGGAGTATTATCCAAACATTCCTTGAACACCGACAGGATCAGGGCCATGTCTACTTCCCTTGGGAGCTTGTTCCAGTGCTTGACAGCCCTTTCACTGAAGAACTTTTTCCTAATACCCAAACTGAATTTCCCCTGACATGACTTTAAGCTATTCCCTCACAATTCTCTTGTTAGTTCCATATGCTTTTTGGGTTTGCTTTTAAAATCTGGAATACAAATACAAGGTCATCTTCCTTAAATGCAACAAAATTTCAGACTAAGTAAGGAACAATAGTAGTTAAAACTTCCTTGTAGAAACATAAAAATTCAGAAGATGTTCTAAGATGTGACCGGTATTATACTGTAAAAGGTAATTAAATTGGTAAAGGTGACAAGGTTTGACTGCATAAACCTGAGCTCAGTTTAATCCCAAATGCTGAGTATACAGAGAAGCCAATCCTTTTCTGGTAATCAGCTAAGATCACTGTTCCACACAAAATCTCCCTAAATTCAGTTATGTGGCTTCATTTTTACTATCAGCTTCTACATAATAAACTTTTTCTTTAGATCAACTTCATTTCCAAATGACTATATGAATTATTCCCTTCAGGGTAATGCTAAGGGAAATTGTTCCTGTTTGAACTCAATACTCAAAAGGCAGTTGTAAATTGATAAAGTCTAAATTCAGTTGTCAGATGTTTACACATTTATTTTTTTATTTTTGTAAAAAAAGTAATAAAAATGAAGAAATTTAAATGCTTGCCAATCTCATAGTATTTTAAATGGTATTTACAGATCTGCATCTTCTAGTGTCTGCTCAATACATTTTAATAATTTCAGAAAATAATACTGGTAAAAGTAATTCTGTCCCTTTCCTTCCATTTCCTTCCCTTCCCTCCCCTTCCTCTCCCCTTTCTGCTTCTCCCACATACTGTTATAATAGCCTGTCCCAAAGATGGTTGCATTTTTATAAACCACCACCACCACTTCATTTATCTGAATGGCTTTAGTACATCTCTCTCCCCCTCTCCCTTCTCTCGTGTTCAAAATATCTTAAATAATACAAATAAACAAAAACTTATTTTCTCCTAGGCTACTTGTTATATGATCCACTTTTTATTTTATGCAAGAATCTTTAGATTTCAATTTACGGTTTAAATACTTCTCATTAACTTATTTTAGTCTTCCTTTTTCTTAATGTCATAATGACCTTCTCTTTACTCTTTCCTTACTCAGGAGAACTTGGTTGCTCTCAACACATTTGAATTTGGTAGGGAACCATTGTGGTGTTTTCCTTAAGGGGTACATGGATTAGTACATCTCAAAACAAAAAGAACAAAATAGCAGCAACAAAAATCAAGTAATAAAATCTAACGGCGGGATATGGTCTTTTCACTCATAAATTCATCTATTCATCTATTTTAGTAATTGTTTCCTGATGATACATATTTCATTAAATCTAGTAAAACTATTATGCCTTCTCTTGGTGATTTTTTTTTTTTTTTTGACAAGAAAAATGCAGAATCTTTACTGTCATCTCATCAAATTTTCTGTTGGCGCCCACTTTGCCTTTGGGTCTCTGTTGTCTTTTTCTCTTTTCTCTTCATGGCTAAAGATTGAAAATAAAATTATTTACTCATCCCAAAATAAATCACGTAGTACATCAGTTATGCCATTTGTCAATTATTTAAAATACATTATTGTCATCATTCAACACCTGTGAAGAAGTGTTATTTTTGAGGGGCATGTCTGCAAGAGCAGTAACCATGTATTTTCCAAATGCAAAGAAAGAGTTTTTCTTTTTCACTGCCTGAAGCTTGTGATTATATAATTTTTCATCTTCTCAAAGGAAGAGGAAGTCAGAATTCATTTGAGATCGAGTCAGATTACATTTCTATGAAATTTAAATCTCAAATATCTCCATGCTGTCTCCTTCTTCTCTCTTTTTTTTTTTTTAATCCCCATCATCTTAAAAATGGTACATTTGTACCCTTTTTGCAGTAGAAATTACTGTATTAGTAGCAAGTGACAAGAGTGGACTGACCTAGTCATTGCAGTCGATGTTTTCAGGCTTCCCTCCATTAACACCTCAGGAAAAAAAAATTCACAAAAGGTACATTTTTATATAATTCACCTACTACAAAGTTTAATGTCAAAACATAGATTAAAAATAGAGGAATTTCAAAAAGATTTAGTAAATTAGACTTGAGCATTTATCCTAGATTCTTGTTGACTACAATAAAGGATTTTCTATAACTTTATTCTGAGTGTAAATCTACCTAAAATGCATTAGATTCTGATCATATCCAAAACTTAGCTGACATCATTAACATTAAAACATTCAGTCTGTTTTCTTCCTGCATTTCAAAAAGAGTTAACATGGAAAAGGTCGTAAAAACAAATAAATGAAATGTGACATGCAGAATATTTTCTATAAAACCTGAATTCATGTAATTACAGTACAGCATCTGTAGGCTTTCATTAGTGAGATATACTAGCATGTAAAGGTTTTCTTCTGCAAATTGCTGAAGCTATATGACTTTATTTTATCACTTATTTCTAACTGAAGAAAGTGTATGAACACTGATTGCTCTGCCTTTGATCTCTTAAACATGTTACAAAAGATTTTTCAAACAAAAAGGAGGCTTTTGGGGGTCCTTTCAGTTACAGATCTGGTCAATGTAGGTCACACAACAGAAATGTTAATTAGATGGGGGACTACAATAACATTTCAAGCTCCTTAACTCTTGTCATACCATCTATTATACAAGGAACAAGTTGATTTTAATATTTGTTGAATTAAAAAATATTGCAGCAAGCTAACCTTGGCCCTCATTTCCATAATTGGCTCTTGCATGCTGTGTATTATTTGACACATTCATTTGATAACTTTTTTTTTTTAATTCTAAAGCAGCATCTAATGTAACCTGCATATTAACATTTCATTTCTTATCATACCTTTCTTCAAGTAGTCATGTTATGGTGAAAAATACGCTTTTCATAACCAAGATTTCATGGAGGGATCTAGTCTATTTAAAAGGAGAAAAAAACAGGGACAAGCTTTAGGTTTTTTTTTCTTGTCCTTGAAAAATAGGCAAGACACCTCGATTAGGTTTTAGTAAGAATTAATATTTCACTGCTTACTGTGAATGCATCTTGGAACTGATATCACACGGGGCAGAGTTTCTGTTCTCTTCCATCAGCAACTCACTTCAGTCAGTAGATTCAAGCGATTAGCTCTGAGTGCCCATGGCATTTCAAGTAAAAAATAAAATAAAAAAAATCCAGGAGCCAGTGTTGCTTTAGGTTACCACGTGATCATTTTTTGGTACACCAAAAATGTCCAGTTGACCTCTCAGGCAAAATTATACTTTAATGAAGTCATACTGTGGAATGTCCATACATTATGGAATGTAAAAGTGTATGATTGACTCCAGAATGTATAAAGAGAAAGCAGATTAACCTAACTATGTTTCAAATTACCATGTTGAAAAGTATGATGGAAGTTTAGATCCTGTTGCAATTATTTTTATTTTGACACATGAATTTATTGTCTGTGTTTAGTTGTTCTAATAGATGCCTGTTTTCCAAAAATGTAGTCATAAACATTATAAATGAAGGTGCAAGGGTTTTTCTATTAAATTGAGCTATCTTATGTTTAATATTTCTGATTATTCAAAAATATATACTAAGTGTGACTATGTGAGGGATCTCCATTTATTTGTTCACAGCCAGATGAAAATGTTGTAATTAGAATGGCTTGAAATTTGGAATGGGAATAAGTGAGGTTGAAGCCTATGCTGACAAAGGAGGCTTTAGCTTTCCTAAACTGATCCTTGGCTGCTCAGACAATTTCTCTGTATTCCTCCCAGGCTATGTGTCCTTGTTTCCACCCTCTGTAGACTTCCTTTTTGTGTTTGAGATTGTCCAGGAGCTCCTCGTTCATCCATGTAGACCTTCTGGCATTTTTGCCTAACTTCCTCTTTGTTGGGATGCATCACTCCTGAGCATGGAGGAGGTGATCCTTGAATATTAACCAGATTTCTTGGGCACTTCTTTCCTCCAGGCCATTATCTCATGGTACTCTGTCAAGCAGATACCTGAAGAGGCCAAAGTCTACTCTCCTGAAGTCCAGGGTAGTGCTGTGTGTCCTCCTCGCTGCCCTAAGGATCTTGAACTCCAAATAGAGATTAATTTCTACTGGTTAACCACTAATTATCACTGAATCCTAGCACAGCATTTAGGCATAAAACTGCATAAAGTCCTGGAAAATTCTCATAAGAGGAGATTCATTTGTATTGAATGGGAAACTGTAGAGTTCATGATACAAAATAATGAACAGTCTGGAGAAAGACAATAATGATTTCTGTGCTGCCCTATTTGTAACATGGAAGTAGTCCAGGAAATTAAGGAGGATTATTTGAAACTGATAGTAGAAATAACTTTCACATACTGTGACTGTCCACAAATCTTGTGGTCAAGCTTCAAAGCCCGGCAATATTCCCAAATGGCTTGGCATTTGTGTGAATAAGACTATCCAGTGTATTTATAGAAAGTGTTCTGAAGTTGTGGAGTTTTGAGGCCTTATGGTTGAGTTGAGGTCCATCTCAGTGCAAGGGCTTGGAGAGGTAAATTCTTCTTTACCACTTGCTGCAGGTAATTAATCTATTCTCGGAGACATCTAGTACAGAAAGGACACAAGAGCTTCAAGTAAAGAGGGATCCAAATGTGTGCATGTCTCAGCTGGGAAAGAAGATCTGCTAGCCTATGGTCTTAAGGTGTTTGTCTCCTCAGTTCTCTTGAACACCTTTGAAGTGTGGACATCCCTCCAGTAGTGCTGGTGTGTCCCCTGGGACCCTGATCTGCTCTCCCAGTACAGAGCCAAGGATCATCCCCATTTGACCTCCTTTTTCCTCCTACTGGTCTATGTATCCTCTGCAGCCCAGCAAGACTTTCCTTAGCAGAAGACCTTGGTTAATCCAGGGTTATCAGATTTAGTTAGCTAGACCCTTAATGCTCTGTTGAGCCCAGTCATTCCAAGCCTAATTGGCACATGAGCTGTCTTGTAGAGCAATATTCTAAAATAACCTGTCCCGAATAGAGCTCTATAAGCCAAGTTTGGTTTGGGTTGCCAGCCCCTGCAAGGGATAAGTTTCTCCTCTCAGAGGAAAAGTATGTGTAATCATTAGGAGAGCCTGGGCTGCTTCATAAGTATTTTATTAAGGTTCTGGCTTCCCTTTTGTTAGTTCTGTTGCATGGAAAATATTCTGTTACGTAAAACGATGCTGCGGTTTCATCCAGATCCTCTTGAGTTCTGCCTTGCTGCTGGCCATGTGAACTCACAAACACATCCACACATCACAAAGACACTTGGAGAGAGGTTGGGGACGAGACAGAGGATCTGGGAATGCTCTTGTACGTGAGCAGAATTAAGAGCTCGGGACTGCTCAGAGGGGTGGCAAATGCAGAAGAGAATATGATACTGTCCCTGCCCTAGCCCAAGGACAAGCAATGAAATTAAATGCCCATATGTTCAAAAGAACCG
>JAOXNG010000001.1:173738180-173749566 GCA_028566535.1 Scolopax minor | reverse complement strand
GGGTGCTGTGTGGGTGTGTGATTGTTTTTGGTTTGGTTGTTGTGGTTGTGTGTTTAGGTGGTGGGTTTTTTTGGGTTTTTTTTTTTTTTGTTTGTTTGGTTTTTTTTGTTTGTTGGTTGGACTCGATGATCTCTTCCAACCACTACGATTCTGTGATTCTGTGATTCTATTTTAAGTTTCACCCAAGCCATCATCCCCATAATCCTGAGTTTCTTTGTGGAAACTCTCAAATAGCATACAGAATATTTAATTATTTTCAGAAGTAAAATTACCTCTGAAGTTTAGACAGCTAACTTTGTTGATGAAATGAATGTTCCTTCCAGGGTGAGCTGCAATAGAGTTTGGGTTTAGGGTGAAGAATTGAAGAATAATTCTACAAACTCAATCTCAGAAGATATTTTCCATTTCTTCTATTGACTTTCATGAATATTTAAACACCTATCATATGTGTCTCAGTCTCAATATAGTTACTGTCTTGATTTAGGTGTTCCCTTATAATGTCATTTTGCATGTTCTATGGCATCTGAGACATCTGCACATACCTGGCAGATATGATGTAACTTTCTGAAGTCAAGTGGGTACCCAGTAATTTCTCAAAATTAAATGATGATTAAATCAAATCCTATATTTAGACATTTCATTTAAGTTTCTGAAAAATGAAGATGAATTCCCCAAATCAAGACAGATCACAGAATCACAGTATCACAGAACAGGTGAGGTTGGAAGGGACCTCTGGAGGTCACCTGGTCCAATCTCCTTGCTTAAGAAGGGCCACCTAGAGCCAATTGCCCAGGTCTTACTGAAGTCCAAGTAGACAATATCCACTCCTTTCCCTTCATCTACCAACACAGTCTTTTCATCATAAAAGTCTAACAGGTTAATCAAGGATGACTTCCCCTTTCTGAAGTGATGCTGACTAGTTGTGATGATTTTCTGGTCCTTCATGTGCCTGGAAATGGTTTCCGAGATTAGCTGCTCCACCACATTCCCAGGGATCAAGCTGAGGCTGACCAGCCTATAATTCCCTTGGTCTTCTTGTCCTTCCTTAAGATAGGAGTTATATTTGCCTCTCTCCAGTCTTTGGGCACTCCTTCCAGTTGCTGTGAATAATCAATTATTGACATCAGCCTCACAATGAAAGCTGTCAGGTTCCTCAGCACTTGTGGATGCATCTAATACAAGGACCATGGACTTAAGCATGTCTAGTTTGCTTAAGTATTTCCTGACCTAATCCTCTTCTATCAAGAGTACATCTTGCTCCAGCCTTTCACTCTGGTTTCTGAGGCCTGGGATTCTTCAGTTCTGGTCTATTGTAAGTAATGACTGAGGCAAAGAAGGCATTCAGCACTTCAACTTTTTCCATGTTCTATGTAATCAGCTCCCCCATCTCATTCAGTACTGGGCCTATATTTTCCCTAGTCTTCCTTTTTTTGCCTATGTACTTACAGAAGCCCTTCTTGTTGTCTTTGACATTTCTGGCTAGATTCAATTCCATTTGGGCTTTAGCTCTCCTTATTTCACCCCTGCATGCTTAGATAATGTTTCTGTATTTCTCTCAAGTTACTCCTCCTTGCTTCCTCTGTACGTTTCATTTTATGTTTGAGTTTGGCCAGGAGTTTCTCATTCATTCACACAGGCCTCCTGGCATTTCTGTGGCCTGACTTCATATTCCTTAGGACAGTGCTCTCTTGATTTTGGAGGTGGTGGTTCTTGAATATTAACCACCTTTCTTGGTCTCCTCTTCCCTGCCTTATCCCATGGGATGCTTGCAAGCAGAATTTTCCATCTTTGAAGAGGCCAGAGTTTGCCCTCTTGAGATCCAGGGTTGTGAGCTTGCTTTTCACCGTGCTCCCTGTCTTCATGATCCTGAGCTTCACCGTCTTATGGACACTGCAACAACAACATCTTCACATTCCAAAAAAACCCTTCCTTGATGGTGAGTACTAGGTCATCTCGTTCACTCCTCCACCACCTGGGGGAGAAAGTTATCATCAATGCACTCCAGGAACCTCCAGGATTACTTATGTCCTGTTGTGTTGATCTTTTGATTTAGGTCTCAGCTTATACATTTTTAACAATATCACTGGGCACTATGTATTTAGACCTTCTTTGTCTATCCATATATACCCTGTGATGGAGTAAAGAACGCATCATTCATTCCAGTAGGATTTCTAAAAAGGACACTACAGAAATAGCTGTTTTCTACTAAGCAAAGTGT
The DNA here is from genome assembly GCA_028566535.1 of Scolopax minor. Classification (NCBI taxonomy): domain Eukaryota; kingdom Metazoa; phylum Chordata; class Aves; order Charadriiformes; family Scolopacidae; genus Scolopax; species Scolopax minor. The sequence goes on along the minus strand of JAOXNG010000001.1, from coordinate 173,747,348 downwards.
GTAGTTTGTGCCTTAAATTACCTATTCGTATTTTTAAACAACCTCCACTAACAACACCTAGCATCCAGCATTTCAAATCAGACTACAAACATTTTATCTCTCTTCTGCCATGACACTGTGAAAATGTGTCTCATATGTTGTACTGACATAGAAAAAGCAAATAGTAGTGACAATCTGTAGTCTATTCAGTAATGACACACTCTCTGTTACAAAGGGAAAGATGATCTGTCACCACTTTACAGCTGGTTTCAGCTCCATTCTTCAGAAGCCCTAGAGAGCAAATGTAGGAGTGCCACACAAAACTTTATTATATTTCAAAATGAACACAGCATCCTTCAGTCTGTTCTTAAAGCATGATGCTAATTTTATCTTTCTAAGTGAATGAAGGTTTTTCTCCTAACTACCAGGATATTAATGAAAAACACAGAATTGCAGAGGCATTTATGAAATGGAATGAGATCAGCTAATTATTCTGAATATCTCATGAATGTGTACATGTTCATCTATAATACCAGTAGCAGTAGTAATATTAGTAATAACAATATAGTAATTACAAAATAGTAAATAACTTTGGAAAGAAAGTAGAGAATTAGAAAAGCATGTTTTCAAGATACAGACTGTGAAAACTAAAATTTAAAATTAAAAAAAATTGTCATCAGCAGATGTCCCTTTGCAATGGTTCAACTATGAGGTAACCCTAGATAGTATTTTGTCAAGGTCACATATAGCAGTTTTATTTACTTACAGAAACCTGAAATTGCTTATACTTCTTTCTTCCTGAACTAGAGAGAAAATTTAATCCAGTTTGAGAGTGGAAAAAATAGCATCAAGAAAATTGTCAACCATAGCTCCCTCCTCACAATTTTTTAATTTATTTATAAATTAAAGAGAACAGAATTTAATTTAGAATTACAGCATTGAGGCAATGATATAGTCTTTTAAAGAATGACATGGATTTTCCATTACCTTCCAAGCACAATTTATGCATTACAATAAATCAGTAGAGCAATTTACAACCTGTAGCAAGTTATTTAAGACTACTACATTTGTCCATTAAGAAATTTAAAAATGTATCTTGTTCTTTTGTGGTAGTTCCCATTGCTACAACAAGAATTATTGCTGCATTTAATTGCACAATTTACTCAATGATAGTTGCTCCCATTACACTGAAATTTTTTGAAATTCAGCACCTGGAGAGTGGGACTCCAAACCATAGTAAACTGAGCAATGTCTAAACTCTCATTATGGTTTTATAGAGAACTAACCAATGCAGTCATCAGAATTTAAAGAAATTTTCAGTTTTATGTAAAATATGAAGACTTTTCCTTGACATGTTGTACTTAATACTTCAGTGGCTGGGATCCACTAGCAAAATATGAAAGATAAAGCTCATCAGGACAACCTGAAGTTGTGTCTTTTTCAAAATTCACACATTCTGCACATCTCTTCTACTTAGCTAAAATTTGTAAGTAGATCAAAACATGATTTATATCAGCTTTTAAAAATAATCTTAAGAGAACGTGCACACTGTTTGCCTGAGAATCCAGTTAGTAGTGAATCTTAGAGAAAAATTAATAACTTTAAAAAAATGTTCATTAAAATGATGGATACGATTTTCAAAAGCACTTAGCCCTGGGTCTAATTCTGCTCCTGTCAAATTCTGTTTTACATATTTGCATGTTACTTCAGAAAAAACTTTCTCAGCAGCAGCACTACTGCAGTTGAGACCTATCCTTTGACATTTGTATAAGTAATTTTTTAAAAAGTCTCAGCTCACTTTATATTCAAAGTTGTTTTCAGCTCAAAGTACACAAAGACTTTGAATTTGAATATTAAAAACTTAATTAGATATACCAACTCCCTTTTATTTTTCCTTCTGACAAAATATGACCATGTATTACTTACTGGTATTTTACATCTGAATGCAAAAGCAACAAATATGCAGACTAATAAAATAGTAATGTAAACAGTGAAGAATACTACCTAATGAAAAATGAGGAATGAAAAACATGGGAAGAGATATTTAGACATGTTTTGACTCACTAAAACTGAAAACTGTATCTATCAGATTGCATTGCAAGCAGATTTATGTACACAATTACACCCATAGGGCTGATAAAACTTTAATTATTCACAATTTTCTTTCAGTACAAAGCAAATGCAGATTAACTTTCCAATAATCTGAAAATTAGTGTTTAGGATAATATAATTATATTGTTTGATCAGTTAGTTCAGGAAACAATCGCTTACACTGGTTTAGGACTGAAAATAACCTACTGTAAACATCCAGCTAGGACCTCTGATACCTCCTGTGTGAATCATGTTCTTCTCCAGGATTTTGATGGACTAATCTCTGTTGGAACGCTTTTCCAAGCCGGTTTGAAATACAGTTTCTCCAAACACATTATAGCCTCTTTCCAGGCCATAAGTACCTAGCGCTCTGTGAAAAGTGAATACATCTTTCCAAACGCTATTTGGCTCTGATATGAAGAAATTACTTTCAAAGTTAATTATCCCATTCAAAACCAGTTCTCACCTGAAAGCTTTCCAAAATGTTTTTGAAGTACTGGCAAGATTAATTTGCCAGACAAACTGTATGCTATGAGTATCGAATTCATCGTTTAGAAACCTTCGCTCCTAAATTTTGTTTTGAATTTAAAAATTATGGTATATATTTTAAGCATTTGGAGTTACATATGAAATCCTAATCATAGCATGAAACTGTGTTAAAAGGAGCTAAGAAGTTATAATGAAAACACTTCTGAAAACATTCTACCAAGCCAGCAACATTTTCTCTCAACCAATTTCTTTTGCTGTACTTGCTGTTGTTATTATCTTTTACTTATCAGCTGGCTAATACGTTGTTTGGTTCTACCCATTAACTTTCCCTAATTTGATAGATTCAGAATCATATTAGAATTCAGAGAAGATTACAAACAAATTCTCATGGTATATAAAGCAAAAAAGGGACCACAGTATGATTTTACCAAAACAAAAAAGGCATTTTATCCTTAAAATCTCCAAGCATAGCATGCAAGTCTTTTGGAATAAGATTGTTGGAATAAACCCTTGCACTATAGTTTATGTTGCTCTTATAAACCAATTTAAAGATTTTCAAATTTTCCCTTCCTTATTATGAAGAACAATTCTCTCATTATAAATAAATTTCCCCCTTGGGTATTCCTTTTCTTCAAATGTCAAAATGAATATTTGAATCATCTCAATAAATTATAAATTTAAAATATATGTAGAGTATGACAGTTCTAAATTGATCTCATATTTTTAACTATCATCAAGTTGGCTGTAGTGATGTCTCAATCCTAAGACTAAGAATTCCCTAAAACCAAAAGAAATTAAATGTATTAAAGTTCAGCCGACTGCAAAGGACAATACGAATTGAGCATTGCATGAGCATCAGGGTGGAAATGAGTTGCACTGAACACAATATAAATATGTGGGTGCTGACATGTACACAGATGCCTCAATAGTTCTGAATTGCACTCATGGTTCAAACAAATAGGATGCAAAGCAGTATAAACTCAGCAGTGCAACCACTTGTAAACTGAAGTTCATTGTGTGTCAGCCTATAATCTATAATGAGGAGTTGTATTTTCTCAAATGTTAAATTTTACAAAGGAATAAGGAGAAGAGACTGTATAATTCTCCTTCTATAATAAAAACTTTCATCATCTCTCCTAAGTTCTGCTACTGCTTAGAGATTGTGATGAATTTGTAAAACTTAGTAAGCATAGCTGTTACTGGAGGGAGCAGACACAATCCTTTAATTCATAGTGATGGTATTTTTTGTTTGGAGAGGAGATGACATTATGTTTATTTGATTTCACCTTGTCATCAGCTCTCACTGAGATCAGTAGATTCCATCGGAACACCCAAATAATGGAGAATGTGATAGGTTTATGAAAATATTGTCTGGAGGAGTTTGCTTCAATTTAATACAAATTTGATCAAATTATTTTCAATGCAGTCAGTACAGACCACTGAACAAAAGCAAATTGCTGGGGAGGAAGAAAGGGAAATGAGCACAAGAAAGAAAGGTGAGAAAGAGAGACCTGAAAGGACATTAGCCTTTCTGTGTTTTATTGCTCGCTGACCTCACAAGCCACGGATCTTCTTCTATCACTTCCAATAATTAAATTTCTGTAGCCATTCCCTTCCAAAAGCTACTTTCAGGTAATTCTGGGAACAATGAATTACTCCAGCTAGACTTTCCAAGCTTTGTCTCAGAACAACCGAGATGTTAAAAAAAACGTTCATTTGATCAACATACAAATTGGAGACTTTTCGTCTGTAGTTATAAAAGGATTTTGTTGTTATTGAAATAAAACAGTGCAAAATGATTTCTACTTAAATAACACATCAGAAATTTAGGCTAAGTTTATGCATATAGCAAAACTTAAACACTAAATTCCTATGTTGAAACAAGAACCAATTATTCTGGCAAAACTAAGCTAGAGCCCTAATCAGAGTTTTCTCTGTTTTCATTTAAGGTTTGCTTTGAATGTCATCTGCACATTGTACAACCAGTAGGATCTCTGTAAATAAAATAACAACAACAGTAACAGTAACAATGTTTATAATTGTGGGTTTACAGCTAAGCCCCACAAAGATGCTTATTCACTCCTTTCCAGTGGGATGGAGAAGAGAACTGGAAGGGCAAAATTGAGGAAAGTCATGGTTTGAGATAAAGTGAATTTAATAGGGAAAGAAAAATCTGCATGTGCAAGCAACACAAAATATTCCTATACTGATAAAAACAACAACATTCAATACTTCTAATTGGCGGGCAAGTGTTCAGCCATTTCCAGGAAATCAGGGGTCCATCATGGGTAAGACAAATGCCATAACTCTGAATGTTGCCCCTTCCTCTTTCTTTCATAAGCTTTGGTTTTGGTGAGCATGATTTCACATGGTATGGAATATCCCTTTCAGCAGCTGGGGTCATTTTTTTATTAGCATAATGCAATTTCAAAGTATGAAAATTATCTTGGTAACCTTTACAACACATTTCCAGGTAGTGTATTTTCTTAATTTTGGCAGATACATAAACACTAAACTGATTTTAATTAAACATATGTTTGGAAACAAAAAACTAAAACAAAAAAGAAAAAATATAGTTCTTGTAGGTATTTCATTCAACAGTAGATAAATGTTGGAACAGAGGACATGCACTTTCAGATTTACAGATGTTTTGTGACTTTCCACATCCGTTCAGACGTCCTGTAGTGTGAATGATTATTCTGCAAATCATGCCCACAGAGAAAATTTTCTGTAAAAGACCATTTCTTTTGAATGTTTACATCACAGATAACCGATCTAAACAGGATATACAACCAGGTGCTGTGCTAGTAGAACTAGTGTTCTACTTCTTGTTAGACCTGTATAATATTGTATGTTGGACTCTTTCAATTGTCACATGTAATGGGCATTACATGGCACTAATTAAGCACCAGGAAATAACTATTATTTGTTTACATTTTATCAGATGTCTGTTACATTAGTAATTTGTCTATATTTATGTTCCTTAATGCTTCTCTGGATGGTTACCCATCTTACTTATATTGGAGATCAAGGGCAATCATGCAAAAATAATTGCTGCTCAATATACATTTTTCTTCTCCTTTGTATATTTTAAATTATTTTGTCAGAGGGAATGACAATACACAAATAAATGCTGACTAGTGAATTGTAAAGTAAGCTTCTTTCATATTTCCAGTGCAAATTACTCCAGAATATTATTCACTGAATATTTAATCATACAGATATCAACTGATAAAAAAAATGAACAGGAAAGCAAAAATCAGGCTATGATTCTGAGACAATTTTTTGGGGAGTCAACCTGATGTATTTCTCTTTGCTTCCTGCAGGGCAACTTCAGTTCACACTAAGGTTAGTTTATAGGATCATAGTCTTAAGGTATAATTTGAGGACATGTAATAGTAGTACTGTCTGCAGAATCATGATTTACATGTGGTGATGTACAAGGACTAATGAATGTAGACTGATTGTAAAATCTTAGAGGAGAAACTATGACAGAATGTATTTTTTTTTCAACTAAGTTGATAATATAAAGTTACCTATAAGAGAATCAAATACATTCACATATAAAACTAAAACATTTTTCTATCCAAGTCAAAGGACAGTTTAGGCCTAATGATCACATTAATTTAAAGTTAGATTATACTAACTGAAAAAAAATACCCAAAATACCTGTTGCAACTTACTAAACTGTGAGGATGCAAAACTGAAATATTAAAAGGTAGTAAATTGATAGCTATGGTCTAATTTTTTAGCAAATAAATATTCAGGGCATGATTTTACCAAAGTTTTGTGTCATTAATTAGTACCTCAGGATTAAATTATATAACTTCACATTACCTCCTTTGAAAATAAATTACCTGAAAGGTAATCCTATATACAATAGTGTCTTAGTTTTCCAATTTATTTTTAAAATCAGGATTTATGTTGAACATGTACGGAACTTTATACTTGGCCTAGTTGAACTTCATGAGTTTGGCACTGGCCCAATTCTCAAGCCTGTCCAGGTCCCTCTGGATGGCATCCCTTCCTTCCAGCAAATTGACCACACCATGCAGCTTGGTGTCACCAGCAGACTTGCTGAGGATGCACTGAATCCCACTGTCCATGTCACCAGCAAAGATGTTAAACAGCACCAGTCCTGTTTCCCCCGAGGAACACCACATAATCAAATGGAACTTCTTCTCTGTGATAAACAATTGAGCGAGCCAGGACAACTCAACCTTCATGAAAAATAGCTTAGAAGAATATTAGGAATCACAGTAGAGATTAATATGAGTTGTTTGTTACTTCAGAAAATCTAGGAGTGTGAGTTGAAACTGTTAGGAGAAAAGCTGAAAATAAGTGAAATAAACTGGTTCTTCACCACTGAGTGGTAGACCTGTAGAATTTCTTGAATAATCATAGAATCACAGAATAATTAAGTTGGAAGGGACTCCTCGAGAACGTCTAGTCCACGTCCACAGTTAAAGCAGGTCCTTTTAGACCAGATAACCCAAGAATTTGTGTACTCAGGTTATTATTTGCTCTGAGAATGGAGATTCCAAAAACTATCTGGACAAGCTCAAACCAGGACAATTATTCTCATGATAAAAAACCAAAAAAAACCAAAACCACAAACAACAAACTTACCTTTTCTTTATATATGGTTGGAATTTTCTATGTTCAAAATTGTATCCACTGCTTCTTTGCCCTGTTATTGTGTGTTTTACAAAAAAAGTCTGGCTCTGTGCCCTTTGTGCCCTCCCATGAAAGCATCAATAAGATCTTTCCTTAGCTTCCTTTATAAGATGGACAAACCCAGTTTCTCAGTGTCAAGGTAACCACCGCAGATATATGCATATTGTCACTTTCCAAAATGAAATGATGAATTAGATAGATTTGCTTTGAGCAAATGTGTACACTTTACTACCCCCGAGGCTATTGTAAAGAAGGGTTACAAGATGATAAAACTGTGAGAGCAGGCAATGATGAAGAAAGTGTGATGAGAAGACAAAAGCAAATTACTAATTTTGTTGCAGTGTTAAATAAGAAATTTTCATTTTTTCATGCTTTGCTTTCCCAAATATACATTTGATATTAATACATTCAATATATTTTTCTTTATAATTAATGATATTTTATATTTAAACATACTGTGTAATGGTTTATATATTTTTGAGTTTTTCACTACTGAATATGCTTGATTCAAAATACTTCAATTTTACAGAATTTCATTAAAAAACTAAAATCCATTATCCTACTTCCCAGTATGTTTCTGTGGTTAATCATAAATTAAGATACTTATTTTTACAGTTTCTTTTTTACCACTTTCACAAAGCAACTTAAGGCTTGATGAAGAGTTTTTTTGTGCTTATTCTTCCCCCACCTCCCCTCACTTACCACTGACTTTTCAGCTTCAGATAAGAAGGAAAAGAAAGCAACAATGGATCTGTATCTTTGGTACTGGGAAATAAATAAATAAATAAAAATATATAGAACAAGCTTTAGAAAATTTGTCAGTAATGAAAGGAAAGAAAAATCCATTTCTATTACCCACTGAAGCAAGAACAGCAGAATGAAATGGAAACAAAATTAAAGAAATGGAAGAAAACTAACTTTAAATTCCAAACAATTTGGAAAAATAAAGAATTAGAAATATTTCTACAATGCAGCACACAGGAAATATATAGAATATTTGTTTTCTTCATAAGTTTACTATTTGCATCTTTGAGGAGTACCAAAAAAAGCATTTTGCCTTTTGAGATAAAACCTATATAAACTTAATAATAAGAAGGGCTTCCACAGGTATGTCAGGAAGGACAAAAAGGAAGGGCAAAGAAAACGTACTCCCTTCCCTCTTCCTTTCCACTGCTCTTCCAATGAGCAAGACTGGCAAACTGGTAAAAACAGATAAGGAGAAGACTGAGGTACTACTCAACAAGTTGTTTGCCGCAGCCTTCACTGGAAATCTCTCTTTCCACACTTCTTGAGTGAATGGACTGCAAGGCAGGGAATAAGAGAGCAAAGTCCCTCCCCCTGCAAGAGAAGATCAGGTTCGGTTCATCTCCATCTGAAGCACCTCAGCATACAGTAGTCTATGGGAGCTATGAAGAGATTCATCCCAGAGTCCTGAGGGAATCAGCTGATGTAGTTTTTGAGCCACTCTCAATGCTATTTGAAAAGTCATGGCAGTCAGGTGAAGTCCCCTCAATAGAAAAGGGGAAAAAATGCAGTCATTTTTGAAAAAGAGTAGGAAGGAAGACCCTGAGAACTACTGACCTGCCAGCCTCATCTCTGTCTCTGGGAAATCATGGAACAGATCACAGAATCACAGGATCATCATAGTGGAAGGGACCTTTGAGATCATCAAGTCCAACAAAAAAACAAAAACAGAATAAAAAAAACAATGAAACAAACAAAAAACGTAAACAAAAACAACAACAACAAAAAAGGCAACCGATAACATCAAAACAAAAAACCCAACATCCTGTCACCACAACAATCACCACACCCAACAATCTCAGGCACTAGTGTATGCCCTGAAGTGCCACATCTAGACATTTCTTAAGCACCTCCAGGGATGGTGACTCCACCACCTCCCTGGGCAGGCTGTTCCAGTGCCTGATCACT
>JAOXNG010000001.1:173690109-173701433 GCA_028566535.1 Scolopax minor | reverse complement strand
TAACATCAACAAGATAGTCTTATCATTTATAAAAATAAATAAGTGAATTTATATTTTTGTTGATGTCAAAAAATCAAGCAGAGCAGCTTTTCCTCCCTGCCCCCCAGCTCTGCAGTTATTCTACGTTTGGCGTGAGAAGCTGAATCTGGTGAGTGCAGGAGACTCGATCGTCCACAGCAGGCATTTAACACTTTAATCACTTTAAAAGCCCTTGGAATAATATTTAACGTTTCATCCTGAAGTCGGCATCAGAATAAAACGCACTGCGGTGTTTAGTATGTGCCAGGCATGCGAGTGCAGATAAATACTTAAATCTGCTGAAATTAGAAAGAAATTCAATTGGATTTTCACATTCCTATGCTCATTTGTGAGCTTGGGAAAAAAATCTTAAATGGGAAAATTTCACCTTGCTTCACCGTAATGAAGTGGAAGTTTTTAACACCGTGGTAGGAGCTAACAATGTAACGCTACCTCGCCTCTCTACCTTATAGATCAGGTCAGAGAAAATAGCATTTTATCTTATAATGAGGATACAACATCGAGCATTCACTACCACATTTTAGTATTCCCATCAACTAGATATTCCAGATCATAAGGGCAGCTCGTGTAATCATAATGTCAATGAGAAGGGCTGTTACGACTGAGACTAAAGATTACACGGAAAAAGCTGCTTTGAAACTGGTAATTATTACCAGTCCACTAATAGCAAATGATGCATTACAGTTTCACCATATAATCTGTGTTTCACTCAGCTCCTGCCAGTATGGCCTTATTATATTACAGCGCTCACAAATTCTAAATTCCTAAACTACAGTCATCAATAAATGTGTTACTTGCCATAATTTGCAAAATTACTTTGTTCATAACATCTTCGACTGTTATAAAGACTGGAATTGATTTCCTGCATGGCAAAATTAGGGCTACATTGATTTAGTGGAGTGTAAAATGTAATATTATTCTTCATTTGCTTGTCTGAGAAACAAGTTTTCAATTCACTATCCGCGTTTGGTAATCAAGATAATAATTTAAATTTAAAATCATGTTTATGTACAACACTTCCCTAAACAACGCACCATTTTCAAGGGAACAACATAAAACCAGGTAATAAAATAAAGCAGCGAAACAGTTAAAATCTGCCAGCCATTTGCCTCCACCTCCTGCTTTCAAGAGACAGGATTTCTAATTTGTCTATTAGTGCTTGATTAATTATGAAGGCTATTGACTGACCATATCACCACCTAGAGATATGTTCCAGTCTGATGCAGCCTTGCCAAACTGCAAGAATTATGGCACTAATCTACACTTTGCCTGCCAGCAGCGAGACAGGTCCTTAGACCACCACAGCAACCCCTGGATTTGGAAGGGACTCGCCTTCCCTTTCTCCCGTCCCACTACCATGCTTTTTGGTACAGCATTCGGCTCCCTCCAAAAGCCAGACAGGATTGTAGGACCCAAAAGTTGTGGATCCACTGATGTCTCCTAACTATGAGCCAGCCTCTACATCCACACAGGCTTCCCACCTAAAGCTGGGAATCTGGGTAAGACCAGCAAGGAAACTGCTGGCCAGGGACAGAGTTGGAGAAGGTCCCAGGGGGCTCTTTGTGCCTTATCATCCACGGGGGCAAGGTGACGGGACATGTTATCCAAAGCAGCATTGCAATGCCATCAGAGCTTTCAGCTGATTTCCAAGAGGCTAGCAAGAATCCCCCAGATCGAGATGTGAAGAAGGTCACTGCTGAACCAACCTTCCTCAGCCACCGGCAGTGGGGCTGGAGCCTGTGTCCTTGCCCACAAAAGAATTTTAATGTATTTAAAGAATGTACAGATGATGAGAAAGATTGATAACTGATGTTCTTCACTGTTGAAGAAATGAAAATAGAACTCAGTATTACAAAACCTCAGTCTTTTCCAGCATAGCCCAGTATTTTCAATTTAAGTTGAGAATCTGCTTTTCCTAATTACGCTGACAAAAATAATACCCTACCAAACTATTAAGTATAATGAGACTGCTCAAGGAATATGGTATTGTTTAATGTAAGTACGATCTGCAGAATGTCAGTGTGAATGCTACTTTAAAGTATTCATCTCAAAGGAAAAAGGAAACTTTGACAGAGACACAAAAATGAACAAATTGAAGAGAAAATTATAACTCTGTAAGTAAGATATTCACTATTATGTTCACTTTCATTAAATAGCTGGGGGAGAAAAGAGGTATTTATGAGAAAATATAACTTCAAAGGAATCACACACAGAGAGCATTTGTTAGATGCCTGAAAAATCAGCAGCTGGATATGAAATGAACCTGACAAAATGTGGCAATCCTTGTGAATTAAAATACATTTATCAAACTCTTTGAAATTTTTGGTATGCCACATTATTGGTATGCCCAAAAGAGATAACACACTGTTATTCTGGCAGGCCGACAAATAATCACTTAGTTGGTGCCACTCTTTGTTTCTTTCTAAAGAAAATGGTGAATTATTAGTTACATGAATTATTAGCAGATTTATGGGATTTAGGAGTTAGGAGCTTCAGTTTATTCAGCATCACAGCAAGTACAACTGAAGTCCTGAAGAAAAACTGCATCATGAGCATTATAAAATTTTAGACAATGAAAATACAATATCTGTATATTTTTCTTTTGATAATAGTGTTGACATTCCCCATGATTTTCAAATTTTTTTTCTCACCTTTATGTTTATTCCCAAGTTTAGAACAAAGATTATCATCTCAGAAATGAAGCCAATAATCTCTCTGATTTTATACTGTGCAGAAATATTTCTCTATCAATAGTGACTGAAAGAAAATGAAATATGACAGATAAGAATTTTAAAACTACCTTAATATACTAGACACATAGGCATTATTTTAATTAATTTAGTTAATTAGTAAATTAATAGGATTGATCTTTATATTTTAGCAGAAATATCTAAGTAGATATTTTCACCAACAAACTAGCATTAATTGATAGAAAAAATACTGTTATATATCAGGGGCTGTCACCATCATTTTATTCAGATTATGTTACTAACAAACTGACACAATGATAATATTATTATGCAACCACTTTTCCCATTGTTTTTTCATCAATAATGAGAATGCTTTGGTTGGTAACCATCTGCAAAGCATCACCTCCTTGCATCCTTCGGTCTTCCTATATGTGAATTTAGAAAGTCATGTGATTTCAATATTTCACACAGTCTTTCCCTTCTAATTCTGTCTATTCAGCTAATAACCCATTCAGGGCATATTGATTCTATCTTTTTACTTTCATTTCTCCATGCTGTCCATTGCTGTTCTTCTAAAACATCAGTTTAGAAAAGTCTGTACACTCATTTCAAGCTGTGCTTATACTGTCAATCTTTTCTTTCCCAATAATTTGTTTCTCTACTTTGTGTCAACATCTCAATTTTTTTCTCCCCACATGCAGTTGTTATTACATTCTGTGGTATTTTAGATGTGTGGCTTTTCTGTTGTTACCCTAAATCTTCTCTTCTACTGAATTGTCAAACTGAAAGTTTCTGTCACAGCTCATGTTTCTTCACAAATCTAGGGATAATGAATGGTAGTGAAAGTATTGTTTATTGTTCAATAAATATTTGTCAGAGGAGTTCAAATACTCCATAACTGGCTGAGCAGGAGCCTATTACTAAAATCAAGTTCTGGAGAGATGATGAATGTAAACATAAGGAAGTTTAAAAAGAGAGAATATCTTAGTGGGTGTATGCTGAAGAGTCAGATACTACCTTTGATGATCTCTATGGTATATTAGTAGAAAGGACAGCAAGATGGGCAATTTGTGTTTCTAAGAACATACTTTATTTTAACTTTGACCAGACTAGCTGTTAATTACTTTTCCCTATTTATTTTTGCTTAATTTATTAAATAATTATTGTGTGCATGCTTTCAAAAGGAAAAAAAAGTGTAGGAATCAATAATAAATCATACATAGGAAAGGAAAATAAACTGATCAAATCAAATCCTGGACCAAAATTCTTCAGAAATTAACGCTATTGGGACTGCTAAGCTTAGAAAAATATTGAGCATCTTCTGGCTAGCATTTATCAAATGGCATATAAGTATGAGTTGTAGCTTTAAAAGTCTAGAAAGATAAATCATCTTTGTTTTAAATTTTATCAGAGTTTTAATGTGCTCCAAGTACAGTACAGGTGTTGTTTAAAATAGAAATAAATAAATCAAACTCAATATACTGCTTGCTTCAGCTGTTTTACCTCTAAAAGTGTTTAGTTCATTCCTATTTTGGAGATGAAAGTCAGATGAAGAAGTAAATTTGTAATATATATAATGTTAGAGAAGACTATTCACCACAAATATGTTTGGTTTTACCTTGAAATAATTGTATTTTAGTATTGTCAGATGGCATTCTCTAAAAAATTATACATATATAAATGCATACATGCATATAAATATACATATAGGTATACATATATGTAAATACAGATGTGTAGATGCAAATAGAAAAGAATCGCTTGGTATATCAAAAATATAGAGCATAACTTCTGACATGTTTTTTTCCTTGCAAGTTATTTCCTTGTGTTGGATAGAATCCCATAAACAGTCCTTCACATAAAAATACCCACAAAAAAACAAGACAAACTACTATTAACCCACAAGAAATAAGGTTCCTTTAGCCTGACAATCAGTTGACTTTGTCTATGCACAGACTAGCATTGAAATATCCACATAAATATTGGTTTATATCCTTGAAATTCAGTTGGAAGTTTTGCATTACGAAACCAATTATTAATTATTTATCATTTTCCACAATTGCAGGTGAATCTGTTAAAAGATCTTTTGCTTTTGTATGTCCTTTGTAACAAACTAGACTATTCAAATGCAAAGCAGGCCTTGAGTATAGTGTATTAAATCAGACTAGTTGGCCCTAGGCAGACTTGTAAAGCTGGAGAAGAAATATGTAATTGTTACTGTTAAAAAATATTAGCAACCTATGCACATTCTTAAAGTGGTTAGTGGATAATTTCACTGTAAATAAGGACTTCTTTCAAAATGTTGTGTAAAACTTGAAGGTAATTAGGGATCTTGTCTGCTGGAATGCTTTTTACAATTGAGGTATAAATCCCAGTTGCAACAGTATACATACTGAATGAGTTTTTGGAAAAAAAACAAACACCACAATCAAATCTCTTATTAGCTGCACTGATTAAAATAAATAATATAGTCTAAGTATAATATAACATTATAAATTATTTCATGTGTAGGATGTGAACCAGCATCTGATAAAATAAAGCAAGAAACTTTTTATATTACTCAGTTGGACCTTATTAAATAGCTTGTATGAACACTTGTCTTAGTAGTGGCAATGGAGAGTTGTCACAAAATAGAGAGAAGCCACACAATTTTGACCAGCAGGTCTGTATTATCCCTCTTGTTCTGGGTCAAAAACACTTCAGTACATATATTTGATTTCACACTGACATAATTTATTTATTTACATTGTTGCACACTGGAGATTCATAAAATACATACATAAATATGATTACATAAAAATGTAATTTATCGTCAAATGCACAATAACTTTTTATCATTGTATTCTATATTGCCTATGTGAAAAGCTAAAACAAAACAAGCAACTGAAGAACAAGAAAAGATATCATCAACTTTTGGACGTAATAATGAATACTTAAGAAATGAAAGGAAGATGACAGATGAAATTATCCTAAAATATGCATCTTCTCAGCACTGAGATTACAGTAAATGCTCAATCTTCTCCAATGTTCTGTTTTCTCTTCCTGAATGCTTTGCATGACACTAACAATAGAAAAAAAAAAAAACAAAAACCAAAAAATAAAACACCAAAACTCCTCCAGTCCTGCAAACTTTGCTGCCTTATAATTTACTTCTCAGAAGAAAGCTTCACAAGGATCACAAGATATGTTATCACAACTTTTGTTACTTCAGGCACTTAATATCCTCCTGGGAGAAAGAATAGTAGCTGGAACCATATGGTGTTCTGTAACTTCAATGGTTTGCTATGGTTTCTTACTATTAAAACTGAAAGGACAGCCTAAATAGTGCCACAATTTTATTTTTTTTCCCCCAAGATGTGTAAGTTCACTGCAGAGCAACTGTTGGGTAAGCTCTGTGTTTAGCAAGGTGGGCTAGATCAAAACATGCAATCAAATATCCTGTGAGTTACTTAACTATTGAAAGATCTCATAATTTTACCTGAACTCTGCAAGTTTCAGTTTTCAATCTCTGGGAGTTTGTTTTTCACTCTTTTTGTTTCCATTTAGAGTCATTGTCCTCTAGTTATTTTCATCAATAATATTTCCCACCTACTTGTTCAGAAGGTGGCTTTAAATAATTATAAACACACAGAGAGAAATATAACAATAAGATACACAGCTGCTATCTTGACTGGTGATGCTATGGTTTCAATATTTCATCTTTTTTACTAAGCTGGGGTTTCAAAATATTTTTTTATAGTTTTTTATATTTAAAAAATATTTTACTATAATTCATTAATTAAAATGAACACAATAGGATAAGTAAAAGGAACATGATGAAGATACTACAAAATCAGAAAAAAAAAAGAACAGAAATAAAGAAAAAGACCCATTTTTGTGGTTCATAATAGTATTCAAATAAAAAGTTTTCCTTCAGCTTAATAAAAAAAAAGTTAGAATTTGTAAGTCATAAATTTTAAAATTGTAACTTGCATATTTTAATTACATTTTATGCAATATAACATAGTATATAGTGTGCAAGTGCCCAGGTGCTGACAAAGGGGGGCTGTGGGTCAGCCTCTGTGAGGAGAAGCTGGGGATGCCCCGAGCCAGACACAGCTGGTTACAGATGGCTACAACTGACCTACTGTAGGGCATGGCTGAACCCTAAAGAAATGTGTGGCAGTGCCTCAGGGAAAAAAATTTTAAGAAAGGGCAAAACACTGCAGAGCAGAGAGGATAGTGAGTAAGAAAGTGTAAGAGAAATAACCCTGAAGAAACCATGGTGAGAGAAGAAGGAAGGGGAGGAGGTGCTTCAGGCACCAAAGCAGAGATTCCCCTGAAACTTGTAGTGAAAAACATGGTGGAATAAAAAAAAAAAAAAAAGTGTGAGGATGAGGAAGAAGTGGCAAAGACAACTGTTATGCACTGACCATAATCCTAAAATCTACAAGTACTAGTTCCACCATGTTACATCATAGGATATAAAATGTTCCATTTGTTTCTTTCATCATTCGCAGCAAAAGATAGTGATGTCACGCTACCCAACCCGTATTTCTATTTGTTAAATCAAAGCAGTAGTATGGTCAGTATATACCTGTCTTGTATCCTGAAAAGCGTGACTGCGAACGCAATTTCCCAAAATTGTGGGTTAGAGATGGCTACAGAGGAAACCTTTTTCTCTCTCTTACTTTCTCTCCTTCTTACTATGATTGAAGTTTTACCGGTTGCTTGGACAAAGGAACATGAACTTCCTGACTGTGTGAAACACTTGACTGTATGCCTTATTGTAAGTTAGAGATACAGGTATCAGAACAAATCCATTTTATTCAACTAAAACCAAAGTGCTACCTGTATTTCAAAACTGAACTAAAATCTATTAGCAGAGGTCAACAAAACAAACAGGTCCACAATAACAAATCTGGAGCAAGAACTAAGTACATATATAATGCTGTACTAGTCATTTGTAATATGTAAGTATGGAAATATTGCAAGTGACGACTCTAGCACTGATAAATAGTTTACTTCATTTTCTATCTTTTCCAAAATGACATTATAATATTAAAGAAAAACAACCATTTAGTAGAGACAGAGCACTATATTTTGGTGTAGCTGTTATCTGCACTACTGTAACCTGTTGAGTTTAATTCTTTTGCGGTTCTTTATTTTTAGTTTTTCTGTTAAGTTCAAGGTTAATAGAAGGTGAAGTATGGTCCTTTCCATGAAAACAGTATGGTTTCTTGACATAACTGGAACTCTTATGCGATAAAATTTACTTGAGTTTATGTAATTTTACATAATGTAAATGACAAGAGACCAGCTGAAATTTAATCTATAAAATCCAAACATCATACATCATCTAAGGGTTTTCGTGGGTTTTTTCTGAGATAGAGTGTAACCTGGGAAAATTCATGTAATATGATTCTCAAATTTAAATGTATGTCAATAGTAATATATATCTCTTAAAAATAATTATGTACACACAAATTTAATGAACAGGGTACTGACAAAAACTTAAAATCACATATAGCAGATAGCAATCACATAATAGGACAAACCTCACTGACTAATCTTTCTGAAATTTAATATTGGCTGTCTGGCTATGGTCCCATGCTGTTCTTCACAAGCTTAGGAAATATTTAAGATTGTAACTGCAAAAATTTGGTAGCTGAGTGAACAGACAAAAAGCCTTTCTTTGTCTGTCTGAAGTTGGATAGAGTTTAATATTGAACAGTAGTTCCTGTCAAGGACCTGCCTCATGATATTCAAAACACATGGTATGATAAATTTTTTTTCAATCACTGTATGAAAACAAATTAACATTTTAAACTTGGGTAACTCTACAGATAAAAATCATATTATAGCGAAAATTAAAGTTCAGGCCAAACTGAGGGAAGTCTGACAGAAAAAGTGAATATAGCTAGCCAATTGCTTCTGAGCACAGAATCATAAACAACAAATGCAACCCTAAAATCACAGACAATTTGGAATCAAAAACTGTGTATTCAACTGCTGTCTGCTTAACAGCAATGAATATCATAAATTGTGTGATGGGGTAAAAGCTCATTTTGTCTTTTCACAGTACCTGTGTTGATTCCTGCATATTGTTTGGTTTATGTTGCCGATTGATTTCTCTGCTATTAAGTAGGATGGAAATAAAATTTGCAGAAAAATAATCTACTTCATCATTACTAAAAACCCTGCACTATGCAAAATCAAACAAAACAACACTAGAGCATATCCATATTATTCTCATAAGTACAAGACATAGTTTTTAATGCCCTAAAGTAATTCAAAGCACTGTGATATATTTGACTGCCCTCTATAAAGAGTGTGACAAAATATTTTTCACTTGATATTGAGATGCAAAATAAAAATATTTTTTTCTGTGCAGCTGTGAAAGCAACATAGTAAAGAATTTATTTGAGAAGCATAAATTTAAGAGCCTAGACATTTTATCAAACTAATTTCCTTCCCCCCCCCCACCCTGAACGAATAGTGCAATGACCAATTTAGTGGGAAACCAGTTTAACAAACAAGTTTTCTGACCCTAAAAGCACTCCTTTAGATCTAGGCTCCACTGTATTTTGAAATGACGTGTGTGAAGGCCATTGAGACTTCTATTGTTAGAATAGTAATTTGTTTTTGCATGGAATTACTATCAACTGTTTTGTAGTCTGCGAGCTATGAAGCAATAATAGATAAACAATCACACGGACCATTTACTGGACAAGGTTGCATAAAGTCCATCTGATTATGTTTAAGTGGTTATTAGGAAAGGATATCAAACAAGAGTCACAAGAGAGCTACAGATCCTCAAGCCGTCTATTCTAGAGTCATTTCATAGTAGATGCGGTTTCATAAGCATTCATTGACAATGACTTCTGGACAACAACAAATGATGTTTTTACCAGCCAGCTTCAAACTATACAATTCAAGTGCCAAACAAGTCTGTACTTTTAAGTCAGAAATATTAAAAGCAAAAGGTAAAAATAGTTTTTGATAATGGCAAACTCTTTTCAGGCTTCAGAGAATAGAAAGTTAAGCCTCGGCAGATTTCATGAGGCATTATGAAGTTCTGAAGACAGATATGTTTTCTTATGAGAACTGAATGGAGTAATTTATCAACATTAAGCTTTGCGTTTGCGTAGACCCCTTGCATTGTAACACAGGGAAATGACAGAAAAGTTATTCATGTCAGGGGGGAATTTTAGAACAAGTAGTTTGTGTCATATTAAGATACAAAGACCTGAATTCTTTAAAGTTTGCTTGTTCATTAATTCATTCCGTTTCAAGATCTTTTATCCCTACTGTGATCCAAAGGCTATCCAAGATCAGAGAGAAGTCCCAGTAGGGCGGAAAGAAATCCTATGGTGCTAAAAAGGCTTTGAGGTAGATCATGTTACTGAAAGAATGATAGTTGACATCACAGGGTGCAAAAAGACATAGGAGATCACATTTAGAACTTTGCACCTGTAAAATACCATTTAGACTTTACTGACTAAGGTTCACACAACTTGCACTACACTTTCAAACCTTTTCTTTTATGCTGTCTGTCCATTGTAAATTGAAGAAACATGCTTGTGACTTTAATTTTACTATTTTAATTTGCAAAGCTTGTCCATTTTGTGTGGAAAGCTCATGAGCAATTTTGCCACTGTAATCTTTACTTGCATACAATCAAATATCTATAACACTTTTGTTTAGATGTTTCTGTATTTTAGTATCTCTGATGAAAAACAAGCCATGGATAATGGTCACTTGACTTTCCTTGGTAGAAATACAAGTTCAGAGTCACACCTGAGACTTGGTATATCATGAGCAAAATCAACTATTTCTGGGATGGAGACAACAGAGCCTAAAAGAAATTTGAATTTTAATTTATTTCAAAAGAGACATGATGTCTTGGAGTATGAAAAAAGAAAAATGCCTTTATTTTTGCTTAGTTGTTATTTTTTCCTGAATTTCATTTTAGATTTAGAGTCCTACACATAAAGAATTTCTTCATGTCTTGATGGCTATGATATTTGGAGTATTTTGCATCTGGTTGGTCTTTGAATATTCCTTGAACTTCAGTTGTTGCACTCATGATGATTCCAAATGGAACTGATATGTGTAAATTGAGTTTCAATTAAAAAAAAAAACAAGCTACATAAGACTCTGAAAGATAATCAATTAGACTACCGTTTTGAAAAGAAAGTTGAAAATATCTCTTAAAGGTGAAAAATTAATACTGAAAATGTGGATTGTCTGGGGAAAATGATAATTATCCTTTTAAGTTCAGACTGGAGCTGATCATTCTGCTTCCTGACACCCTGACCCTTGATGGATATCAGTAGCTTAGGCAGGATGCCACCCACATTATTAATGTAAAGCATGTTTCTATGAAATTACATTATCATTGTGGAGACAAGGGGTGTCACGACTCTTACCCACATTTGGCATGTCCTGCTGTTGCTGCCAGATGACCAACACACTAAGCATCAGTTATAATCCACTAGAACCATGGCATCACTTATGATCCTGTTTTTGATATTAGTAATTGGGTGAGTCACTGGGTGCGTTGTTACTCATAGAAACATAGAATGGTTCAGGTTGGAAAGGACCTTAAAGATC
>JAOXNG010000001.1:173566020-173577839 GCA_028566535.1 Scolopax minor | reverse complement strand
AGGGAAAGGTGGGGCTTAGCACCTCCAGTAGCGCTAAGTTGTCTCTCCCTTCCAGAAGAAGTGCTAATTCTGAGCAGGATGGATCTTATCCAAATAAATATTTATGGAGGTCTTTGATTTCTGACCCTATATGTCTGTGCCTGGTGATTTGGAAGCAATTTTATCTGAAAAACAATAAACTGTCTCACTGCATTTGTTTGTTTTCTATCTCCCAAAGACAGAATAAGACTGCAGTGATCTTACTAAAATGGACTTCAAAGAGAAGCAGGGATATAGAACCCTGCAGGATATATTGTAAGATCATCAGAGTTGAAAGACTCTCTGTGAAGTAGGTGGAAGCCCAAAACCTACCCCTAACACATATGCACCCACAGGAAACTGCAAAGGTACCGTATTGAGAGCCTTGCAATGATGGAGCAGCTGCTTTGTTGTTAAGTAGCACAAGGTATATTTTATGCTTGCTGTAATTTGTTATATAGCTAACCAATTATCATGGACTTATTAAGACCTATACTACTTATTTTGGGAAACTAATAAATGTTTCTATATTGACCTTGGCATTTATCTCACCTTAGTCTGCACCATTGGTGATATATGAATCTGAGTCACCGTCCCTGTTTCCTGAGAGTGGAATGTGACATAACAGGAATAGCAGACACATACAGTAATGAAAGTTTAGACAACAGCCACTTTGAAAACTTGGTTTGAGCAAATATTTTATCTTGTTATAACCTCTGGGAGGCCTGGAGCTGCTGTGCATTACAGAAAAAAAGTTTAAATAAGATTGAAATTAACAAGAGTTGGATGACTGTACATTTTCTAATATTAAAAAAAATGACAAAAAAAAAGGTAAAAAAGAACAAAACAAAAAAAAAGATCTCATCCCAGAAAAGGAAATACTTTTGTTGAACTCTGATTCCAAAATTCAGCAGCACAAGACAGGAGAAAAAAAGAAGGCAGTTAGCATTAACAGGTACAGTGTGAAGTTTTAGTCATAATACGTAGAGCTCCTGTATATTGAAAGACTTTTGTATTTAATTACTGATAGTGAAATATAGAAAGTGACAGTTTATTTATTTTTTTCAGTGAAGATGTCATATTTAAACTATACTGTTACTGTATTCAGCAATATAGTGTATCTAAATCTATTTTAAAACAGTTCAAATTCTATTTTACCCATAGATTTTCTTATATTTTCTGTTACAATGAGCAGTAGGATGTTTATACAGTATACAAGAGGTGCAAGGGTAAACACAGATAAACTTAGGAAAATAAATGTACTAGCATGAACTTCAACTTCTATAAACTGGTGAACTTCTATTGACTCAGTGAGACAACTATCAATTCTATTCTCTAGAAGCTGCTAGCAGCAATCTTTCCCAGACTCAAAGATGAAGATGCAGTATTTCAGACAAATAGCCATATTACCTTTGACCCCAAGTACCTCATGGCATGCTCTCCAACCTCATGTAATAGCTACAGAAGTTTCTGCAAGCAGCAATGTACATCATTAACATACCAGTTTTGCCTCTAGTTATAAAACAAGTTCTTTTTGTGGTAGCCTTACACAAGCTGGAAAGTGAAAAACTTGTTTTACAAAAGGAGAATAAAAGAGCTCGAAATATTTACCTAATCAAAATGAAGAGCCAGAAGGCATACAATTGTTCTCCCTAGAAATGAAGGAGGAAAATGAGCTGTTTTCACCCCAGCAACATTATTAGCAACACTGGCATCGGAACAAATATGTGTGAACTGACCAAGACTAAATTCAGGCTGGATATTGAATGAAGGCTTCAAGCCATCAGGGAAGTAAGAGTGTAAAACTACTTTCTATTAGAAACAGCAAAAACAAAGGAAAAAAAAATACATAATTTTCAAGATTTGGCAAATTTATGATTAAAATATGATGCAGAAGAAATATTGTTGTAGGAAACAAATAATACAGGGAAAAAGTGAAGTTTCTGCTGTTATTTTGAGGATGGGAAGTTAGATTGTTCTCATGTTTAGTGCTGAGGTGTACATTAGATGAGCAATCTCTCTATCTCCTCTATCCCTTGGTAATAAAGGAACACCACAACATGTGCACAAAAAAATAGCCTTTCAGAGGGATTGGAGTAGAAATATATAATCTTCAGTTTGCTCAAGTAATTCTATTTTTCTGTGCAACATTTGCATTTGGAAATACAATGTTTAGAATCATAGAGCAGACAAATCATATCAGGGACATCTTCGACTAGATCAGGTTGCTCAAGTCGTGTACAAACCTTGAATGTTTCCAGAAATAGGGTATCTACCACCTTCCTCTCTGGGCACCTGTTTGTAAAACACTGTTGTCCTCATAAAATATTTCTTCCTAATTTGTCTCTAAATAATAACAGGATAGAAATAAGCTAGGTGGGAAAATCATGGAGTCAGCCTAGGTATCCTGTGAAACTTTCAAAGTAAACACTGTGAAGGGTTACTTTGACATCCTCCCTCCTGCCCCAAGGTGAGACCAAAACCTGATTTTGAAACTAATTATATATTGAGAATTGAAGAAACAGAGATGTAGTAAAAGTGTTACTTTTGGTAGCTCATAAAGTTCAGCTTTGAATTGTCTTCAATTAAATAGTAACTCCTTCCTGCAGGTGAACTGTCACATACTGTTCTCTGGTAACCCTCAAATCTTTCAGAAGCAATTCTTTATCTGAAAATGCATATGAAAACTGTAAAGTAATTTTATTTATTTTTTTTAAAACTCATCTCTTCTTGTTTGCAGACACTTAAGTCTGAAGACATCTCATCCTTTCTCAGTGGATTTAGCTACTGTTTCTGAAAGATGAGCTGCTTTTTTTTTCTTTTTTAATAGTAAGATGAATGAATTGGAGATGGTCCTCTAAATTCTGCAATTGGCCAAAGAGAAGCAAAGGGGAGGAAGGAATGTGTGCAAAGATAAGGAAGAGGGGAGTGAGAGGAGCACAGAAGTTCATTTTACTTCTCTGTAGTCTAGAAGCTGGATAATGCTTGGGTTTGCTAAGTAGTGTGTTTTTATCTCTAATGTTTTTTATCTCCATGTGTCTTATTTTCATTGTCTTGATCGCTTTGCTGGGAGTCCTGCCTGGTCTCCCAGGCGTGTAACTGTCCATTTTTCCACAGTTAAAATGGAGCATACCTCCCACTTTAATCTTACTAAACCATAGGAATAATTAAGTATCAGGGAAAGTGTAACCCTCTCATAAATCAAGACTTCTAGCTTATAAAATATCATAAGTGAAAACCACATACAAAAGTGTTCACCTGGTTATGCAAATGGATATGCCCTATGTGTTACAATATTAATTGTCAATTATAAGTTTTCATGCAGTAAACATGTATTATTCATGCCTTCTTGAGAAGAATGGTGTTGCATATGCTTTTTGTAACTGCCTTAATGTATCTCCATATGGAAGCAGAAATTTTCCTATTTTTCTCTTGTGACACTCTGGCAATGTTTTCCCTCTGACCTTGAAGATGCAATGGCAAGTACAAACAACAGAAGTAATGGGGACGTTTGCTCCAGCCCAGTTTGTTAATTTACCTGTTCGTGTCTAATATGGGCTGCTCTGGCCTCTCTTCTTGCTGTGTCCCTGCGGCTGAGTTCCAGCCTGGTCAACCAAGGAAGAAAGGCACGTTCAAAACTCCTGCAAACTGGCTCTGCTGGTTTTGGCTGGGGCAGAATTAATATGCTGCGTAGTAGGTAATATGGGGCTGTGTTTTACATTTGTGCTGGGAACAGTGGTGGTAACACAGGGACCTTTTAGTTATTCCTGAGGAGCACTTCAGAGTCAAGGCCTTCTCTGTTTCTCACCCCATCCCACCAGCAGGCAGGCTGGGAGTGCACAAGGAGCTGTGAGGGGACACAGCTGGGACAGCTGACCCCAACTGATATCCCACACCCTATGATGCTGTGCTCAGCCATAAAACAGGGAGGAAATTGTCCAGGGGGCTGCTGCTCGGGACTGGCTGGCCTTGGTTTGGTGGTGAGCGGTTGTTTTCATTTGAATCACTTGTTTTTCTTGGGTTTTATTTTTGCTCTTGCGTTATGATTTGTTATTGTTGTTGTTATTGCTTTATTTCAATTATTGCACTGTTCTTACCTCAACCCACGAGTTTTCTCAGTGTTACCCTTCAGCTTCTCTTCCCCCCATCCTGCTGGGGCTGTTATGCTGCTTAGTTGCCGGCTGGGGTTAAACCACAGCACTGACTTACAGTTGTAGTGCCATAACATTCAGAGACAATTGCGTGTGCCAGTAGCTATTTCTGAAGGTCCTGGGCTCTTAGAGTTTAGAGCTTCACCTTCCCGTGTCCTTTCATACACTGGGTATTGGCCATCATCTTAGCTTTCTGAAAACAGATGGGGTGATTAGGATAGAATTAGCATGCCTTCTCTCTGTTACTGGGGTGCAGTTTATTATTTGTTGCACTTTATGCATTTATTTCTTTCTCTTCCCAGAGAGGCTTGTATTTCTGCATTTCTGATGTCTGCTGTCACTTCAAACTCTCTGGTGCTATACCTCCTGAGTTTTCACCAAAGCCAAACGTTGCTACAAGCTTTTGAGGGGAAGCTCGTTCAGAGACTCAGCTGTGAAAATCTCTCTTGTTCTAGTAATCTTTCATCTTGCTTGGAGAACATACTGAAGAAATATGCTTCACTGTGAAAAGTGGAGGTGTAATTCTTATTGTAGTCAATGGAGCCTGGACAGAAACTTGGCTGACTTGCTGCTAAATGTTTCACTTAGTCTGAGCTGAATTGCTCTCCAAGTTTCATTGATTTAATCTCAAAACATGTTTAGTCCTCACCTTCATGGCTGTTGGTGGGAACGTTGCCCAGAGTGAAGAGGTGAATGAATGTTCAAGGAAAACCAATTAAAAAAACTAGGCCACTTCTGACAGAAAGTTATTTCTTTATGCACAGACTTTTCTATGCTTTTGTGAATTTAAGAGCAATGGAATTGTATGGAAATACTGTTGCTAGTTCTTTCCAGAGACAAGATGTGAGGCCATATGCATCTGTAGTCTGACAATATATTCATGTATTACTGGGACAATCTGTTGCTGGGATAAACTTGGAAATGGTGGCTGCAGGTGTGTACAGACAGGAAAACAAGAAAGAAAGTTAAATTTGACGGGGTTTTAGTCAATGTAAGAATCAAGACTAACTCATATCTTTTTTATCTGCACTTTTTGCAAATTTACAGTTGAACGTTCCTATTCATCTGTAAAGTGATGTTTATATCTCTACGTTGAGAAGAGAGTAAGAAGGCTGAGACTCCTGAAGGAGAGGAGGAGGCTGGAGGGTTGTGGCTATTTATGGAAGCACGAAGATAGTGGATAAGTTGAATAATGTAGTTGTTCACCAGATTTCATGAGACTTGAACTAGCAGACATTCACTGTAACTAGTGGGTTAATTTAAAATAGATCAAGTATTTTTGAGCTGCTGCTGCAGGAATTCTGAAGGCGAAGATTATCAGCAGGTTTGAAAAATTCATAGGTAACAAGCCCATAAATAAATAGTGGTAGGAGCCACTGAGGAGGTATCTCCAACATCCACATTGGTAACAGCAAGGATTCTGAGGAAGCAGAAGGGAAGCAGGTTGTGAAAAAGAAACCAGGCTTATGTGTTTTTCCTAAGCAGCATCTTCCATTACAGCCATCAGACACCAACTGTGGGTCTGATGCAGAAGATCATTTCTATTTCCTGTTTCCCCATTTGTGTGGTTTACTCTTTATTTGTGAAGAATCACTTTACCCATACAAATTACAGTATTTTATATTTAGATGAGCTATCCTAAACTGACCATAGATACAATTTCTTCTTTCATGTTTTACAGTGAATAACCCTATACCTTCCAACCTGAAGTCAGAAGCTAAAAAGGCAGCTAAAATATTACGAGAATTCACAGAAATAACTTCCAGAAATGGACCTGACAAAATCATACCTCGTGAGTAAAGAGAATGTTTTGATTCAGCTAAAACCTCCAACATCCCCTGTGTTGCAGTCATGCTCTCTTTACCAACTCCCTCTATTTTGACTGATCATAAGTTAGGAAGGAATGAAGATCTAGAGTGCCATAACTTTTATGAAAAACTTTTGGAAGTTCAGGGATTCATTTTGCTGTTTTCTAGGCAGACATTACTTACTGGGAGAATTCTTTTGCACATTCACAACGTTTTTTTGTGGTTGGACTCGATGATCTCTGAGGTCCCTTCCAATCACTATGATTCTGTGATTCTGTGATTCTGTGATTTAAGTTTGTGGTGGGAGAGGATGAGACAAAGCTATTTGCTTATGGTATTATGCAGCAGTATTCATCAAATGGGCTGGTGGTAATCAGAACAATAAAAAAGGGTCTTAGCTTTCTAATTAATTTGCAGATTTTCATATATGTCTGGGTTATTTCATTTTTTTTTTAAAGAACAGAGAAACTACTTTTCATAATATGTGACTAATTACAGGAAAATAAATAAATATCGTAAATAAGAACAAATTTCTCTTTAGGGAAATGCACAGACAAAGTGTGTGTTCTGACGATTGTGAAAATATTTAGCTTAACGTACAACTACTTCAAAACAGGGCTTTTTAAATAAAGATGAAACACTGTGTAACATGATTAAATATACCTACTATGCCAAATAAGTTTATTAGCTAGTTTTAGAGTGATTTTAATTCACGTAACTACCCTTGTTTCATTATAATTAAGCTTCTAATTGAAGAGAGGAACTGATATGTAGTGTTTGCAAAGCGGCCTTTAGCAACATCCACAAACATCTTTTTGCAATATATCCTCCTTCTATACTGAGCAAGCTTGCCTGCCAATGGAATGGAGGTGAAAATAGATTTTCTGTCTCCAATTTCCTTTTGCCCCTGTCTGTGTTGGGGCAACTCCTCAACCCTACACCAACTTCTGTGACAACTGAGTTACAATAATATAACCAATACTCTTTGACTATGAAGATCTTGCAGTGTCCCTTTTTTTTTGCTGCACAAAGAGAAGATCCTGTCCTATTCTATCTATTTTTCATGCCCGGCAATGACTAATATGATTCTGGTTTACTGGACCATTCTATACTGGTGTCTTACATTAAATGAGAAAGAAGGGCAGAATAAGGCCAGGTAAGACCATCAGAATTCCTGCTGATGTACAGAATAAGATATATGATTCAGGAATCCGTATGGAGCACCACCGTGTTCTCTGTATTCTACTTTCACATTCGTCTTTTATACAGCTTTATATGAACTGTGCCAATTCTGATTTGCTGGCAAGGTGGAAAGTTGGTTTTCTATCATTTGACTGCACAGTAGTACCCTCTTTCCACAAGACAGGTTTATTGACAATTGGTTTTTAAGTCTTTGTGCTGTTGGCAACAACAATAAAAATATAATAGCTGTGCATTTCTAAAATTCCAAACAAATTGTTTCTATATAGTATTTTGTCTGAAGAAGGTCAGAAAGTCAGATTTTAGATTTTGAGTACAATATGAGCCAGGCTCCTACTGTGTGGATCATAGGTCCAAAACTTAACATCTCTTCTTTAATCTAATTTTTCAAACATTCCACATCCACTATATTTTTGCCTTCATCTTATGTCAGTAAACCAGAATATTTTCTAACAGCTAACTGCCTCTACTACTCTTGAGTTTCCAAAAAGCTTTGTTTGTATGCCAACAGCTAGCAATGATAGATTTGATAGAAAGGACCCTATTCAAGTTATTTAAGTCAATTGAAAATCTCCTACTAACTTTTGGGTAAAGCTGCTGATTAATAATAATAGTTTTGAGATACAGGAGTTGGGCTTTTGAGAACACGAGTTGGGCTTTGAGTGAGATAATTAACCAGATGCTGGCAAAATAGTAGCTGGTCCAGTGTTAATCCAAACATATTTTAATTGTGACAGAGAACAGGTGTTCATTTATAATAAATCAATTTTCTCAATATTTCCAGGTGAATAAATACCAAATGCTTAAAAGCAATATAGTAAAGGTTAGATCTCAAATGTAGGCAATCAGAAGAATGTAATCCAAGCATAAGTAATAATCAAAACATCAAGCAAATTATTACATTATTCAGTCAAGTGTATCTTTTCACCTAGAAAGACTGTACATATTGCATGTTATTATAGAGTTCAGTGTACTTCATTTACTTCCTATTTTTTTCCAGGTGATGTTACACGTTCAGGAAACTTTTCGGCTCTCCAAAGTGCTATAGCCTCCCAAGCAACCCATGTTATTAAGCTCTTGAATTGAAAATGGTGAGTTTTATTTTTATTGTAATGACAAGTAAGGTTTAATTATGGAATTGAAATCTAGAAGAATAAGAGGATAAGAAAGATATGGATTTTTACTTCTTTCAGAAGTCAAGAAAAATAGAGACTTCCATTTTAAAAAAGTCACAAAACCAAGGATACATAAAAAGAAGAAAAAATGTGAAAGACAGAATCAAAACATAGAGCAGAATATAAACCATTTCAGGTTATGTCAATAAACACTGAAATATTAACCCTAACATAGGGGATGTACAAGGGTTAAATATTACATGAGACCAGTTTAGCATAGTTGCTGAGGGATGCTCTTTACAAATCAAAATATACTACCTGTAAAGTAATAAGGAATCTTGAATCTTTTGCATGTTCAACATTTAATGAGAATGCCATTTGTACATTTACAGGGATATAGTCAATAACTAAGGAAAATAAATATCAATTTCTAATTATTGGACCAAGATGATTCTGTCTGATATGTATCCCTCAATGCAGTGTACTCTATGAGCAAATACATTTTAATTAGCAAGTTGATAATCAGTGTTAGTTTCTATATACATCTTCTTGCTCTTTTAAAAACAGTCATGTCCTACTGTCTAGCTGAGTCAGGCTATTTAATTGCTTTATTTAATTTCAGTATCAAATGGCCAATTTACAGATGGATTACTGTATTTGTTTGGGGGGGTATTTTTTATGAAATTACTTCAACATAGTAATCAATGTTGTTAAAAAAAAACAAAAGTAGTTCAAAAGAACAGATTAAAAGATAAAGATAAAGACATATGCAAAACGTAAAATGAATGGCATCTGTGATGCAGATTTAATTTCTGTACTTCAAAGTGTGCCATATTGTAATTACAAAGTTTTAGATAAATTTAACTACTTTATGTGAACTCAGTAAGGCAAATCTAATTGTGTTGTATTTATTTTAAGTCAATTGTGCTGTGTAATATGTTTCTTTCAGTTTGCAGGCAGCACTGGTAGTGCCCAAGCTGTTTATGAAACTTCAAATTAAATATTTTGATACATTCAAGATGCAGAGTAGAAAAAAAAAATTGGCTAACAAAAGAATTATCAAAATGAACTAACCTTTATAATTTATTCCTTCTATTCTTTAAGAGAGATGCAGAACACACACACCTTCAACTATACCATCTTTCATTGTTTTGCTCAAGAAGGGGTAAGTAGTATTTAGATCATTCATAGAAACATAGAATCATAGAATCATGGAATGGTTTGGGTTGGAAGGGACTTTAATGATCACTGAGTTTCAACCCCCCTGCCATGGGCAAGGACTTAGAGCAGATTGCTCAAAGCCCTATCCAGCGTGGCCTTGAACACTTCCAGGGATGGGGCACCCACGATTTCCCTGGGCAACCCGTTCCAGTGCCTCACACCCTTACTGGAAAGAATTTCTTTCTAGTATCTAATCTAAATCTCCCCTCTTCCAATTTAAAAATGTTAACTAAATCATTAACTAAACCAATAACTAAAACATTGCAGAAGCAATGTTTATGCCTGACATATAAGTTATCTAATGTCTGGAACCCTGTTCTGTCTTCAATTGCATGTCACATACTTAATGTCTTTGTCAGAAACAAGAAAAGAAACACCTTCTGCTCTAATAGTTTTTGACTGACTGGAAGACAAAATAATTTTTTTAATTTGTCTTTGAATAAAATGATGGACAGTTTGTACAATACAAGTGCTCAACACTGAGAATTATAATTTCTGAAGTGCAGATGTATAGCTGTTCCATAAAAGCCTTTATACCTCATAGAAGCAAGACATTTATTAATTTTTCAAATTATTTATATCAATATTCTATTGCTATTGAAAGTATTTCAACTAATCCTTAGCTAGTCAATTGACTCTATTCTCCATTCACTTCTTCTTCCTAAATTATTTCTTAAATAAGCAGAACAGAGTACAAAAAACGCAAATGGACTTTATTAGTAGAGTATTAGTAAACAGACAATTTAACAGAAAGGAATGAGGATAAGAAAAAAATGTCTAAGTTTGTCACTGATACTCTTTCCCACTTTTCTTCTGCAGTGAAAAGGAATGGTGAATAAGGTAATAGAAGTCTCTTTTTTCTCTATACTGAAAGCTATGTATGAGGAGTCAAATTACTAGAAAAGCATTTGAAGGGAGACAGAAAATTAGACAATCAGGGCACCTCCTTTGATCTTCAGAAGTTTTTGAGAATCAGTACAAGACAGCTTATCAGTAGTGTTCAGAAGATACAATTAACTTTTGGAGAGATTTGTTTTTCCTAAAACAGCTTGAATAATTGCCTGAACAGCTGGGCTCAAATAGTTGTAGTAAATGGGGTAACATCTGGCTAGCGATCACCAGTGGTGTTCCCCAGGGCTCAGTTTCAGGGCCACTTCTCTTTAATATTTCTATAAATGACCTGGATGCAGGAGTTAGAGTGCACACCAAGTAACTTTGCAAATGATGCTAAATTAGGAGGAGCTGTTGTTTCCTTTGAGGGTAGAGAGGCCTTACAGACAGATCTTGACAGATTAAGAGTGCTGGGCAATTGCCAACTGTATAAAATTTAACAAGAACGACTGCTGGATTCTGCACCAGGAATTGTGTAATCCTGGATGTACGTAAGCCTGGAGGACATGACTGTAGCCCTGCAGAAAGAGATCAGGGCTGGGGCGTGGTGTGGCAGGGGTGTTTGTTCATGGTTAGTTCAGTGTGAATAAACAATATGCCCTGATGGCCAAAAGGACTAACTGCATCCTTGCAGGGTGTATTAAGCAGAACAAGCATAGTTAAACTGTTGAGAGATTGCCCCATTATACTCAGCATTGGTGCAGCCTCATCTGGAATACTGTTTTGGACTCCACAGTATGGGCAGGATACAAAAATATCAGTATGTCTAAAGGAGGGCAACAAAGATATTGAAAAGATTAGAGAGCATGATGTATGTATGAGGAGCAGCTAAGGATATGAGGTTTGTTCAGCTTAAAGAAGAGACTGAGAGGTGACCTCGTTGCTATCTACAACTTGCTCATGAGAGGAAGCAGAGAGAGAGGTGCAGATCTCTCTGGTGTCAGGTGATAGGATGCAAAGGAATGGCTTAAACTGTGTGCAGAACAGATAAACAGATCATCCTGAGTGCCATTATGCAGCACATGAAGGACGCCCAGGTGAACAGGCCCACCCAGCACAGGTTCACGAGAGGCAGGTCCAGCTTGACAAATCTGATCTCCTTCTATGACAAAGTGATCCGCTTGCTGGATGAAAGAAAAGCTGTGGATGTTATTTATCTAGACTTTAGTAAGGCCTTTGATACAGTCTCCCACAGTATTCTCCTGGAGAAACTGGATGCTCGTGGCTTAGATGGGAATATTCTCCATGGATTTAAAAACAGGCAGGAGGGCCGAGCCCAGAGAGTGGTGGTTAATGGATTTAAATCCAGTTGGTGGCCAGTCATGTGTGGTGTCCCACAGGGCTTGGTACTGGGGCCAGTTCTCTTCAACATCTTTATCAATGATCTGGACAAGGGGATCGAATGCACCCTCAGC
>JAOXNG010000001.1:173512296-173522308 GCA_028566535.1 Scolopax minor | reverse complement strand
TGCCCAGTGACAGGACAAGAGGAAATGGGCACAAACTTGAGTATAAGAAGTTCCACCTAAACACGAGGAGGAACTTCCTTACTGTGAGAGTGGTAGAGCACTGGAACAGGCTGCCCAGAGAGGTGGTGGAGTCTCCTTCTCTGGAGAGATTCAAAACTGCCTGGACAAGTTCCTGTGCAATATGCTCTAGGTAGACCCACTCCGGCTGGCGGCTTGGACTAGATGATCTTCAGAGTTCCTTTCCAATCCCATATGATTCTATGACTATGATTCTATGAGTCTATGTTATTGTACAGTGGGTGGTTTTGACACAGAGTATTAAAAACAAGTCATTTTTCAACACACCAAAAATACAGATTCTTACAGTGGGTTTCAGGACAAGTCACTCACATTTCCCTTTATAGACAGTATGCTATCTATCTTGGAAGTTAGTGATATAATTCCGTATGTTCTCAGATTTTAATGATCCTGCTCATTAAAAGTAATTTAATTATTTTATAGGTATTTGTGTAAAACATTGCAGAAAGTTTTGCCATTCGTAATGAACATTGTAGTAAACCTTTGCTTTGCAGAATCATTGTTTCTACAATGTTACATCTGAATCTTCTATTTCTCCTTCCTGTTTTCTGAACCAAAATACTAACAGTGAAAGATTTAAAAAAAAAAAAGTTTGTAATGGGAAGAATCTAATAAAAATCTTCTAATGTGTTGATTGTGTCTACCTTTCTTTTTGCTGATAAAATAAAAATGTTAGAGCTATTATTTGAGTTTTGGTGTTTTAGAGAAAATCTACACTTCCATATGTTGTTTGTTTGTTTTTTTTTTTTTTTTTTTTACCTGGAGACTGAGTAATCCATAGATTGAACCAATTTTCACTACTGTTATTTCATCAGGATGATCTGATAAGGTATGTTCTTTTTCAGCTCCTCTGTTCTTATGTATTTGCCTAGCATTTTCTAACTCACATGTGAACTAGACATAACACTTGTTTAATTTAAATTATAGCAGAAAAATAAAATTAAATTAAAAATATGGGACACTTAGCAATGGATGTCCAAAAGTCAGGCAACAGTTATTTAGTAAATTTCAAACAGATGAGGATAACAAAGAACCTAAAAAATCTCTATTTCTGCAGTGCCAAAACTTTTTCTATTGTTTCTGCTTCAGATATTCTCTCTGACTGTGTAGGGAATACATTACAAAAGCTTAAATTATGTCCTCACAGCAATGAAAACTGAAGGAGAGGATACAAATGATTTAACCTAAAACAAAAGAAAACAAAATCTTTAAACTTCTTTTAAAGTTTGGGTCTTCAGCTGAAAGATATCATGGGGAGATAACAGATCTGCTGTTACTGCTAAATTAAAGTACCTATAAATTACATCACCTGGCTACGCTTCTCTCCCACATCCTCATATTGAATGAAGGTTCATTAGAGAATGTCAGCTTGACATGAATTTTACATGAATGAATTATCTGCTAGTTAATTACAAGTAGAAACTAGTTCTTTATATTTCCTGAGCAATAAAGAAGTATGTTACCCAGCTACTCTGAAACATAAAAGCAGCATCATATACTTACTACAACTAGACTCAGCCCAGCCTAATGAGTCTTCCAGGATGACTGCTGAGAGAGGTGAGATGGCAGCAAGAAAGAAACTCTCCGAGAGACATCTTCATAGATTCCATTGTCCACTGATCGAAATCAAACATTTGCAATGGAACACTTGAACTTTGTAAATTGGAAAATTTCTTTGTCTGTGTCTACCTTGTTGAAGGCATACTAAGGGAAATTTTGCTACCTCAAGACTGTTTCCCGCATTGAGTATGAAGGAATAAAAGTGAAGACATTCCTATCGTAGTTGGCCATATCAACTCTAGGAAAATAATTAATCAGAAAGTTTGCATTTGATTGTAACTACAACCTAGAATGCTGCAGTGCAAAACCCTTTCTTTAACAGTAAGGTCCGGAAAGATGAAAATTAGAAATATTTGTTTTGCAGAAGATGGGATGCAAGTAAGTTAGAAATACCTACCTTTGAAATTTTGACTCATTAGTATTTAGAACAAGTTTTTGTCTGATTAATCCTTGATGTAGGAAGTTAAGAAATGAAATATTAATACAATCCGGGGATGTAACATAACTGCAATTTATTTTTCCTAATTAGAAATTTAAGCATTTTGTTTAACTAGCTGCATCCTTAGATGATCTGGATTTCAAAAATAGCCACAGCAATACCAGCAATATGGCAAAACAAAAAAGTGGGGAAGAATTATGAATAATCACTGTCCAGAGTATTTAAAGTCAGAAACAGCCAAAGACATGATGCACCAAGCTATAATACTCCTTTTAAAATATAGGGAAACAAACTTCACAGAGTCACTCCTTCAAACCCAGTATTTCTGTAAAAAGACTTTGTATCCTGCAGAAGAGAAACTTTAGGTATATTTCAGATATGTATAAAAAAAATTCTAAAACTAAGATTCTAGGTCTAAGTAGTAAAATCTGGTATCTAGAAGGTAAAGACATGAGTGGAGCTTCATGATATAAAAATTCATGACATTTCATTTTATTTTATGTGGAAATATGGTTTATCTCAACAAACATTAGTCACTAAATATTATTAGGATTCCTGCATTATATTGTTGTAACATAAAATGAATGTGGTTTTTTTTTTTTTATTTAATAATTAAAGAAAGTCTGTCTTTCAGTGAACATTCTGGAATACCCACTGGGAGACAGTTTTCTGCTGAGATGGGAGACTGAATTATGGTCACTGAATGCATTTCCACTGCTGCCTGACTATGCCTCTTCCTTCCTTAGACACTGTCAATCTCAGTTTTAGAGTTAAACTCAGAAATAAGATGCTAATTTATTTTGGGTTCCTTATGCTAAGCCAGTGAAGAGATCAGAACACTAACGCTCTCAAGATGCTAAACTACTATGTGCAATTGGAACCAAGCTGCCACAGGCGCTTGCAAGTTCTGCAATAGCAAAGAATTACCTAGATGAGATATGACCAGAGAGTTCAAAATTGTCACAGACCCTAGTGAAGAAAAAAATTATTGAAGTCATTGCCAAGATGGAATGTCTCCACAAACCTAGCAATCACTGCAGTGTGTAAAGAGAAATGGAATAGGAAAACAATTACATTTCCCATCTGAGCACTATGTCCTGAACCCACTATTCTATTCCCAGCTATTGCCAATCCCTGACACTTCAGTAAAACAAACAAAAAAGAAAATACAAACAGAAAACCTGAACAATAATGACCAAATATGCATCTATTTTTGGATTTTTTATCTTGGGAAGAGCAAGTTTTTCTTTTAAAGAATTCTTTAACTTTTTCTGGTTTTTTTTTTTTTTTTTTTAATTGAACCTAAATCAACACTTCCTGCAAAATCTTGGAAAAACTTTTTATCCTGAAGTCATTGTGCTATTACTGTTCTTGCCAGTTTATAATGATTCCAGTGCAAGTGGAGAAATGTTCTTGAATAGTAGTTTTTACTGGAGGAGCTTCCCTTGCTTCCTGGTCTAAGAAGTCAAAGAATCCAGAGATATTATATTGGAATGAATATCAGATTTTAATCATGAGAAGTTTTAAATAAATAATTTTAACCTCAAAACAAAAAAGCAATGTAAGTTTACTTATAAAATATTTTACATTGATAAAATCAAAACCAGTTTTAATTGTGCATGTGTTAAATGAAATATTTCTTCCTTGTAGCTTGTGAAGTTGAATTGATATTGGTAAATTAATAGAGTGAAATAAAAAAGAAAAAAACCACCCACAACCCAAAACTAAAAACCAAAACGTTTCTGTTGTGATTGCCCAAGAATGGTGTTAGGCATCAAGAAAATCCTACACTTAAACAAACTCATTCCCTTCTGTTAACAGTTGTAAACTTTCTTAATAAGTAATTCACAGAATGGTTTGATAAGAAGAACAAAAGATTGTATTGAAGTATCATCATTGTCATATTAATGCAAATAGTGGTAAAGTGGAGGGCACTTGGCAGAATTCCTTCTTTCTGCAGCAGTTGTTTGAGAAGAGTTTGGCCTATATTTATATTCCTATTCCATTTGAGGGAAGTTGTGCTGTTACCCAAATAGCTTTGATGAGAATGAATATGTCAGAGAATGAAATACTGACAATAGCATTACTACTTCTTTTCTCATTTCTCATAATCTTCCCATTTTATCAGCTCTCATTTTCTTACATGTATGAAATTTGGGTTTCTTGTGATTTGCTTTAGAAACCATTTTTTTTGTTTTGTTTTTACTCAAAGCTGCAAACCTTCCCTCTTCTTTTGTTTGTGCTTCTCAGATTTCTTTTTTTCAGTTTTCTGTTTTATCTACTCTAAGGTTACCATTAGCCACCTAAATACATACATTTGTCTGGACTCTTGTTTAAGTCAGTGAAAGGAGACAAGTACTTCCAAAGGTCTATTCTTTCCTTCTTAACATATTTTTGTAAAAAGCTCCTGCAAGTGGTAATTTCTCTGCATTAAAAGCGACCTAACCAATTGACTTAAACTTCAGTTGTGAAACAGATGAAGTTGGGTGAGATGAACCCAAACTTCAATATCCATTTGCCAATTGTTGTTATGATGTTATTTCTGACTACAACAACCTTGGTGTCTCAGCTGACCTTTCCTTTCCTCTCTAGTTCAAACCATTCATCCTTTCATCTTTACCTCTCAGCAACTGCCACCTTCTTTTATTATAATATTTACCTTATATTTTATCACATCACCAGGAACACCAGGTTGTGTTCTTGTTGCTTTTGAGGTTAATTGCATTGTGTAAAGGACATTCATATACTTGAAAAATAGCATGGAAAACTATCCCTCAATTGTAAATTCTTTCAAATATTTCTATTTGTGACTAAAATATATTTAATACTGAGTATTGGCATCAGTTGTACAATGTTAGTATATTTGAAGTGGAATTTGAATGGTAGTGAGGCTATACATGAATTCAAAATAAGTTGAGTTTGTTGATACATCCCTTAATGTAGGTGAATACGGGAAGAAGAGACGTTAACTAAATTCAGTGATCAACTTGTATTTACAGACAAAAGGAGAGAAGGGATTTTGTAATGCAAAAATAATGAAGAATGATTATCAATCAGCTAAATTAACTGTACACGAAGTGAGATATAGAATAATTCAAGGAGACATAGAAGTCATTAGATGTCAGATAGTTCTATCTCATTAGCACAATAAAAACTTTGTCTGATGTTTCACATCACTTGATCATCAGAGAGCAAGATCCATACATAATTGATAAAAACAGGGAAAAGCTAGAGATTAGGGCAAACACTCATGTCTAAAGTCTTAAAATGCCAATGGAATTGGAATTTGAAAAAATAGAGAAGAAATTACATTGCTTATATGGGAAAGTTGAAAGAAAGAAGGAAAGGATGGATGGTGAAGTTGTTTAAATTATTTACACCCCAAAATAAGTATGTGATATTGAGACATATGTTCCTATGCATTTCTGAAAAATCCTCAGGGCACTTTTTTTTTAATATTAGTTGCACATATGCTTTAAATTCTAACCTACTCAGTAATAAATGCAGCTATCAGGAATTATAAAAGAGAGTGCTGTATTACTTAGTAGAAAAGGTGGTAAAGAATTTAGCCAGAGGAAAAGCCACACTTGATCTTCTTGGTATCAAAGTTATTAGTAGGAGCAGGAGAATAAGAATCTTGGTGCTGGTGATCAAAAGCTGTTGAATATAATGTAGAGAGATAATGGATACTTGGAGCAGCCAGAACATTCAGTGCAATGGTTGTAATAAAGGAAATATTAAAAAACTATCTGAATCAAAGCTGTTTTCCCAACAATATATCTGGTAGAATAAAATAAGTTACTTTATATGATAAAGGGAGGAAAGAAATACAGGTTACCCTGTGTGGTTTTACAAGAGATATATGCCAAAACCTGTTTTTTTGAACAAAGCTAATGCATAGATTTTGGAATAATTATGTGCAGATTTTGGAAATAAAAATACCTCACATTATCAATTTTTTTCTTTGCAGATAAGACTTCATACTCCAAAGTCATTATGTAATCAGTAATAGGGAGAATATTTTTCTTTCATACATGTATTTACAGAATAGTATTGACATGAGGTCTCTGTCACACAGGTTTAGAAAACTTAGGCAAATTTGTTCAAAATTTTACAATTTATTTAAGTATTTGACATATTTTGTTTAAAATATTTAAGATATTTTTGTATTGTGCTGTTCAGTAAATTGAAGAACTTTTGGAAAAACCTTTGGAAAAAGTCTATTATGACCTAAGTTGGATCATCCTATTTTTTTATTACTTTTAGATACTTGAAACAATCTACTGGATGGTTAAATTTTGAAAAAGCAGTTGCAGTTTTAGGGGGCTCCACATCTAGAGTGATAGAATGCTTTGAAATCATCCTCATCATGTATTGGATTTTGGGAAAACCAGAGAAAAGTAAGCTAAATCCAAATAAAAACTAGAAAAGGAAAATGGGGCTATACCAGGAATCCAAATAATATCAGAAAAAAGTTTTAGCAGAGCGCAGGCACAGTATGTTACCAGAGTCCCCAAGGCCATAAAAATAAATAAATAAATAAATAAATAAATAAATAAATAAATAAATAAATAGAAGAAACCACAAAACAGAAATTATTTCTCAGTAAACAAACAAAGAAATTCAACTCTAAGATACAGTTTTAACATATCAAACAGTTTTAAGGCATAACTTTAAAACATTTAGAGTTTTGTTGTAACTGATTGCTGTTTTATATTATTGTAGTACATTATAGTACAAGACTAATGACCATAACTAGTCCCAATGACATTGTGTTTCAGAATGAGGTATGACCCAGCCAGGTAAATAAACTAGTAAAATTATTACCTCAGGTGGAGATTAAATATTTTGGTCTACCTGGCATAACTACTGTTAAGTTCAACATAAGATTTTCTCAGAAAAATACTACAATTCATATAAATCTTGCATTCTGACAGTCTTACATCAATGCTTACAAATTCACATTTGTGTTGTCTTTGAAAACTCATACAGTAATCAGTTTGAAGGATAACTAAAATACCTAAACCTTGCCACCCTCCCCCACACAGCCCTACTTCCTAGAAAGAAAAATTATCACAATCGAACCTTAACTATAGTCAATATGTATCTGGTTTGGAATTAGAAAATTGAAAGACTGCTGTTTATCAGTCTGTTTAGCGTGTAAATCAGTCTCTGAGTAAGAAAATGATACTTGTTAATTACAACAAGAATGCTGAGTAAGTATGAAAATTAAAGCAAAACTAAACCCAATTTTTATGTATATAAATACTGAATCATGTCAATTACAAACCAAATTATTTTTAATGTGTCTAAATTAAGCCTACAAAAATGTACAGGTCATTTTCATTTCTTAATCTCAGCAATGAAACTGCAGCAGAAAACATTAAAATCAGCATTTATACAAATTCAATAGATGATCTGATTTCTCTGCTTTGGAAAATTAACTCACTCTCACCTCTGGATCACAAAAACACATACTAATTCTAAGTTTAAACACATTCTAAACTAAATCAGATGGTTGGGGGGGTTTTGTGGGGTTTTTTTTGTTGTTTTTTGTTTTTTTTTCTCTCCTATACCCATTTCAACAGATTAACTCATTTCATTTTCAGGTACTGTAAGTAGATTGCCTGATTTTTCATATTTTCTCCTTTCTTGTTTCTTTTCTTGTGATCTCTCATAACTTTTTTTTAAACAAATCCTTTATAAAAAAATCTTTCAAAAATGAAAAATGCATGAAAAAATATTTTCTGAGACTACTAAAAAGTAAACACTTTCTGTACGCTTATTTTGAAAGAATGGCTTGTCCTACTCGTTGAGATATCTATACAAGTGTTACAAGCACCATACAGGGTGAATATGAGTAACTGTAGGTAAAGAAAGATGTACATCATCTGAAGTGGTGAACAGTATCACAGTTCATAGTACTGTAACACTAACAGAATAGCATAGTACCGCATCTTTAATGCAAACACTCTTTTGTTATCTTTAGCAGTAAACACACAGAGACTTCTGTGTGTTCCCTTTTGATCTTCTTAACATTATTGTATAAAGATAAAGCTGAATGTCACAAAAAAATGGGATTCAGTTACTCCTACCTGTAAATTTTCATACAACCATTGTAGTTAGTATAGTTTAGAGCTTCATCTGACTCTCAAAAACACCTATTACTCTATTCAGATGCAGACACAGAGCTTTCTAGTAATGTTTGGGATGATTAAGGTATTCCTCCTGGTCTCTTACCTACTGCTTCAAGAGGATATTAGCCATGGATTCTCTGCCATATCCATTATTCCACATAAATGACTTTCTATCCACTGGGAAGTTTCAGAGTGTACTAGCTGTTTACTTTTAGGCAACTTAATCTTAGTGGTCAAGTGATATTTTAGGTATCATAAATCTAACCAAGATCTCTGGTTTCAGTGATGCATATAAACAAATATTGCACAAAAATAGAATAGGCCTCTGAGAAATCATAGGTTTCATGACAAGTTAACTTGTTATTTCCATACAATTCTACTTAAATTATCAGAGAAAAGGCAAGATATCTGCATATGTGGAATTTTAGCTCACCTAAGGAGTGAAGAAGACATCTCTCTTTCCAGTCAAGGAAACACTACTTGATGGAGAAACACCTCTTCAGTCTTCAGCATCTGGTTATAAGTAGTCTTGACAGGTAAAAACACTAAAAATGGAAACACAACTGGTGGCTACTGGTGCATCCCACACCATGATCCTAAAAAAAGAATCTGTAGTTGCACTGAAAAAATATTTGATACATGCTGATATTTTTCAAAGTTTATCTTTTTTCCACAGCTTAGCTCATTTACCCTGTAAAGAATAAAGCAAGAGATTTCAAAGGGAAAGAAAAAGAACTAAATACATTTTAACCTCACAATTAAGATATGGGCTCTAGTATAGCAAAAAACATCGAATTTTGGTACCTTTGAAAACATTCTGTTAATTGATCAGGTTGGCACACAGAGCTTTCTCCCATGATCCTACCATGAAAATTATTCATAAAGGACATCACTTGGGCCTACTTAACCATGCAATAGGGCATGGCCTCAAAACAGGACAATGGGTTTTTATACAAATGAGACTGTGTAGTGTGCCTAGTGCCTGTCTGTCTCCTTATTATGAAGCTGGAGATCTCTGAAGGACAAAGCCAACAGAAAGAATTAAAAACTAGTTCCAGGTGCCCTCAGCTAGACCTTGCCAGTGAGTATCTTGATATTTTTTAATATGTAACCTTTGAGACAACACGAGAAATTCATAGTCTCAAAGATTTATTTATACATATATTAAGCCAAAAATCTACATGTATTATTGTAGAATACTATGTGTACATTGAGTAAAGATTATGTGTGTGTTATTATACATTACTATATATTACATATATATTGTTACATATACATTACCCTACACAGAATTAATTCAGCATTTCAGCAAGCTATTTTTTTCATATGTGAGTGTCTTAGTTTCTGTTACACTGCTGTGTATACATACTGTTATGGCAACACCTTGGTTTACCTCTAACTGCTTTACAGTATTCTCAAGAAAGCAATAGTGGATTAAAACCAGTTGCAATTATATCCTCAGAATTAATAGTTATTTTTCTTTCTGCTTCTAGGATGTAATAAAATCTGTTCTCTTCATCAAAAAGTACAGGAACTGGGCAAAAGCTCACAGCTAAGTGGTTTTGGTCCTACATTGGTCATTCCTGTGTACACAGACTTATCTTTAGCTCTTCCATTTAAAATCTTTCCCCACTAAATTCCAGCTTTGTTGGAATTTGCCATATGATGATGCATGAGACAAATCTGGAAAAGCACATCTAAATCACAAACAGATGAACTTCGCACTGGGGCGAAGCTTCACCATCAGTTTGGAGGATTACTACAAAGCAACTTTTATCATTTTCACTTTCCCCCCCCC
>JAOXNG010000001.1:173482389-173496504 GCA_028566535.1 Scolopax minor | reverse complement strand
TGAGAAGAGCTCAGAGAACGAGGTGACCAAAGCAAGGTTTGGATAGGTGAACTTGAACATCTGGTTACACCAATGCGGGACTAGATGAATTTAAAGACCCCTTACGACACAAACCATTCTATGATTCTATGACATTTGTTTTCAAGAGGAAAAAAAGCAGTGGAAATGGATCAAAAATTCCAAGGAAACAAAAGGAAAACATCTTTCACTCTGAAACTTGGTCTTTTCATTAACTTATGATCAGTCATGGTTTTCCCCATGCATTGTTTCTTCTATGTCAGCTCAAGAAAAGCAATAGCTGAAGGAAATATCTGAAGAGGATCAAAGATCTACTCTTAGATAAAGGACAGTATTCTAATTAAAGACACAATTTAATGTCTATCTATATTTCTTTCCCATTTTTCTCCCAGTCATAAGGTAAGTTATGATAGGATTATGTGCTATAAGTCAATATTATATCAATGTTCGTAACCAGTTCCCAAGTATTCTTCACATTTAGGTGTCTTATTATGTTTGCAATACTTTAGTGTGCAATATATAAATATTTACAAGAAAAAATACATCTACTAATAACAAAGAGAGTGAAGGCATGCTAAACTTTGAAAAATTGCTTTTCAGATTCCAAATCTTAGATAGCAGCCACAAAAGATGTCTTGGGTTTTAGGTCTAACTTCTCACATGCTTACTAGTGTTAAAGTCTTTTTTAGATAAAGCAAAGCAAAAAAAGCTAAATTTGTAATCTAGCAGATGCTCAATATAGATATTTTGCTATGGATACAAGATTGTTACTACCTATTTCAACATTTACATTTGCTCATAAATAGAACTGCTTCTTCAGTAACAGTTGACGATATCTTAGGAGAAAGATGGTGTTTGAAGGGGGAAGGAAGGGGAAGGGAATAAATTATCAACATTTGTAAAAATGTTGGGATAAGCTTTTGAGCTTCAGAGAAGATTTACTTTAGGATTTGGCAAATATACGCCCTAAAGACTACATCTGAAGTACTCATACTTTAACCTTTCACAATTCCTATTTGCTGTGTAAAAACTGTGTGGGATAGTAAAAGAGCAGACGAGCCTACTGGACGAGAAAGGGCTAAGAAGGATTTTCATTCCAAACAACATCTGCTTTGAGAATAACACCAGAAACAGAAAAGCAGATGAGGTTTGTTTCCTATACCTTCATCTACTCTTTTAATGGCACCAGTTACCTTAAAGATAAAACTCCTGCACAAAATTTAAAGCAGCTAGTTCGCAAGAAATAGAGAAGAAAGGAAGGAAGATGGTACCTTCTTAGACGAATTTAGAATTAGAAGCTTTCTTAGACGAAGCTTCTAAGAAATATTTACAGAATATAATGGGTACTGAGAAAGAATGAGGGGTGGATTACAACTGAAGGTGCTGGTCAGGAAAAGGCAGTTTATGGAGAAAACAACACAGTGAGTGAGGAAGACAAAATCTTTGGGAGTTTAAGTCATCATAGGCCGAGTTCAGTGTTAGGAAAAAATAGTGGAAAAAGGTAGCTGGCAGGATCGGATCATTTTTATTATGAAATGACATTATCTGGATTTCATTGTATGCTATGTTAAAAGAAGATTAACTCTGAAAATAGTTCTGATATGCCTGTCTTATGTTTTACCAGTTTGAGATGATCTGCCTATATACACTATAAGCTGCATGAAATATTGCACTGTGAACATCTGAGTTCTGCATAGTATTTATATAATGTATTTGTTATTATGTATAGGTAAATATGTCAACTTTTAGAATATAAAATCCATTTCTGAATTCATCTGGTCTTGTTATGATTTCTGGAGGTTTGTATCAAAATTCCAGAAGGTAATGGCTATTGATTAGCCTGTAGTCAGAGATTCATGAAAATCTTTTGCTGTGTTTTACAAGCTGAATGCTATTAGCATAATCACAGTAAGTCATTGTTATTCAGACAGTATTATATGCCCCAAAACAAGCAGCCAGCTAG
Organism: Scolopax minor; assembly: GCA_028566535.1. NCBI lineage: Eukaryota > Metazoa > Chordata > Aves > Charadriiformes > Scolopacidae > Scolopax > Scolopax minor. Next base: position 173,494,523 of record JAOXNG010000001.1, on the reverse strand, counting down.
TTCCCATGCAAGGAACTGAGGAAAAACTGACCTTGTAATAAAGACATTTAACCATACTCAATGATAATATAAACTGGGTCAGTCAGTTCAAAAACTGCAGTAAGTTGATGGAAATGCAAATTGAGGATTGACTGTCTATGGCACATCTGAAATCTGGTTGGACAGTAGAAAACAACTCTAAGTAGCTTTTAAAAGACTAAAAATTGCTGACTAACAGGGACAGGAAAACGGAGGAAAAAATAAAAGGTCCCAATCCAACAGCACTGATCAGCATCAAACAACAAGGAACACCAGAATGAGTGGCAAAACAAGTCAAGAGCGTGGAAACTATTTTAGAAATGCATGACACAACCAAATGTTGCTTAGCTGTAGCCTTATTTATTTGCTGTATATATTAACTTAATATATCCTGAACTTGTTGATAATAATGTCACAAACAGGATAAGAGACATGAAGTGTTCATCTATTAGTATTTAAAATGTCACAATAAGCTGGGACAGGTTTTTGTTTTCACATAACAGAACCCCTTAACACTACCTAGCAAATAGTGTAAATTTGGTGTTTTAAGCCTGAAGTACTCACCAAATACATTTTCATATACAGTCAATGGAGGAAAAGAGTCATCACCAGAATCTGTTAACTAGCTATCCAGATGCCCACCTTACATTAATATGAATCCCATTCTGGAGGTGGATTTTTCTCTTTTATGTGTATCAACAGGAGATAAATTAACCAGTTTTAGGTGCATAAATTGTAGATGCCTACTTAGGGAATATGAACCGGTTGTCTTGCTGACAAAGCTCGTAAAACTGTGATGATCCACCATGAACAGAGAAATGCAAAGGATAGGTAGAAGAGTAACAAACTAATGAACCATTGGAGAGCATAGGAGTAAGCAGCAGAGACTCCAGTTAAGTGTTAAGGTCAACCATTAGCTCTGCTCACAAAGCAGTTAAAACTAAGATGACACAATGCCCTTCTCTGAATATAAAAGACAAAGAAGCAGACTAGAAAATAGTAATGAAGATGCACATTTTTTTATTATTTGGAGAACAGGGGCTATACCCAGGAAAATGCTGGATATTAGAGGACTGAGTAAATTCCAGGTAATATTTAAAGATATGAGGAAAATGAGGCAGGATGAAATATAGATTTAGATGGTTTGTGTCTGACTATGTTGCTTTTTTATACTGGTGTAATAGTGAGAAAAACTCCAAGGGCAATGAGGTAAATGATTCACCCAAAAAAACAGGTGGTCTGTGAGAACAGAGCACCTGTAAGTTTATGGTGCTAGAAAAGTCAGAGTTTACAGATATACAGATAAGGCCATGTCTCCACAGTCAAAAAGGGACAATCACAGATCAGCCTCTGACTGACTCACTTTGCTAGAAAAGAAATAGCTTAGATAATGAATGCTGGCAGACAACAGATAAATTTGGGTGTGAGTGAGTGTTGGAACCAAACATTTGAACTCTCAAGCATGAGCCTGCCCTTGCTACCAGCAACCAGGAAAGCCTGGCTGCAAATTTTGATATGACCTAGTCTATAAAGAAATAGTACATACTGAGGCCCCCAATTAGTAAAGAGCCCACCAGTTAGGAGGCTGATCACACATCATAGCTCTGAATATAGGCTATCTAGATGGAAGAAAAAAGGCCTATAAGAAAAGATCCTGGAAATGGAGGCATACCCATGGAGATAAATGCCATGGAGCACCTAGGGACATCATGAGTGATGCCTGAGACCGGTAACTTCAAGCAGATCAACACAAAACAACATGACTTTCTGCCTGACTCTTATTTAGACCAGCAATGAACTCCTGACAGACGGGAAGACAACAACAATTGAATGTGACTTGAAGTAGGGAAGCGAATGAGAAATTGTGTATGGTGTTCAGATAGGATAAAAGCTCTATTCTGGTTTATTTTTAGATAAACCTCAGTACCCAAATTCACTATAGGTTGCCATTTACACTCCATGACACTCTTATCCACCCTCTTTAGTCTCTGTTTTGTACTATCTGATCCTGGGAAAAATTTATACAGAATAGAAGTGGTTAGAGCTGACTGAATTGAAGTCAAAGAGTGAACCAAGTGGTTAAATTCAATTCCTGGTTGTTTTCTCTTTGCTGCTTTATAAACAAGCCCATTGGAACTACTTCCATAAAATTACAGGAGGTTGATTAGCTTCCAACCCGAGTGAAGACTTAGCAAGCCTGCTTGAACACAGCAAATTATTTTTTTCTATCCTAGAACAATGAATCTCAATACTGCAATCTAATGAGTTTCTGCAACCAGAATCTATACAATATTTTATTTTAAACAGTTTGGTCCTATCTTGTGCAGATAATATAAATTTTTGTCTTACACTTGCTGATAGCACACCTTCTTGTCCCACTTTGACAAGGTAGAGGCAGGCAAATTACCTGATTTGCAGTTGTTATATTTCACAATTGCGTGTTTCTGCTTTGACATTACATCATTTCAGGCCCAAAGTAGAGTCTTGCCTGAGAACATCCTTTCTTCTTGCAGCAGAGTAAATCTGGAATAAAGAAATTGCCTTCATTGGAGAAACAAAATAATTTAATTGACAGCTTTGGAGAATGTAAGTATGGAGGGAGTACTGAATGGATTACTAGCAATTGAAAAAACTGGATTTTTTTTTCTCTCCTGTATTAACATCTAATCAGCATTTACTATTCTTTATTTTAGGATTATGTAGGATTTTCCCTTAAAATATATAATTTTATTTCCTCCTTTTCACTCATAATTTCAAAGACTAAGCTGTCGCAAAATATATTGTCCAAGCAGTGTGGGATTCTGGTGGGATTTTGTCTTTAACATTAGAGAGGGAAAAAAAACTATTTCCAGTTAGTATAGTATAAACCATGATATTTTCTGATGAGTTTTCTGTTTTTCTATTAATGTATTTCCCAATAAATGCTATTGCATGTAAACAAATTTTTAAAAGCCTTATCAATTAGTCTAGCTGAGATTCTACCATGTAAGCAGATATCTGATTCATAAGGCAGAAGATATTCACTGTCCTCCCTTACCAGATATTACATTTCCACTTACTAATGAAATACCACAGATGCAGTATCTCATACTGAATTGCCTCAAACTTATTTAAATTCCAAATTCTAATTTGTCAGCAATATTCCACATTTAATTTACACTAATTTCCAAGACCACTATAAAACTTAAATTAGATTAAACCAGCCTACACCATTTTTTCCCTTGGAAATATCTTAGTAGGAACTTATGTTCTTTGTATACGATACCAAGCATGGCAGGTTATATATTCCAACATACACCATGAGATTAATTATTATGGAAAATGTGTGAGGATTAATTTATCTTCTTCTATTTTCTATCATTCCCATTGGTATAATACTATCATTCATATATCTTTTTTCCATTCACGTGATTAAAGACTGTTGTAACCATTCTGTACATTTTATAACAGAAAGTTGAATGTCCAGACACATTGCATAGAAAGCTTGAATTTCAAGTAAATACGGACAGCTAGGAAATATCTTATATTTAATTTTTCATTTATCTAATTGAAATGACATCTCAAGCATTTTACATATAGCTGTAATAAAAAATCGAAAAAAAATTCTTGAAAATAAGATTTTGCAGTGAGGGAATGCATTTCCTTTAGTCCTGTCACATCATTTAAAAAATAAAGATAACCTATTTTCATTTTCCCCTAAGATTGCATAAGGTTTACATGAAGCTGTCATGACAGAAATGTAAAATGTGAAGAATAGTCTAAAAGATTACATGAAACTTTTACTTATGCTATAGCGCTGCCATCAGAGGCTTTTTGTTCCAATTTTCATACTGGTAGATGATGCAGGGTATGTCACCACAGCAGAAAAAGAACAAAATAGATAGGAGAATATATGGGATAAGGAGAAGAAAAATATTGTAGGACTAATCTAAAACAACCCCCAAACAAGCAAACCAACAAATAAACCATTTAAATGTAATAGCCCCATCCAAAAATTGCACTGCTAGCAATCTCCATATTTAAACAAATAAAATCGCAATGGAAGCATGAGATTCTGTCACTATTAGGTAACTGTCAACAGCTCTTTAAATTTATTTAACTCTGAATGCAAGGTTACATGTTTGACCTTTGTTGGAATTTGGGATGTTGTGACGATGGATGAATAATACTGCTGTGCTCCTCTGTATAGATTTTGTTATCAGGATGGACTGTTTCATGAGTAGCATGATCCCTGATTACGCCAAAGTGACAAAACCACTCTTTTATTCTATGTATCAGATGCAGCTGGTCCACAGGTTATGTCATTGCTCTAAATTTATGAGATAACTTCAAGCAGTCTGTAACCAATACTCTTCACTGTGTGCCTCTTAAAGGTATCCAGCGGATCATTCTCTAGCCTAAGCTACCCTCTTTCTTACAGAGTCAGTTTCCAAGCAACCTCAGACAGAGTTTTCCAGGAAAATATTCCAGGTCATGTGTAATCTGAAGTTCAAAGAGAGCGTGATACAGCTACCCAAGCATTGCATATGGTGCCATCTAAGAGTTCCTGTAGCATCTTGGGCATTGGCCTGAGACTGGTAAACACAGTACCTCTACTAAGGGAGATGTGTGTCTTCCTAAGGCAGTAGTTGTCCTGTCAAATGAACCCCATCTTTGGAATCTGAAGGGTAATATAACTAATATGTATCAATCTATATAAAACCAACATATGTTTGTTTTTTTCTCTAATATGCACACAGAAAACAGTAATTTTATGCACAACTGTGGCTGCTATATAAGTGAAATTGTTAAGTGTTCATTTAGCCCAGCTTTAGCGGGGATTGTGTTTTAAGACACAAGTTCCTTAAACATTGTCTGTCTTTCCTGTGAATTCAACAACTATAAGTTACAGCAACACTTTACCTGAACTGTTGCATTATTAATTTCAGGTAGATTATTAGAAGTGATATTCCCATGGAGAGAGGTTTTTGATATTCATTGCAAATTATACTGCTCTTATTCTACAAACTCAGTGAAAATAATCAGTATTAATTATATGGATTTCCCTTTCAAATTCCTTGATAAATGTGTTATGATGGTGACACTATTCAATTCACAGGTAAGTTTTAGCTACCTTCTTCCAGACTATGTTACAATGACTACTGCCAAGTTTTTAATTTGTTGTTTCATTTACTTTCTAAAAAACCATAAGCAAAGCTAGCGTGGGAGTAAGTATTGAGATTCAAAGAAAAAGAATGACCTCTCTACAGGGTAGATGTCCATACCTACTTCTGCTACATGTTAAGTTTCAGAGTTAAAATTTACAATTAGTTGATGTTATGTAGAAGATCAGCAAATGCTCCAAACTGTTTGGGCTTTGCTGAGGTCACTAAAAGAATGTAAAAATCACTGCTAAAATCTAGCAGTGTGGTATAATTGGCACTTTTACCAAAGGGCTCAGAGGATAAAAATCCCACTTCTTTCCTAATTTTTTCCAAAAGAAAATTGTAAAATAAAAAATAAGTTAACAATTCCATTGGCCTAAATATAATAGTGCTTAATGCATATAAATATAATGCTTAATGCATTACTAAAGCCATGAGGTCAGGAACAAGATGGTACCATCATTGGGCCTTAAAAAGGCATGTGTTATTTATTTCCTCTGTGTTATCATTCTTCTCTAGCCACGTTTCCTGAACTGAGCATGGAAAGACTGAATAACAGTTTATCCATCAGTACTTTCATTTTATCAGCATTAGAAACCAGTAAAATCAGCTTAGAAATATGATTTATTCAGCAAAGACAGTACTAAGGAAAGTACAAACATTACTGTGAGTGAGAAGTTTTATAAAATGTTTTTTCAGTGAATACCAATCTCATTATTACTCCCAAAATTCAGACAAATATGACATTCTTCAGCAGAAAGAATTTCCACCAGGAAATATCCATCAGTACGTATCTTAAACTGAGTAAAAGAAAATGCATGCAGCTAGATTTCCCTTATGTTATTTAAAAAAAGACTCTCAATATTTTATTTATTTTAAAATATAGGAAAAAAATCTCTTTCCCAACACAGGAAGAGAATAGGCATTGGAACAGGTTTCATGGAAATTAATATGTACAAAATCTAAAAATAATGATAGAATCATAGAATGGTTTTGGTTGGAAGGGGCCTTAGAGATCATCTAGTTCCAACCCCGCTACCATGGTCAGGGACACCTCCCACTAGAGCAGGTTGCTCAAAGCCCCATATAGCTTGGCCTTGAACACTTTCAGGGATGGGGCATCCACAACTTCCCTGGGCAACCTATTCCAGTGCTTCACCACCCTCATTGTAAAGAATTTCTTTCTAGTATCTGATCTAAATCTGCCCTCTTCCAATTTAAAACTGTTACCCCTTGTCCTTTCACTACAGTTGATGACATAGTCCCTCTCTGACTTTCCTGTAGGCTCCCTGAAGGTATTGAAAGGCCATTATAATGTCTCCCCAGAGCCTTCTCTTCTCCAGGTTGAAGAACCCCAGCTCTCTCAGCCTGTCCTCAGAGGAGAGGTGCTCCATCCCTCTGATCTTCTTCGTGGCCCTCAGTTGGACCCATTCCAACAGATCTATGTCCTTCCTTTGTTGAGGACTCCAAAGTTGGATACAGTACTCCAGGTGGGGTCTCACCACCCAGGTGTGCAGAGTAGAGGGGCAGAATCTCCTCCAGTGACCTTTTTGTTCAGCTTCAGAGGAGAATTGGCTTTGTAAAAAGGTTGTTTTGCAGGACGGCAGGAAGCAATATAGCTAAATAAGTAGTTAGGAGATAGGGTTTTCTGAGCAATCAGACAAAGCAGGTGAGTCTTGTGCTATGTTTTGCATAGTAGAATTTGCTCCATTTGAGGTGACTGGTGACTTTAGATGAACAGGCTTAGACCTACTATGTAGTGACCACTAAAACACTATGGACCCATTCCTTCCTGCACTGCCCAAAATACTGCTTTCCTGCCTATACATTACAGTAGACTATATAGATCTTTATTTCTTTTTCTTCTCATTTTCATTAGACTGGTGAAATTATTAGTAATAAAAGAATGTTAATATAATTGGGATTTATTATTCTTATTGGTTCATTAAGGAAATTATTGCTTGTTTTAGGGATGGGAATGTTTTGTCACCCTTCTGAATTATTGAGGAATTCATTCATTTTTGACTTGGATCATGAAAGTCTATTATGCATGTGTTTCTGAAAGTCAACAGTATTAAACATTAATGCCTAATGGCCTTGTCTTAAGAGTGTCCTTGGACCTGCTAAATGTCTCAGCTCCAACAGAATACCCTTGAGATTGCTTCAGTGGAAATTAAATGAGCAGAAACTAGATGGAGGGTTATTTAATGAACAGTCAGTGTTCTCTGAATTCACAGGTTTGGAAAATATCATCACAAGAAGCCCCCAAAGACTGAAATAATATCAGCAGAAACTAGAGAGGTGATGGAATATGTTACTAGCACATCACTCAATCTATCATCTCTTACCTATGACTATGGAAAGTGAAGTGGGGAGGAGTAAAGCCCCTTCGGTAGTGGTAGGCTACTGCTCCATGGGATTGCTACCAGCATCTGTGCTGGGCAGCTGTGGATGACTCTGAAGCAGGCAAGGAAGATGTAGAAAACATCCTTTTGCTTCCTTAGGCCCATTCCCCACACCCTGGGTAACTAAAAGACAGGGAAGGACACCTCTGTCAGACAAGTGAGTTCCCCCTGCTACTGTGGGTGGAGAGTCAACAAAGCTTACCCTGGCTCTGCTGGTCTGCCAGCCAGCTGGCAGGGAGCCACCAGGAGCTGGAATAAGACTACCACCATATTCTACCACCACCACCTCAAAAGAGAAGGTCAATAAGAGGCAGGTTATATCCCTCTAACCGATCTGTCCAGAGACTGGTACAAACCTGACTCTCCCTTTGTTTGAGTCTCAAATATTTGGTGCTTGGTGGCTGTGTCTTAGGCATTCAGGGTAAAACAGACTAGACTTTGAACTGGAACGTGATATCTTCATTTCCTTGTCAGGAAGGCTGACTGGTTTGCTTCCTTTTTCCTGTAAGCAAAATGGATTTGTAAAGCTGAATAGAGATGGTCTTCTATCTAATGAAATAGCTACTATTACTGAAGAAATAAAATGCTTCTTGGAATTAGGAAGGTCAGAGGCTGGTGATGGAAGGTGCAGGCAATGAAAGATGAGGTTGTTCTTAAATGAAAAGAAAAACAAGTTGTGGCTGATATCTGATGTTTTGCCTGGTGCAGGATGACAGCATGTGCAGTGACAATGAAAAAGTATGTGGAGGAGAATGTTTCCCAGAATTCCTATACCACAATAAAATATTTCATGAAGATGCTGAGCAGCGTCAGCGAGACCCTGATTTTTGTGTTCATGGGAGTGTCTACAGTGGGGAAAAACCACGAGTGGAACTGGGCCTTTATTTGCTTCACTCTGCTCTTCTGCCTCATTTGGCGAACACTGAGTAAGTCAGCTTTTGCAGGCAACCTTCTCTGCCCCTTTGAGAGAAACACTTAGGTGCAAAGGTATATTCGAAAACTTTGTGCAGACTGGCATAACTGGTTTGATAGCTAATTTAATAGGCTTATATTACCGACAAGCTAATTTCACAAATCTACACATGGACCAGAAGGGGGAAAAAATCCTCCCAGAAATCTGAGTGCCAGTCTCCAAGCACAGACTTTATAATTAGGTGAGAATGGACTATTTTAAGCAAAATTAAAATATTGCCATGATTATGCTTATATAGATGTTTATATCTTAGTTAAGAAACCTTAGTTAAGAAACCCTTGGATAAGTGGGTTTCATAATGATTCCATTGCACACTGTAATTAACTTACTAATTAGATAGTGTATATATAATGATATAGCACTTCTGGTGGGTGCTTTACCACTACAGGTCCTGGGCAAGGAGTGCCAGAGGCATTGAAAGAGAGGGAAAGTGAAAATTAGCACCGGTAGATAACTGAACAAAGACTGTATTTCCTTCCTTATACCACACATTCTAATATTTGAGACCAGATAAGTATTGGTATAGAACATCTATGATTAGGGTGCTGTTTATTAAATCTCTCAAGTGGCTTATCTCTCAGCCAAAAAAGAATACTAGAATAGGAAGAAGTTGTTTGCTTGAACCTCAAAGCCCATACACATTTCAAGACTTTGACTTTTAAACCTATGAGCCTTGGTGGAAGGTATTTTACCAGAGGAAAAAGAGGAAAGGGGAAACCTGTGAATGTTCAAGTACATGCATCTGAATAGCTTCTATAGGGATGACACAAGCACTCAACAGTAAAAATGTTATGATTCTTGTGGGTTGGCAGCAAAAAGAAAGTAATTAAGTATTTTCTTGCTGATCCTGGACCAAGTAGGCCTTTAAGTTTTTTCAGAGTCCATATTGGAACATCCTTCCAATTGAGGCAGAAAAAGTGTACTCCTGATACAAAAGCTATTTTGCTACCACATGTCCATCCTTCTCTCAAACACCAAGGGGAGTGCTAGAGCTTTCCAGAGAAAGGCTGAAATCTTTTCCACTAAATTTGTTTGCTACAATGATTACATCATTTTCTCTGCAGCTTGAATAAAGTAAAGAGGATTGGCCTGAGGGTGGTACCTCACATACATATGCAGTTTCAGTCTCAGTAGCTGATGTCTAACATAGTTATAAGTAGCCAAAAAAGGTCTTATATAAAGCAGTATGCAGGAACCTACATAACAGGATACTGATACTGGCCTTACCTGTAATAATCCATAGAGTTTATCAGTGACAGCTGTGTAAAATAACACCAGTCATTATCACCATCTTTCAGCTTTTATTTCAGTAATTTAACAGTTTCCACACAAAACATAGGATATATGTTTCTTAGGAAGGTGAAGAAGATTAAGAGTAAATCAAGCAAATTGTTAAATGTACCCTGTAAAGAAAGAGCTACAGTCCTTACACAGCCACAGGCTATCTGATTAATTTTAAGTTTTATTAAAAGCAAAATGAAATTTGAGAAATCAACAGAGAATTAGAGACACAATAAACCAGAGGATTGAAAATTAAAATGCTATTACTCACTGCCTTTCACTGAACCTGTCCACAGGACTTGTTGGTAAAGCAGTGTTCAAACATTTTGGGCAGATACTGTGCAGAAAGTCAGAAACATTGCAAGGGAAAGCACAGGAGAAACTCTCATCCAGTGGTTTGTCTTGTCTCCAGAATACTTCAGAAAAACACTGTGCAATATAAATATAGAAAGTAAATCTTTTCCCTTAATCTCACTGCTAAAATGCATAATTGAATTTAAATCCTGAAGCAGTTTGGAAACATTTTCTGGAAACATTTTCCAACATTTTTGGAAAACTGGTCTTTTCTAGATTATGTCACACAAAACAGATTCAGCAGTTGGTCAAACTGAAGCTGTAACAACCCAAAATTGAAAAGAAAGGTCTATCAAAAGCTGCCTCAGCCAAGATTTTGTTTTTACTTTACTTTTCTTCTTAATTAATAATAGTTGTGTTTTTTCCCTTTCTAGGTGTATTTGCTCTCTTCTACATCAGCAACAAGTTCCGAACCTATCCCTTCACCTTGAAAGACCAACTCATTATTTCCTACAGTGGCCTTCGAGGAGCCAGCAGTTTTTCTCTTGCATTCTTGCTTCCAGGGAAGCTTTTCCCAAGAAAAAAATTGTTCATTACTGCTACTCTTGTAGTTATATATTTCACTGTGTTCATCCAAGTAAGTATACTTCTTAATGGATTGCTTTCATGTAACAGAAGTGACTGAAAGCTTCATAGTGAAGATTGCATTGAATTTGTTCTTAAACTAGGACAAGCTATCATATTTTGTCGCCAGATTCAGTACTGCACTGTATAATTACCCTTTCAGGGCTTTTTAGATATTATTAAATAGCTCTTTTCAGAAAGTCTGTATGGAAACCTGCGTAATCTAAAATATTGAGCAAAAAGGGCACTTTGTGTCTAAAATCTCTTATGTTCACTGCACATGTACTTCCTAATGCTTCCACATTAAGAAGCATTTTAACTTTACACTTCAGTACAGAATCATTCTTTACTAGTGGCGTATCTCAAACTAAACAGAAAACAATGTCTGTTCTATGAAGGATTTTGAGTTTTTAACTTTAATATTCATTCATCTTGGAGACCAAATAAGAACATTTTGAAATCCTTTGTATAAGAAAATTAAAGAAAAATAAAGTGAATAATTCAGATTTGTAAGAATAGGTGATTCCTTCAGATGTTTGGTTTATTCCACCTGGCTTACACTTCTGTACCTGGAAGAACTGGATCTTCTGGAGGGTTTGCATCCCATGTTCTGTATTTTTCTATACTATTGCCTCAGATACTCTACAGTGCCAATGCCAATGGAGCACTATGTACTTGTGGTTAGGCACTCAGATTCCACCCGAATGCTTCAGAAAAAACATTTTGTTTCTATCATCACCCTTTTAAAAATACTGCTCTGTAAAGAACAATAAGGTTCTTGCAGTACTGATCTGGGAACAGCTGAAAATGGTTTATAAGTAAAAACAATCCAAAATATTTAATTCTGAAAATGTTGAAGTAAGAGATTTCAAGATTGCAAGAACCTCACAAAGTTTTCTTTCATTGTTGCTACTTAGAAGGCGGCCAGTAATGAGTCAGTTACTTTATGTAGTTAAAACATGTTGATAAATACAATATCATTTTAAAAAAAAAGAGTTGTGTAATTTTTCTTAAGTTTTTCATTTTTAATCCTCTTCTGTAGCTCTCCCTACAGGTAAAAAATCGTTCTTGTGTTTAAGACACAGCTTTCCTAATTGATGAAAATTAAATCCTTTTGCCTTTTTTTTCTTTTTAAAGACAATTAACATTTGAACTCATTGTTCCAAATGCAGGGAATAACAATTGGACCGTTGGTCAGATATCTAGATGTTAAAAAGACCAACAAAAAGGAGTCTATCAATGAAGAAATTCATGTGCGAGTAAGTTTTTTCTATCAGTAGCTGGTATCCTAAAAAGAAGAAGAGAAAGGTTGTGCCAAAAGAACTGTATTGAGGGAGGCACTGCCATTCAGTGGATTTGGACACTGAGTGCTTTTAACAACATTTGAGGAAACCC
>JAOXNG010000001.1:173456036-173466649 GCA_028566535.1 Scolopax minor | reverse complement strand
AGGAACCAAAGGAAGGAAATTGATTTAGGTGATTTGGGGAGGAACAAGTGTGGGAAAATAGATGCAAAAGGGGATAAAAAGGGGATAAAAAGGACTCAGGCACGTGTAAATGCTTTACTGGTCAGTACACTTGCTTGGCTATGCCCTGTGCCTGGTCAGAACAGTCTGCCCTATTTTCTTATTAAATTCCCAAATCTTTCCTGGGTGAGGGACTCTGTGTGTGTGTGTATGTGTATCTATGTATGTTTGTCCCTATGGGGGGTCTTAGTGCAGCAATTAGAGTCAGATTACAGGTTGGAGGGCCATGTGGCAGGTCTGAGTAGACTTAACTGCCAGCCACAGTAATGGGACCTTATGTCGTGAGGCCTCTGAGTTAGTTGTGCCAGCACCTGTAGAGAGCATGAGCCTGTAAGTGAATGTGTGATGGCTAGCAAAGATCATGCTGGACTAGCCAGTGAATGAGTGAAATGGTAGAGGAGACAGGGTTATGTATGTATTTCCAAGAGCAAGACCACAGGAGGCTGACTACTGGGAGACCAACAAAGTTCTGACCAGATGTGTGTGTGTATGAGAGAAAGAGAGGGTCTGTACTAGTGATGCAAGTAGGGTTACAGCCCCTGGGGTTCATATGTCCAAATACTAGCAACCAGGGAGACTGGGATCCAGGGACACCCACTGAGCTGTGTTTGAGCCCAGCTGCTAGAGGGATTGACCTTGTGCCAATGTGCATATACAAATATAGATGTGCCTATGTGTAAGATACTCTTACTAGTGGACCATCCTTCTCAGACAAGAAGGGGAGCAGAATGAGTCTGCTGGTGGTGTCCGTGTATGAGGGCTTAATGTGTCTGTCTTGATCAGTGCAGTCTGCCCTATATATATGTATATTTGTGGTGAAAATGTGTGGTCTATATGCATGTGCCTACATGGATTACGTGCTCAGCCTTGCTACAGGTTGCACCTGGGAACATGGGGCACCAGCATCCTCACCTCTGTCAGGTCATTGGATCTGACCTAATATTTTTCCCTTACAACACACACTTGCCTACATATATGGGTCTGAAGTGCAGCTCTGCCTCACATTGACTACTCAGACACAACCAGGACAATGCCCAGATAAACACACACAGCTGTAGACCTTTGCTGGTGGATCTACTGATCTTTCTTAAAACTTAAGGTATGCAATATTTCATCATTTTTCTACATAAATAAAGTGAGGATGAAGTTTAAGGAAGCACGACTCAGCCTTTCTGCCCCGTATTGTGTTTCCATATGTTTAACATAAATAAAAGCTTAGCATTCCTATCACTTTTACAATTAAGAGCAAATACCATATACTCTGTCTATGGGACATAATGAAAAGTATCCTTTCCTCATGACACTTCTGTGAGAAGAATCTGTGAGAAGTTTCTTCCAAAATATACTAAAACATTGATTAATGTTACTATTTTAAAACATCATGTGAATAAATTCACTTAGATTTATTTCAAGTAGCATGTCTCGAGCCATTGAAAATACAGAAATTCTGTTCAGTATACATTCTCAAAAATCCAAGGAAAATAAAACCATCCATACTTATTGGTGGTATCTGCTACTTACTGTACTTTAGGCTTAAAAATATTGGATGCCTCTTACACATTTTATGGTAGCCAATATTATATCAGTACTTATGAATAATAGAAATAAACATGGTTTCAATGAGACTCATGAATTCAGTTACCACTGTTGTTCAAATTGGGGTTAGGAACTCAGAAAACTAATTGTGGTGTGTTTATTTTTGTAATTGCAGTTTAAGGTCTTTAGAGTTTATAGACACTAAAGAGAAGAATAAATATTTGATACAAGTCAAATGATTGGTGGGAAGAAAATGTGTTTTATTGCCTTCTTTCTTTTTTCTTCTACTGAAATGGCTTCTTCTCTCCCTTCCTCAATGCACTCTTCCTCTCTTACCCATCTCTCTTTTCTCTCCTATGTCAAGCAGCAAGACAGCAAGAGGAGAGAAGTATGGGTGGAAGGAAAGAAAGAAGCAGAGACGTAAAGTAGGAAAAGAAGAGTTTTCAGCAATGCATGAACCAGACAGTTATTACTTTTACTGCTGTTAATATTGTCCATGATTTGTTTTATTAAAACAATCTTATAAGGAAGCCATGACTGCTGTTGTTCCTAGTTCTTGTTTGAGGTATCCTCACTGCTTTCACGAGCAGACATAAAACTCTGTATTTCTTCCTCCACCTCATGACAAGGTATGGGATGCATACCCTGTTGTCAATGGAGTCACTGATTTCAAATGTCACATTTCAAAGAAGGAAAAACATTCAAGAATGAGGCAATGTACTGTTAGAAAGTGAATCGGCATTCAGTAACACTCCTCACGTTATAAGCTCAAAAAAACGATACCCATAAAAAAGAGAGTGACAGAAGAGCAATATTTTCTACTGTTACTAAAAAAACCCACAGCAAAATAGCTGATTGGAGATTTAAGTTTGAATTTACAAACTGTGGAATTTATGGTGACTAAATATTTCACATTTTTATGGTTTACAGCTGTGTTTAAATAAATCTATCTAATTATATTGAAGGCTGTATTGTAATCACAAGCTAATCCCATTTGCCTGCCTGGAACATGTTAACAATGAGTTCCATTGGGTTATTAAGATTTACAAATGCAGTGGGTTTTGCATTTTTCCTAAGGTTTCTTTCTTTCTTTTTTCTTTTTTTTTTTTCCTGTTCTTTTTCCCCCAGCCCCCCTAAATGTGATTGGCTTTCTGCTTCAAAAGAATTGTGTTTATGACCTTAAACCAAAAGTAAGAAAGACAGATAAGTCAATTCTTGACACTCTCCCACAAAGAGCAGACCATCTGGACACTTTGTATTTGTAACAGGTGCTTCTGGGACTTAGAGCCTAATTCTGGCCTGGATTCTGTTCTGTATGGGTGACTCCATCACTGTGTGCAACTGCACATTGCATTAATTGAAGGGACTCAAAAAGGCCAAGTACAGTAATTAGTCAGTTGGTCATGCAGAAAAGAGTCTAGTGGCTTAGTGCCACTGAATGTTGAATGCACAGATGTACAGCACCATCAACTTTTGCTCTCTGCGGTACTCTGCTAATCTCTGGCAGGTAGAGCAAAGATCTGTCTTAGTCCAGGTTTTCAGTCTCCTGGAAGCAACAACATAAATTTTATATCCACTTGGGAGAGAAAATCATGAGTTTGAATGACCTAAAAAAGAAGCCACATCAGCATAAAATTGTCAGAATAGTAAAAGCACCAGATGGGCCAAATATGCTAGTTAGGATTTTAGGCTCCAGTCTGAGTTTTTAGGTTTATCCAACAGCAACTGGCATATGTGTGTGATTTTGGTTTCAGAAGTTTACTTTTTTGAACTGTGCTGTTTTTCCTTGCATGTACTTAAATTTTTTGTAGGCCTAGCTATTCTGAGGTAGTAATCAGAGATTGATCATGATCGTTGGCTTCTGGAAAGTTAAGAATACACCTACTGTGCTACTCATTTCTACTGAGAAGTACAGCTAAATGTGGATGGTTGAGGCATTTAAAAAGTATATAAGTGAAACTGGCTTTTATTTGAGTTTTTGCCTGTTTTACAGCAGAAGCTCAAATCTTTGCATCTTTCATGGATGCCACATATGCTATTGTGATATACATCCACTCAGAATGAGTTTCATAAAGAAGTCTGCATTGCTGCATTTCCCTGTAATGTAAATTTCTAGACTAAAACTTTATTTTGAAAAACATAATTTTTACATTCTGGTTAGAACAACCAGAACTAGAGCTAGCAAATCAAAATCATATTTTGCTTAGGCCATTATTTTCACAATTATATTAGATCTTATGTACATTGTCCCCTTGAAATCAGCATCTGCACCTTACATTGCAGTGATATACTCCCATTTCCTTCACTCATAGTGCTCACTACAAAAATTATTGTAATAAAACATAGTGTCTGAAAGACTAGTTTAAATATTTCTATTCAAGTTATCTTAGAATTCTGCTATATTTCATATTCTCCTATGATTAGCCAACAGCAGTGTGAACATACAGGTATCATACAAGAATGTTCAATAACAATCTTTAGAAAAGATTTTACAATCTTTTTTTTTTCTAAAAAAAAAACAACAACAACTATTTAAAAATATATCAAGCTAACCTGCATTTCTATATTGTCAGTTACATATTGTTACCTTATGGTATAGTTAATATTTTAGTCTTTTTTTTCTCCATTAATGGGAAAATAATGTTAAGAATTTGTAATGGAGTAAATCATTACTGGGGTAATCACAGCTGCATTGTTTTACTCTGACTACGGACTGGGTTCATAAAATTGTCTCTTTTCCAAGCTCAGATTATCCTTTCTTTTCCTACACAGGGTCCTGAGAAATCAGAGGTACAAGACCCAGAAGATCTTGAAGACGAAATATTGCTTTATTGCTTAATTTTTATCACTTTTTGAAATCACAGCTTTCTTCTACTACTTATATTTCTAAATTCTAAAAGGAAATGGCCTACATGTCAAAAAAACACCTACAACATGTATTGACTTACCTGAACTATTTTTTCTTACTCACAATGACGAGTAAGAAATTACTTAGAGAAGTAAGAAGTACTTAGAAAGTAGAAGAAGAGAAAATTAACTGAGCTATAATGTTCAGACTTATATTGGTGACAAGTGTGGGAGAAATAAATTTTAAATTGTTCCTGAGGAGTTAAAGTGAGGAAAAGGATTGGGAAAGATACACAAAACCAATCTTCTTTAGTTTGATATTATAGGTTTCATATCATCCTGAAAAATTTCAGCAGGAGTTGTATATTCATCTCCTGGGATTAATGAGCATTTTACATTCCATATTTCAGTTCCCTACCTAATTAACATACAGAACAGAGATGAGATACAGCACAAAGAGATGATGTGATGTGTGTAGTGATTTAAACAAAACTACCAAATCTCATTTTAAGCTTACAGGACTTGAAAGTGCTTCGTCCACCTCTTTTTTTTAATATCCTGAGCACACAGTGTATGACGAAAAGGAGTATATCAGTTGCTTCAATCGGATAATATTGAAAACAAATTTATACTTTAGTTGAAATACAGTATTCCTCATCCCAAAATAATCATAAATTCATAAAGAGTGGAAAAGGTACTGGTATAATCTAAGGTGTGCATGTTTCTTAAGTAATGTCTCATTCAAACAAAGTGAGATGTTTGTCATAGAATGCATGGATTTTGAGTTGGCAAACAAGAACACTGTCTGTGGGGCAGTGAAGATTGCAGTCAGCCTACCATCATACTCTTTTTTTCTTTAATTATCACTTTCCATATACATTTATTAAATTTACTCAAACATTTCTAATTGCACATACTAGACCTAGTCTATCTTTCATAATATAGAGATCATATATTTAATCTATGAAAACTATGCAAATCTATGCAATCTATGCAAATAACTCCATATACAGTTGCCCCAAATTTATGTCAAGGTAGCTAGCAGTAAAAACTCACCTCCATAATCTATGTAAGAAAATATTTAATTGCAGTCATCAATACCAGTGTCAAGAACCATTTATCCAGCTGGACAATAATGTTTCGAATTAACATAGTGGATGAAGAAGCATGAAAAAAAAATTGAGAAATGCAAACACTATCTTGCTAGAGAATCCTGAAGCTACAAATACTTATGCTTACCTGCAGAGGGTCACAACTTTTATGATCACCAGTGCCATTAATTATTGTGTCACCAATACTATGCATTTTTAACAGACATCATTGAGGATAGCCTCACGTGACAGCTCTGCCATGAACTGCCAGATGGCAGACTGATTCGAGAATAACACAACAGTAAGTACTGTATGATTTCCTTAATTTATCATAATTTTTCTGCTGGATACTCCACAGATATAATATAGTTTCTCTGAACATCTGTGGGTTTCTTCATTAAATACAATAAATATATATGTGTTTAGTTATAGATATAAATTATATGATTAAGTGACACGGTGGCTAATTGTTTAGTATTTCCTAGCAAACACAAGGCATATAAACAAAACATGGCCAGTATTACAATATCGTCCTATGTATAGAAATTAAGTTCCTAAATATCCTGCTTAGCCTGTATTTTTACTTCAATCTAAACAATGTAACCTTCTCCCAGCAGGGTAGAATAAGGAATAAACAACAACAAAAAGTATTTAATTGCACCTTTTCTCAGTTATATAATTAAGTCTGAAGACAAGAGTTCCTTAACTCTACCTCTGAAAGGGTTATATATATATGTATATATACATACACACACACACACACACACATATATATTATTTTTTGTCACTTTAGGCATAGATTTTACGGTTCTTGGTTTCACTGAAAGATAAGATAAGTCAAATTCAAGGCTGTCTCTGGTCTGCATCAATATAGTTGTAACAGAAACAGCATGAACAGCAAATTTAAGTGTAAGCAAGGTGACAGTTCTAGAAAAAAAATAAATAGATAATTACACAGTAAAATTTAAAAAAAAAAAAGAGAAAAAGAGAAAAAAAAAGAAAGCAAACAAAATTATAACTGAAGATGTGCATTAAGACTCCAGATTACGCCATGAATGCATTACACTTTGCTATATGTCCATGAGAAAGATTGCCAAATCTAGAAGGAAATATCCCTTTTTATTCTTTCATTACAATTAACTCAGTCTTGTGAAATTTAATTTGCTGCATATACTTCAGCATTTGCCAAAACAAACAATACTTGTCAAATATCAGCACTGTTATACATTGTTTTTATTTCAAATTTAGTGTTATATTTATTTTTTCTGAGGAGAATGGACCAATATGGTTATTATGGACCGATAACCTCTCTTCTCATTTTCATGACTACGAATTTCATGAATACGAAAGGTGGACTCACCCAACTGCACCATAGCACAGCCCATGAATGGTGCAGCCGAGTGACAACATGTCTGACTCAAAAGATGCATTAAGGAAGACCAGCAATTTATCTCTTCTTCTCCCATCTACCACCTCCTCTTGCATGGCACAGTTTAACCAAACACTCTGGAAGAAGTATCTGGCCTTTAGAAAAGAGAAACAAAACCTTGAGGAAAAGAACAGATCTTTTTGTATGGAGAACAAAGTGCACTATCAGAAGAATCAAAGTATGCAAAGACAGAAAAAAGTCTCATGGAAAGAGAGTAAAATCCTTCTGTAGCAGTACTAGTTCTGTAGTCTGTAGACTCTTCAGAAGAAAAAAAGCACATTGAGAAACAGCAAAATACCCTCCAACAACAAAATAAATCCCTCAAAGAAGAGATTAAGGCTCTCAAAGAGCATTCTCAATGGAGGAAAAAGCTCCTCAGCAAAAGATTTTAGCTTTATGGGAGGAAAACAGTCCTTCAAGGAGAAGGTTAAGGATCTTCAAAAGGACAAGAAAGCCATTTAGGAGGATGAGAAATGCTTCAATGAGTAGAAATTTACCCTCCAAGATGAGAACAGGGGCCTTCAAGATGAGAAAAAGGCCCTACAAAGTCTGGAGACAGCTCTCCAAAAAGATCACAAAGTTCTGCATGAACTTTGCAGGAATAAGTTATGTCAAGGAGAGAAATAAAGTAATGTAAGGAAAGAATCAGATGCTTATAGAGATATAGGCAGGAGGAGTGAAGAGTTTGCAAAAAGAATAATTTTCATTGTTAGCCAGGTATTAAGGAATCGTCTTCATAACAGAACATTGGCAGCAACAAGCAAATAAAAACAGCCATAAAGTAGTGTATTAGGCTTAGTGCCAAAGCTTAGGAGGTTTGAAAGCACTGAAACATGGGTGTTGGTATCTTGGATCCCTGAAGCCTAATAAATTACTGCTTATAAAAATTACTTACTATGGCAATACATAATGTACGTATGCAAATGTCTGCTCTATTGCGAGATTGAATACCACAGAAAACAAATTTCTTACTATAGCATTTCAAAGTTTAGATTATTACAATTATTTTTTTCTTTCTAAAAAATCTTGGAGGATATTAATAGAAAATGCATTCTGATCTAATAAACACTGAAATCATACACAAGTGAGACTGTGTCAGACTTCCACTTTTTACATCTAGACTTAACCAGTAAAACAATGTTTCCAAAAATAGTTGGTAAGAAACCCTTTCAGAATAAGTTAATGAATCCTTTACCTCAATGATACAGTTTTAATGTGAGTTTTGAGGATAAAAATAATCATTATAAGTTTGGGCTACTAAAAAAAGATCAGAAAGAAAGCTTGAATGCTGTCTTCCTTGACCATCCAGAGTGGTACTTTTCTCTATTTCTGCTCTGTACAGCTCCAACAGACAATTTCAAAGGCAATAGGTATGCACAATTACTCCCAAAAGATATTGTTAAATGAGCGGGAGTTTTTCTTAATCTTTTACATTCCTCCAATGTCAGCCCTTTAGGCTTTGTACCCTTGGACACCTGCACATGTATTTGTATCATATTCTAGTACTTCATATGATAAAATCACTAGTCTTATGGTGTGCAAAAATGTTATTTCAAAAGCCTGGACCTGGAAAACCAAACCAGAATAAACCAACACCAACCTGGTGTGCGTAGGAAACTAGAGACAAGAACTCACTCTGTGGATGTGGCCACTCTGCTCTAGCTGCATCTAGCCATAAGCAGACTGACACAATGAGTATTTGACATTTTACTTTGGGTCCACATCTCTGGAAAAGATTTCCTGTTCTACCAGGAAATCAGGTTGGCAATAAGATGTATTAAAAATATAGAATACTTGTTTGTGTAGAAGTGAAAGCACTAGAAATGAAAGTTCTATAGTCATGGCTCCAAAATCTCAGAGGCAGGCAGTGGACTGAGGACATATGTAACTAGCACCTGAGGCAAAAAAAAAAAAAACAACAAATGATTTTTTTATTTTGCCAAATATTAAACTCTTGATATTAATATGTCTGGCCTCAAAAACTAGAAAGCTTTTTGTAAAGTTGAGCGCAGTGGTGTACTAGTGGATATCTAGGTTGAGAAAACTGGTGCAATTTGGAAGGCATGTTGTCCTGGAGAAATACTAAGAGTTTTTGTCTTGTACGGATCGTTTCCTGATGCAAACCCTGATATACATGTTTTGGATTAAGATACTTTTCATGTTTGAAACATTCTCAGCAGATGTCTGTTATACAGATCTTGTTTTATGGTCACTCATAGAGAGCTAAGAGGAGATGAACATTGGACTACAGTTCATTACTTTAACTTTTTTCTGGATGTAAGCTAAATTACATGAACACCTATGTAAATATCATATAATAATTGTTGAATGAGATGTGAACTAAAAAAAATTTAAAAACTGGATACACATCTAATGATGGTGGAATATGACCTTTAGATATCAAGTAGCCACTTAGTGAAAGCAAGGGCAGGCTTCAATTTACCTTAGACAAGAGGAAACATTAGGCCAGGTTACATTAGAATGGGAGGTAAGAAAATACCACCTGTGTGGTGACCAGCTGATGGACAACCACCGCTTTTCCCTATGGTAACCTGTTAGAAATTATTGTGTGCACTATGAGACACTCACATGGAAGTTTCATAAACTCATGGTTTATATTATGACAATCTGATACTCTAATACATTCTGAATTCTGTTGAAGTAAATTAGACTGTTCTCCTAGAACTGCTTTCTCTAATCTCTTTCTTCCCTTGGTTCCTCAGGAATTTTATGATGTGTTTACTCAGAATTTGGAACTATGATAATAACTTGGCAAAATTATGTAATAATATTCCTTTTGGAAAATGCTACATTTCTAATTACATTAGGGGTTATTTCAATTCTGAGTTCAGATGTTTATATAATGAAGAAATATGGTGCTTTAATTTGTCTTTATAGCATTAATATGATTAAATTTACTTCCACACAAATAAATTAATTACTTCATAAGTACATTATGTTTAAAACATTACAAAATTATCATGTGTAATTAGATACTTCAATATGATTAACAGTGTTTCAAAGTGTTTTAAATTAGCTGTTTATTTCTTGTGAAAAATTAAACAACATTAAAAAAAATTAAACAACATTGTAGCATTAGAGTGATGATAAAGCTTCCGCCAAATGTATCTAAGCATCCATACACTGACCATTGTGTGATGCTAAAGGTCTTGGGTAAGTGAAATCCTGTTGGAGGCCAGCAGTGTGTGTCAGGGATCAATATTGAGGCCAATACTGTCTAACATTTTCATTAATGGCCCAGAGAATGTGACAGCATGCACCCTCAGGAATTCTGCAGATGACATAAAACCAAGAGGAGGGGCTGATACACCCAGTGAGTGTGCTGCCTTTCAGAAGGCTGGAGAATTGGACAGACAAGAATCTAATGAGGTTCAGCACAATGAAATGTATATTTCTCCAGGGAAATTCCTGAGGAGAAAATAACCTCACGTGCCAGTAAATGCTTGTTGCTGACCATCTGGAAAGCAGCTTTGTAGAAAAGAACCTGGGGATACTGGCGGCCACCAAATTGCACAAGAGCGGGCAATGTGCCCCCACATTTTAGTGAGTATCCTCAAGAAACTCACTGTTTGGTGCTTTTTAAATCAGGAGATTTTTATGTTCAGGTGCTT
>JAOXNG010000001.1:173340602-173354131 GCA_028566535.1 Scolopax minor | reverse complement strand
AGAGAAGGGCAACGAAGCTGGTGAGGGGTCTGGAGCACAAGCCTTATGAGGAGAGGGTGAGGGAGCTGGGGTTGTTAAGTCTGGGGAAAAGGAGACTGAGGGGACACATTATTGCTCTCTACAACTACCTGAAAGGAGGCTGTAGAGAGGTGGGGGTCGGTCTCTTCTCCCAAGTTACAGATGATAGGACAAGGGGTAATGGCTTCAAGTTACGCCAGGGGAGGTTCAGGTTAGATATTAGGAAATATTTTTTTACTGAAAGGATTATCAGGCATTGGAATGGGCTGCCCAGGGAGGTGGTTGAGGCACCATCCCTGGAGGTATTCAAGAGAAGAGTTGACATGGTACTCGGGGATATGGATTAGTATTGGGTGATGTTTTGTGTGGTGTTGTTTGTGTTTGGTTGTATTTTTTTTTATTGGTTGGACTAGATGATCTTAAAAGGTCCCTTCCAACCTAGGTAATTCTGTGATTCTGTGCTCTAGGTAGACCTGCTCTGGTGGGGGGGTTGGACTAGATCATCTCCAGAGGCCCCTTCCAACCCCATATGATTTTATGATTCTATGATTAAAAAGTAATTCTGAAGGTGTTGCTTTTAGTCTCCCCATCAAACAAAATGGATTGCAGTACATTTCAACTCTGTACTAAAACCTGTACTGAGCAGTCTACAATAACCATAAATGGCATTATTCAAATCCAAATCTTAAGGGATATATTCTATTAAGATCACAAAGCAAAATATTTTCCAGTAAAATTGATGAAATGACTATTCTCTTTTCTGAATGTTCCAGGTCATTTGTTTTAATAGAAAAAATATTAAACTCATTTTAAGTTATCTGTGTTGAAATGTCAGACTTCCACTCTTATTAGCCCACTGTAGAATTCCTCATCCTTAAAAAGCAAAGGTACTGAACTCTATACACCTTTTGTTTTTTTCTAAATGGTGCAGCCAATTTCTGCATGGTCTCTTGAGAGAAGATTTTTCATCTTTTTGTAGTGAAGGTACTGAACAGTGTGTTAGAAGATCAGAGTTCATCTTGATTTCATGAAACAGGTTTTCATGTTCACTCTAAGTGTCCTACACTAAAGTGACATCAGAGTACATAATTTTGGTTTTTGTGTTCTATGTCCACAAGATAATTAACATCCATCTAGATTTGCATTCAAAATGTAGATAATGTTTTTATTAAAATATATTATATAGATTGGGCTTTTCCTGGTCTTAAATGAGAAAATAAAAATTTCCAGCTGACATCTGAAGACTTATTGTCAGTAAATGAAATGCAAACAAAAATAATGTCATCTCTTTCAGGACTGTTTACTGATAGAAGAGAAAGGATGCAAAGCCATCACAGCTTTATTTCCTGCATCTCATCTTCGATAATTTGACAAAACCAGTTTACATCACAAGAAAAAAAGAAGAAATCCTCTTGGAATTAAATGTTCCAGATGATACTAATGCTTTTTGCTGTTTGCTGAGAAAAGCAGTCATATACCCAAAAAGGGAGGCTTTTATTGTGAGACTTTTATTAAAAGTAATTTGTAGAAAATAATTCTGGCATTGAGGGACTAATTTATCCTATCCATCTTTTGATTAATTACTTTCATTTTCATGACATTCTGAACAGTTTGATTTTGTTGGTTCGCATACAGTCATACTGTCATACTGGACAGCTGAGACTAGAAACTTAACTACGAGGATTCCTTTCAGGAAAGGAATTTTCTTTTTTCTTGAGAGGAAATATGCTTTCAGTAATTTAATGAGCAGTTATGTGCAGTAAGTACAGTGAAAAAAAATCTTAATATTTCCCTGAAAATGAAGGAAACCTTGATAGCTTGATGTTTGTTATTTATTCATTCATACAGAAGTCAGTACTTCCTGTAATAAAGATGCTTTTGGGGGTGTATGTATAGTCTTGATTAAAAAGTATCCTAGCTAAATTGCATCTCAACACATTGCTGTTCATCAGTACAATCTGAAACTGGCAGATTCCTAAACTAAAAAATAAATAAAATACAAAGTACAAAAAAGAAATGTAGTAAGTTGCAATAGCATGTTAATTACTATATACTGGGAAGAACAATTTTCCTACCTGGAAAATAATTCTCCTAAGCATTCAGATGTAGAGATTTATGAAAGCAAATAGTGTTATTTTTTAACTAAATGAGATCTAAAGAGGAATATTGCCTAGTGTGCAATGGCAGGCATTTTCCTTTTGATTACCTTTATAAAGCTA
Source organism: Scolopax minor (assembly GCA_028566535.1). Lineage (NCBI taxonomy): Eukaryota > Metazoa > Chordata > Aves > Charadriiformes > Scolopacidae > Scolopax > Scolopax minor. The sequence goes on along the minus strand of JAOXNG010000001.1, from coordinate 173,351,894 downwards.
TGTAGCAAAAAAACTATTATGTCTAATTAGGTGTTGAGATCTGTACAGTGTCAATTATTTATACTTGGAGATTGGAATGGGATTTTTAAGTTGCTTTTCTGTGATGTTAGAAAATAATGGAACACTGCCTATCATATTTCTAGCTCTACATTTCCTTATCTGCATGATAGACCTAATGTTGAACAGTGAAATTTTAAAAACTGTCAGTTTTTCTAAAATAACAGAAACATGTATTGACACTTTGGGACATGAAATGGCAAATAAAAAATTTATCTATGGTGTTAGCTTTACTGTAGTCTCTGCATTTTGACACTTGTAGAGAGAGAATTTAACTGGGAAGGATAAATTTGTACCCAACAATTAATTTTTTAAATAAGGAAATTACCTTTTAAGAAGAGGGTAGACATATAACATATTGAGACATTAAAGGTGTCTTAGTGATTTGTTATCCAAGTATTGAACTTGTTTAAGTAATATCCCGACTCCGCCATTTTAAGCTCTGCATTTATTTATTTTCCAGGCAGATACAAATTTCTAACAATCTCTTTTCTCACTAATATCCACAGAAACATACTTTGTCAATTTTGTATTAATTTTAGCTAATATTTCTGCTTTTCCTTAATCTGTTCTTGCCCTCTAAGTCTTAAACTGCTCTTAAACAGCTTTTCTTCCATGCTACTGGTGTCAACGTAAAGAAAAATAACGATGATAAATTCCAACTTGTTTTAAATTATTAAATTGTTTTAGTATGTGATAAAATGGAGATTTAGACCTTACCTACCTTCCTTAGTGAATATTCAGTGACACATTGTTGTATGTATAATAGTATATGATAATAGTATTCCTATGTTTATTCATAGGCAGGTATCAAGGCTGATTAAAAGAATTTGAAAAATACCCCTGCCCTCTTGGGCCAGAAAATATTATACTGGCATATAAATATAATGGAAATTTATATAAGTAAAGATCTGCCTGCTGCCTCTTTGTTTACATTCAGGTTTTTTTTGTAGATTAGACACCACATTCTCAACTCTGCCACACTATTATCCTGAGAACCCGCCTCAGAAATTATTATAAGTGTTGCCATTATGACTTATACTTCTTTAGCGAATTAGGTCATGGTCTACTACTTACTAAGAGTACAAAGTACAATGACAAGGTACTTAATAATTCAGGAAAAAAAATATCTCTGTAATGCTCCTGATGATTAGGAATAAAAAACAGAGCAAAAATCTAATATACATGCAAATCAATATTGAAGAGAAAATACTTTGAAAGTCTCAGGTCTTCTGTCAACAAACTGTAAAAGCTAGAATTATATATTTCCCCTGAGATGTCAACATTAAAAAGTAATAATAATTTAACTTCATAGAGGTACATGGTACCAGTCAATATTGCACAAATGAAAGATTCTCCAACTAATCTCTCAACAGCTGCTTCTGAATAGGTAAACAATATAGATACATTAGAGCATGGCTAAGCCTGTTGAAGAACTAGTCCGCTCTACTTAACGCTTAAGTGGTTATAGGTTTGGGGTCTTTGTTTGGTTGTTTTGGTTTTGTTTATTTTTTGAAGTCTTTTTAGGTTTTTGGTTGGTTGTTGGTTTGTTTTATGGTTGGTTTGATAGTTTTTTTTTTTATCTCTAGTTGTGCAGACAACTACACAGAGAAGGAGAACACACATCTCTGGCATAGTGGTGCCTTGTGAGATGCTGATGTACTCAGATTCACCATTGCAGAAAAACAAGACATTTGTAAGATCTTGACTCAAAGAAACTTTTTGGGGTGCATGATGTGAGTCTTTCTCCATGAGCTGTTCCATTTTGCATTTCATATATAGAAGGCATCAAACTCAAAGGTCTGTTGATCTAAGCTTGATTGGAACAGACATCATAACAATTTCCTCATAGTATCTAAATATCCAAAACTGAGCTGCATAAATCTGGAAATATGGAATGTCATTGCCTGCAGTAAAATTTGGTTGGTACTATACATGTATGGTTGTGTGAAGGCCTGCACCATTTTCAGGCTGATTATTGGGGTTGATTTATTGTTTGTTTTAAAATAAACAATATGCAATAAGGAAGTCATATATCATTATGCTCTAAGAAACTAATATCTGGAAAAATTTATTTTATCCAGTGTTCTAGCTCTTGAAACTATAGTAAACATTCTGCAAAAAATGTGACTGCATCTTTCAAGATTTCTTTTCTTTATAAATAGTGCTCTTATAGCACTTTTTGGGAAAATTAATTAATCATGAACAATTACATGTTTATCATACCAATATGGCATAAGCTACTATAAGATCAGTTTGTTGGTTCTAATGCCAATTTAATTCTCAATTTACTGACATTTTTTCCTTACAGTTTTCCATCTCCAGCCTTCTCTCCATAAGGACACTGCAGTTCATGTTGCCCTCGTATCCACAATGGAATGTCAGATACTTATGCATTTGTTTATTCACCTCTGTACTTTTTTTCTCAAGTGGTTTCTCCTACATATACAAATAAAAAGAAGGTGCTATCCTGCAAGCTAGCAGAGAAAGAAGAAAAAGGACCCCCTTCATTCTCTACATTTCTAGTTTATTTTACAGTCACAATGGATGTAACAATTAAGGCTGTACAAGATTTTATTTATATTCTTATTCCACTTTAATGGTTTCTGCTTTGCCTTGAATGCTTTTTTGATAGATTGTAACTTCATAGACGAGCATGTATTTATTGGGGCTTAAACACTATCTAAAACACCACTATTGCTTAACTGCCACAACAAAAAATTTTAAAATATAAGATGAAAGTTAAACTCTCACTGACTTAAAATTTTTCCTTCAATCTAGGTCTAAGGAGTGGTATCATTCATCATTAGATTTTCACTGTTGAACAAGCAATAATCTATGTTTCATAATGTTTTATGAAAAAGGGAAAACAGTCTGTAGAACAAACAGGTCTTACTACATTGCAGTGTATCTGATCTGCTCTGCTCTTGAATCTTTTTGCCTGTGTTCTCCTGGTCAAAGTGTTTAAAACGCTCATTCTTTAAAGGCTTTGTTTCCAAACCAAGTTTATTTGGCATAAAATGAATCAAGGTGATCACTCTCCATATTAAACCTCACAAAATGCATGTTTAATCTACATATTTTTTATTTTAAAGGCCTGTGAATTATAAATTTGTGGCATCAACCTATTTGTTGCCTTTAGTTTCTCTTTTACTTGGTTTGATGTAATCAGGTATTGTGGTTTTTTATTTAAAAAAAAAAAAAGGAGATTCAGGAACCAAATGTTCAGTTAGCAAAGTCTTCTCAATAATCGTCATTGTATCTTGAGAGGCAGGAACTGCTCCCAAGACACAAATTGTTTAATCTTAAACATATGTTTAGGTTTTTTAAAGTAGAAATGGGAATATGACTCCTCAGTTATTCCGTTCCATTGTACATATTCCTACTTAAGGGGATGAATCCCACTCTAAACTCATAGTTCTCTAAAACTGCAGACAGAGTTTGTAAATATGCCTTAAGTTGTCACGCAAGGTGAAAATATTTGATAAAGAATAATTATTTTTTGAAAACCTAAAAATTATTTGGAAAGCTTCTTATTAATTTTAATTCATTGAAATAGACAACAATGAAATACTTTAAAAAGTAGTTAAAGTATTTTATAAATTATCATTTAATTATTTCAAAAATGTATAGGGTTAGATTGATTAATGTCTTTATATTTATACCCTTATTTTCCTACTGAGATTTACCATGTAGTAAGAATAAAATCAAATGCAAGATGAATTAATTATGCAGGAGATAATATTTTGTGACATCTTGTATCAATGAAAACATAAAATTAAATTTACATCAATTTGCATTTCAGTCCTTATTTTCTATATTAATAGCCACTGTTTTCTTCAGTTGACCCATCAGTAAGTAAAGGTCATGACAAATTGGCAATTAGGATTATACATTTCTCCTAGTGAATAAGTTCTTTAAGGGTTTTCTGATAAAGGAATTATTTCACTATGTTCCCATGACATGTCGACTTAACATGCTTTAATTCTGAATGCTATGGAGAGTGATTAAAATAAAGATAGAAAAAGTGAGAATGGTTTTAATGATTAATAACGACTTGAATGAATATATAATAAGAATTTTCTTAATGAATATTAAAGATTCAGTAAAATTATCTACTACAGAGTAATTGATTCTTTTTCTGTTAATAGGTTTTCATGTTAAGAAATTTAAATGGCATAAATAATCAAAATATCATAAGATTTTTTAATACCATTTCATTAACAGTCGTTCCATGAACCAACCCCACCATTTTCAAGTCTGCACATGGACCTTACAGTTACTTCTGTGGAATATAGAAAATCACTATAAATAATCATATGTGTGAAATGATGAAAATTAGCCCTATGATTTCCAGAATTAAGAGAAAATTGTTTCCTTTAAAGTTCAAGAAAGCTTAAAAATTTGTCTTTGGATAGGCAGAATTTAATTATCATTATTAGGTAATTCATGGTTGCTGAGATAAAGGAAAATAAGCTCTTTCCCCAAAAAAATCAACCAACCAAAAATGTCCTGCTGATTAAGCAATTCGCTTTATTGAACTTTATGTAATATTTATTATTATTAAAACTTATAAAACTAATAACTGCATTTATATTCCCTGTAAATTTTTAATATTTATAGTCCTTTTAAAGAATCACAACAATAGTTCTGCAAAACTACAGTTCCATGCCTCTGTTGTAAATTTCCACTTTGACTGTTGTCAGTGGTTTGGATTCTTGTTTTTGTCACTAGCATTTGATTGAAATTTACATCCATAAAAAGTTAATTGCTCCTTGTAATTTAAGAAATATTACTGTATTCAGTATCTTGTACTTAAAGAGCAGAGGAAAAAATTTAGATAAATAGAAGCATTGACTTTAAGCTTTTGTATTATTTCAAAAACAGTCTTCTATGCAAAGTAAGATTACTAAGAGAAATGAAATATCCAATAAACATTCAAACCTCCCTATTGTTATCAGTTGCAGGAATCTAAGGACTTAATTATGCAGCTGCATGAGGAATTCAGCTATCAGCTAAACTTCATGTTTACACTTTGCATACATTATAACTGCTGACAATACAAGGAAAGGACCCTCACCTTTTCCACACACATTGTTCTGGAAGTAAATGACTGCTTCTAATGCAGATAAACTGGTGTAATTTACTTTCTGCTGAGGCTGAGTGTAGTTTATAATTTCCAAGCTGAAAAAATGCTACCAGTTCTATATTATGGGCCAATATGTTGTGCTATGAATCACGATGAAATTACGAAAAACAATCTGCAATCTGCTTTAGACTAACCAGATATATGTGTGTGTATATACATACATATACACACGCAGAGGAAAACCATGATATATAAGATATATACAGACATACATATGTGTATACATATATATACACGTGTCATACATACTTGAATTGGTATGCATATATATGCATTTATGTATCATTACTATTTATGGATCAAAAAGAAAGAAATTATGTCTTTGATTTAAAATTCAATAAATAGGAAGTCCTGTCTTATTTTGTTAGCTCTGATTTTACCTTTTCCCTTTATTAGATAATTTACCAGTTTTTCGACTGATACTTCAGTTTCTCCACAAGCTTTTCCTCCATTAAGACCTACTTTAAAGTAATTACTACTTAAAAGTTACAGAGCTATCACTGTTTTCTCCTAGCGAATACTTTTTATTTTTCTTCACTCTGTCTCAGGGAAGTAAACGTGTAGGGCAGTAAACGTGGAAGTGGAAAATAAAGCTGAGTATAAGAACCAGGCTGGATCATCCTCTTTCAGTGAAATACACAAATAGAAGTTTATGCAAAAGCATAATGCCATTTGACATTTTTGTCATTGCCATCAAAGACATTCTGGGATATTTTATCCTACAACTCCCTAACTTCCTGTATTTTCTTTCCACTTCTGATTCTTGAATTTACTCTTTTAGATATTAATTTCTGCACATACTGATTTCATGACCATCATATTACAGGCAGGTATCCACTCTGTCTAACTTTAGCCACTTTAACTCAAACCCTTAAAAATACATTTACATTACATATTTAGCTGCTTCAGAACAATGTTTCAGAGCCATAACTCTAGGACCATTCATTCTGGGTCAAGTGAATTCTATCTACACTAAGATTATATGTTGTATAAATAAATCCAGGCTTTTCCATAAGCAACAAATATTTTTATAGTATTAATAGCAATTTTACTGGAATGTTTCCAGCTGGTAAAATTCTCTCTTCCAGGAGAAGAGGAGGAAAAATATTTAACCTGCATCCACTATAACCTGAACAGGAGATGGCTAGGTGACACTGTGCCCTGTTATACTTCTTCCCATGCTGATCATCTTGCAGATACATGTTTGACTATCAACAGTGAGGTCAGTATATTCACAAAGCCAAAATCCAAAGATCAAGTCTAGGCTTCACAAACAATGTAAATCTAGCCTAGAACAGGAGCTTAGACACTCTTTACATAGTTCAGGGAAAGGGCAAGACAATTCAGGACACCAACCTGAACACACTTCCCTTCTCCCTTAACTATAATGGGAGCCTAATTTTCTCACTGAGAAAACATTAAATTGTTTACTTTGGAAAGACAAGCTAAGCATCTCTCTTTTGTTTGGTTCCTTCCTCTTTATTTTTTTTTAAACCATGGTTCTACTGGATTTGATATTTAAAGTTTAATTTTAGTCTTCCATTAATTCCCTATTTCCTGTCATCCTTCTTCTCCTCTATGTAGCTTATCAAATCTTTTTCCACTTTGCTGGATGTATAATCCACAACCTGGTTTAAATTTTTCCCCTTTTTTGATCTTTTAGTCTTTTTCTGCCTTCTCTATATGGGTCTTGATTCAATCTTTCTGTTTTTCAGGTTGCACCTTCCCCATATTTCATTTGTGCTTTTCACTGCATTTTTGACTTCTTATTACTCTTCTACCTTCCATGCTGTTTTATGACCTACTTGACAGGGATATTAGAATCACTGTTACTTGGAATAGTAGTTTTGGATCCCACAGTCTACCCTTGCTTTTTTTGAACTTTAGCACCACTTATTCCAGACATTACCACTACCATTGCTTCCACTTATATTCCATTGACAACATTGAAACTGCCTAAAATGGCTTCCTACACTCCGTACTTTTACTACAAGACCTGTCGGGTTTTGTTTTCTTCCTTCTCATTTCTACATATATAAATTTCTAGATGCATAGTTCTACTGAAGATTATAAGAAAGAATAAAGTGAATTGGACTGCCTGTTTGTAACTTTATTTACAATGAGAGTACATCGGAATTTTTTTTGCCGATGTCAACAAAAGTCTAAAGGATGGGTGCCTATTTCTAATCTTTTATGCAAAATACAATTCAAACAGCTCTAGCTGTTGTTTCCCCTACACAGATATATAATAACATATATTTTAGAAAAAAATGAAGAAGATTTCTTACTGCGGATTAATTTCTCATTACAAAGGGCACGTCCTGAAATAACGATTTCATATAATAACTAAATGATAATAACTAAAATAATTCTAAAATAATATAAATAAAATATTTCTAATGGGGAAAAGTATTCCCCAATTAAATTCTACTAGCTAAGCTTCTCAGAAAATAATATATCATTACTCTTACTTCATATATTTTACAAAAAGCTCCAATTTCTGCAATAAAAAAGTTCAAAAATTATTCCACACAACCCCAAAAAAACCTCAAGTGGTCAAATGCCTCATGTGTTCCATTTTTTCTCCTGTAGAAAATATACCAGGTTTTCCCCATTCATAACCACAGCATTCCTCAACAGCTTTACCTAAACTATAAAATTATTTTATAAATCTAGTGACCAAAAGCATCTGTAGAATTATCAATCCAAAATGATACATATTTTGAACTGATCACGAAAGGTTTTCAATCATTGCTCCATCTCTCTTGTCACTGGGAAAAGTTTTTTTCTATGTCAAGCATTCCCTAATGTTTTATTAATGCTTTCCTGTGTTATAGCTGAAGTTGTTGCATTTTTACCGCCTTTGGGAATGGCATTGAAAATAAAACCAGATTCTGTAAAAATTCTGGAACACTGGTAAGAAAGACATTACATGTATTTCTGGCATTATAACTAAATTTAAACTTAGGAAAACATTTCAAATAACAGAGCTATTTAGTATCATGGTGTCATTTGATGTAGATTCCCATCTCTACTTTTTATTGTAAGAAATGTGTAATAGAAAAAAATGCATTCTGGCAGCCACAGTACAAATGCGAATTATGGTATGTGTCAAATGGCAGGGGGAGGGGAAGAAGAATTCATTTTGTGAGATATTGATGCAGTAGTACATTAAAGGGCTTGCTGCTGGTTGTAACTCAGGGGAATGGACACGATAACCTACCATGTCTTTTCCATTTCTATTTTTCATGACGTTGTAATGATTCTATCACACCAGGTGATTTTAGCAGCACAGATAATGAACAGTTCACTTTCCTATACCTTATACAAGTTATATTCTGGTGGGCATATCCTATAGATTCTAAATTCCTTTCTTTAAGTGAAAAAAACCTTTTCACACTGTAGTTAAGAATAAAAAAGATTGTTTTGAAACAGCACAAAATTACTTATGGAATTGAATAAATCATAGCTTTTTTCTACTGTATGTATAAAGTATACATAATAGAAAGACTTCTATTTTTTTATTCCAAGTAAACAATGTAACTATGTTCTGCTTAATTTAAATTTACTACAAATACTTGTAAAGTCCATCAGTCTATCACTGACACTGTGTTTATAGCCTTTATTTCCTGTCATACTGGGTAAATGAAAATGCATAATGCATTGATTAAAATAAATAATACCCTGATTGTTTGATAAATAAAGATTTCATTTTTCAAAATCAGTCCATACAAACCTGAATTTTCTTACTAACCTGTGTAAGTTTCAAGGTTTCTTTCTCTATTCCTCTGACTTTTCTTAATTGTGTTGATTTTTTTCGTGTTTTTTAATTTTTCCCGGTATTGCTTTGATAAATAATAAAAACCTTCTGTATATTCTTAGTGATCTAACAAGAACAAAGCAATCAATTATTGCTACTGTCTGGAGTGCTATGATAGCTTGAAAGTACTGAGTTTTCCATTAGAAATTACATATCTGAAAAATGTGTTATCCTTTTAAGACATTTTCCTTACCTAAGCCATGCCTATGTGTTGACATCGGTGGTAACACAGTCCAAGCCTTGGTCTTTGGATTGTAACATTCAACAGTGTTTAATGTCTTTAAACCATCCCGGCCTCCAATGACAAATAGCTTGTCATCGATAACAGCAACACCAAACTGAAGCCTCCGGCCATTCATCACTCCAGCCTGGATCCATATATTTGTTCTGAGATCATACTTTTCAATAGTTGTAGGACCTGATGAGACACAATAATAGGACAATGTATAAAAGCTACAAATACAAAATTGGCATTGGATCTCTTTTTCTTTTTTTTTCCTAAAAGTCTCAAAACTTTAATATTATTTTCTGATCACTTCCAACATCTTGATAAATATTCTACTTCTTTAGCTAAAGTAATCCCTGGAATGTGTGTGTACATATACATGTATATATATATATTACTTTTTTCCCTCACGAAGAAAAGTGAAAAAAGCCCAACAACTAAATGGCCCATATAGAATCAAAGTACTACAAGTTTGAATCACAGCATTCTCTAACTTTATGATCTTTTTTTATAGTTCAATGGCATAACTATCTAAGACAATTTATCTTGTTACACTTGATTTCAATATTCCATAAAGTGTGAAAAAAGCCTGTGAAATGACATGGTATTTCCATCAAAGATTAGAACTTGTATCTCAATTTGAGTTCTTTTTTTTTTCCTCATTTTAGGTACTCATGTATAGTTTTTTCAGACACATTTTTCTAGAAGTACAAAATGTTGTAGAATCTCAAATAAAATATTTAAAGAATGTTTCCATATACAAAACCATTTCCTTCTGAACTTAATAATTTGATTTATTTTCACAGATGAACCCAAAGTCTATGAAGAGCACTACGTGTGTATAAAATAACAAGTTAATAATGAAAAAGTTATTAAGAAGCCTCTGCTGTTAGAATTAATTCATACGAAGTATACAAAGATTAAATACAAAATGAATAATTTATTGACCAAAACAGTGCTTGTGTGATGAGGTTTTGATGGCAGGATGGCTACAGAGGTGGCTTCTGTGGGAAGCTGCTAGAAGTTTCCTCTATGTCCAATAGAACCACTAGGCTGAAACAGGGATGAATGATCGTAGCACCTCTGTGATAACATATTTAAGAAGAGAGGGAAAAAATATGCTGAGAAAATAGCAGCTGGGAGACAGGTCTGAAAATATGTGAGAAAAACAACCCTTCATACACCAAGATCGGTGAAGATGAGGGGCCCCACACTGGACCAGGAAAAGAGCGTGAAGAGTCCTCCCCCTGAAGAACAAGGAGCGTCAGAGACAATGTCTGATGAACTGACTGTCACCCCCTTCTCCATCCCCTTGTGCTGCTGGTGAGGAGGAAGTAGAGAATTTGTGAGTGAAATTGAATCTAGGTAGAAAGAAGGGGTGGGGTAAAGGTTTTTTAAGGTTTAATTTTTATTTCCCATACTCTGATTTAATTCATAATACATTAAATTAATTTCCCTGAGTTGAATCTGTTTTGCCTGTGATGGTAATTGATGAGTGATCTCTCCCTGTCCTTATCTTAACCCTTGAGCCTTTTGTTATATTTTCTCTCCCCTGCCCGGCTGAGGAGAGTTATAGTGCAGCTTTAGTGGTCACTTGGGGCCCAGCCAGCATCAACCCACTACATAGAGTGAAAAAGGAAGCATCATTAACTGAACAAGATTTCAGAAAATGAAAGAGTAATGCATCCCATTAATTGCAATATGAGTGCAGGAAAGGTTTATTTGAAACATAGGCACAAATACTTAAGTAAGTTTAAACTAATCATTAATACTTGACAATTCATCCAATATGTAACCAATGTTTTATCTTTACGTACAAATAACAGTGTTTTGTTTCTGAAGTTTAAATATCCCTACAGAAAGATTCAACATAATTATTAAGCTTTACAACTATTTGGATTATAATTTATGGTTAGAATTCCATGGGAAATAATTATTTTCAAATTCATTCATTCTTTGGAACAGAAGAGCAATGAACCAAGTGGAAACAAACATCATAAAAACAATACTTTTGCTAATTGAACTAAAAAAGATATAATT
>JAOXNG010000001.1:173329148-173340340 GCA_028566535.1 Scolopax minor | reverse complement strand
AATCTCAGTTCTAAAGCCTGCGTATGCCAGGAAAAATAGGAAAGAATGTCTTCTTTTTCTGTTCCTTTTTATGAGTTATTCATTAAAATATCCTGGGGCTCTATGCATCAAGCACTAGGATTTTGCCAGCAGGAAAAGACAGAGAGCACAGCATGTGTGGCAAAGTAATTCTCTTGCAAAGTACATACTTTGAAGCTACTTTGGTCAAAAGATAATTTTTTTTTGCCATGAATTTAAAATTCATAGCTGTGTAAATGCATTGATCTTTAGGTTAGAAAGAACAGAAATACAGAGTATTTGATACAGTTGTTTGGTGGTGTTGGACTGTGTGTTATAATGATGCATATTAATAAAGTTACTTTATAATAATTGAATTTTTTATATGTGGAATCTACTTGGGTTAAAAGCTAGAACTGTAGCATATAAATGCTGCCTACTTCCATGATAAAGGGTACAGTTTAAAATCTTTGTCATTCTAATTTCAGAAAATCTAACAACAAATACAGTCTTTGAATTATGCTCAGCTATATATTTTCTAGTATCAGCTATGTATGAGTTTGGCACAATGTTTTATTAAATTACATATTGAGCATCTAATCCAGCAGTTCCTGGAGTGTCTGAACTCTTTTTATCCAGTAAGGTGTCTTGCTAAAATAATAATAATCATCGTAACAACGATAATACAAAGTGGAATAGGTACCGGTCCTATAAAATGGTCTCTGGTGTTGGAAGCACAAATGCAATACATTCCAGACTCCAGCACAGACAAGAACTGAAGACATCTCAAATTACCATAGTCCTTGGATGAAATCAGCTCATTGATGCATAAGAGATGACTGAATCAGCTAAAATACTGTATAGATATCTTCTCAATAGGCAGAAAAAGCATACTTTTAGTATTTTTTGGCTGAATTCTATTTCATGAGCTCCAGTTCATGAAGTCAGTTCAGTTCCCAGCACTGGAATGCCCATAGACTCTCCATGGATGTGAAGATCACATAAAGAAGGTCTATTTGCTGACAGTTTTCCTACGGGAAGAGCTCTAGGCCTAGAATTCTTCATGAGAAATCAGTAATTACTGTAGGCTTTTTTAGTATATGTCATTACTGCATGCAGGCCAATTGATATATTTCATACCAGTCTTGCATTCTCCAGGCTTTTTTCAAAAAACACTGAGCCAAGTTAAAAACTTTGTTCCTTGACCTTAGTGACTCCCAGCATGGATGGTCAGCCTGAAACTTGTGAACAAGTAAAACTTACCAGAACATCTCAACCAATACACCAGATGCAACCGCCCACTACAAAGTCTAACACAAAAATAGCTGTGTAGAAAACATCTACAGTCCCTTCCTGGCTCCTGCAGTGAAGCAGCTGTGACCTCTACTTATAGTCCCAACAACAAAATGCAGCAACATCTATTCTGTAAACACATCAGTTCTGTCATGGAACATTCTTAGTATGCAACTGGATATGGGCGTGTCTAAACAAACCAACAAAACTCAAATAAAAAAAAAAAATTAAAAAAAAAAAGTGCCATGTCCTCACCATGAAGATGGTCAAGTAAATTGAATAGTTCATCCATAGAGGTTGGGCAGTTTTTAACACCCAAATGGGTATGGCCTGATCTCATAGCTTAACCTGCTTTGAGAAGATTAGGCTAGGGACTTCCTGAGGTCCCTTCTGACGTGAATTATCTTGTGAATCTGTTATTGCATGATCTCAGATGGAAGTTATGCTCATCAGTTTCTTTTCCCAGGTACAATCAACTTTCAGTAAGAAAAAGCTTCATATATGATTCAGTTTTATTTAGGATTGTGAAATGAAATAGTGTGTAAATAAAAGACCATTGCAATCCTCTACATCTTCCACTATATTTCTTTGAATTTCCTCTTATTTACATAAATAACTATTTGTCAGAAATATACAAAGACATGGAATAAACCCTTATAAATCCTTGCCAACTTTCACTCAACAGAACTACAAAAAGTCTTCTGTTTAACTTGAAGAGAGGAAAATTTACCCCATAGGTCAGACATTAGTACTGTTTCTAAGGGCTTTCTCAAATGTAATAGGTTATAAGAACACAAACAAAATAGTTTTAATGAGCATTAAGCCATTCCTTATTCAAGTCATGGGATTACATTTGATTTCATGTCACACAAATAATTGTTTCTGATTTGTCATGGGAAAAAATCCTCCAGAAATTGTAATTAAAGAAAAAAGTGCTGCTCTAAACTGTTTTGACTGCAATGTAATATTGATTGCAGAAGTAATATTTAAACTGGGAAAATATTTCAACAAAAAAGGGGTGGGACCACTGAAAGTTATCATCAACAGAGATTTTAGGACATCTTTTATTGGAGATTATTGAGAACAAAAATACTTCAGTCATACTAATTTTAATCCTATAACATTGGGGATCTGAATACATTAATTTAGATTCCTCTTACAGCTCTACAGCCTGTGATTCCTTAAATTTACCCTAAATGGAGGCAATGAGAACTATACTAGGTTTTTTTGCATTTTAAGCCTACTTCTTTTTACCATGTTTAGAGTGTTCTTCACTCCCATACAAATGGAGAATTACTGAGACAGCTTAGAGTAAAAAAGAAAAAAACCTTCTACCTTTCCAGGAAGGAAACAGGATCATTATTTATGACAAAGCAATAGAGTCTTTTCTTTAGTTCAACTGATTTGACCTTGAAAACAAAAGAATTTTCTGCACCTAGGAGAGAAGAGGTAAAACCCTATTTAAGTCCAACAGGATTTTACTAGACAAATCCGTTTAGCTAGTTAAGAGTCAGGTTATAAATCATATAAAATCCATAACATATTAGAATATTGATTTTTCATCCATCATATATTTTATGGTTTGTATATACCTGAGAAAGAATCATTATATTGCCAAATGTTAACAGCACAAAAATGATGAGAGCTAATTTACTTGTTGTGAAAAAGAGTAGAACTATAAGCTCTAAAGTATCATTCAGAATTTACAGATCTTATCAGTTCAATGAATGACAATAGGACAGAGAGAACAACAGGTAGGATCTGTCTACAAAAATCTTCCTATAAATACTTTCTGTTTTAGACTGGAGTCTTTATATTAATTTTGATCATATGAAATATTTAAAGATGTTAATACAGGTCAATAAATAATGCACAGCCTTTAAAAAAATCAACAACACAGATTCAATACATTGCTTAATTCATCTCTTCTAGCTTTCCTTATTTAGCTATATTCTCTGATTTATTGTTAATTTTCTGAAACCTATGCATTGTGTCATCTTCTGCATCACTGTTGATGGGCATGTCGTTAATTTCATTACCAACAAGGGCATCATTTCATCTTGATAACAACAGCTTTAAACAAGTTTTGCTGAACACTATTGCCATTGAGTGAAGATTGTTTTGAAAATATGTCTGGTTTCCTAATTTTTCAGTGTCTTAATTCAGATGGGCAGCAATGTCATTCTCAGTTTTTCTCACAGGCTTTTCTGCTGATTCTGTAATGACCTCAAACACATGTCTTATGGTAAAGCTACTGGAATTAAATAATTCATAAACATGAAGGGTTTTTCTTAGTAAATATTTTATAATTCTGTTTTAACATAGATTTAAGCACCCAATTATGTTTCATGACTTCAGGTAGCTCTGCCATTGCCAGGAGCCTAAGTGGATCAAATTCCTTTCCTGATTGTCTGGGTCCTAAAGACCCTCATGTGCTTTGGGTAGTCAGGAGTTGTGACTCTGCTTTTCTTATACCTGAATATTAGACCTCCTGTAATTAAGTAGTACTAGAAAAGCAAAAGAGAAGAAAGGGGAAGAGCTAACTGGTCTTTGCTGTATGAAAGACCATCTGCCAATGTCCCATCGCTGTTTGCTTCTATTCTGACACAAACCCCAAATAGAGTGAGCTCACTTGTTACTTTGAATAGCTACAGAGAAATGGAACAGGCTTTCGATAGCAGGAGCCAAATTTGAAAGAAAAGTATCTCACACAATAATAATCCCTACACATCTAAAAGTGGACTAGGCTATATATACACAAGAGCCAACTCGGTTAGTGTACTGATGAGAGTGTTTCCATCATTACAGGTGATTCAAATTGGTCTAGATTATTTTGAGAATGCATTTGATAAGAACTTTGCAAATATTTGTACTCTAACCGGCTTTATGTTTGAAGGGTAGTGAAAAGACTATTTTAGGAGGGACTAAGAAATTTGCAGAGTTGTGAGAAATTTTGGTGAAACACAGTCTCCACTTCCTGCTATTTTCCTGGTACTTGTCCTACGTGATAAAACTGCCTATTGATGATACCTTGTCTCTGGACCTAGGATGAATAGCCAAAATTTCTGCTGTATTCATTTCATATCCCTTCTTGTGGTTGGTTGTTCCTTGACTGTAGAATACAGAGGACTAAGCTTTCTATAATGGAGAAACCTCTCCAAAGTTTATTTTACTTTGGGGAGAGTGACCATCTTTTGAAAACAAAGCTTGCCAGAAAAGGATGAGGTTGATGAGGTGTCAAAAATTACAGGGACTGGTAATTTGACAAGCAAGCAGTGCTTGACTAGCAAAAACTCAGATGAAATTCAGTGGGAGTGAAAGGGTATGGCAGCAAGCATTTTTTGACTTCAGAATACACAGCATTCTTGCAGTCTTTATGATCCTTAGCTCCATTCAATATCTTCTTCTTCATGTCGGTCCCAGCAGTTTGGACCTGACAGCACATGCTCCCCTGAAGGCTGGGAAAAAAGGGGCAGGATTTGTGGAGAGCCAGTTACTCAAAATGAGAGTCACACTGTGAATTGCAGTGTGCACTCCACTGTAGCAGCACACTGGACATACAAAGCATTTGACACTTTCCCACATGACATCCTAGTCTCTAAACTGGAGAGACACAGATTTGATGGATGGACCACTCAGTGGAACAGGAACTGGATGGATGGCTGCACTCAAAGGATTGCAGTCAATGGCTTGATGTCCAAGTGGAAGCCAGTGATGAGTGACGTTCCTCAGGGGTCAGTACTGGGACAAGGGCTGTTCAACATCTGTGTCAGCAACATGGACAGTGGGATAGAGTACTCTGCTCAGCAAGTTTGCCAATGACACCAAGCTGTGTGGCACATTTCACAGAATCACAGAATCACAGAATCTTAGTGGTTGGAAGGGATCTTTGAGATCATTGAGTCTGACACACTCGAAGGAAGGGATGCCATCCAGAGGGACCTAGACAAGCTTGAGATGTGGGCCCATGTGAACCTCATGAAGTCCAACCAAGCCATGTGCAAGGTCGTGCACCAGAGTCATGGCTAAGAGGTGAACTGTACTATCTCCATGTGTGGCAAGCTGACCTTAGCTGGATGCCAGGTGACCAGAAAACCACTCTATCACTCCCCTCCTCAGCAGGACAGCGCAAGGGGGAGAAAATACGACGGAAAAAACCCCATGGTCAAGATAAAGGTAGTTTAATAAACCGAAAGACATGGCTGTGTACAAAAGCAAAGGAAAACAAAAGACTTATTCTCTGCTTCCCATTAGCAGGTAATGTCCATCCACTTCCCAGGAAGTAGGGTTTAGTACATGTAGTGGTGGGTGTCTTCAGAAGACAAATGTCATAACAGTGAATAGCCCCCCTGCCTTTCTTCCTCCTTTCTCTTAGCTTTTATTGCTGAGCGAACATCATATGGTAAGGAATATCCCTTTGGTCAGTTTGGGTCAGCTGTCCTAGCTGGGTCTCCTCCCAAGATCTTGCCCAACTCCAGCATACCTGTGAGGAGGGGGCAATGTTGGAGGGACAGTCTTGATGCTGTGTGAGCACTGCTCAGAAGTAGCCAAAACACTGGTGTGTTACCAACACCTTTCTAACCACCAGTAAAAAGCACAGCAGTAGGAGGGCTCCTATGGGGAAAACTAACTCCATTTCAGCCAGACTCAATATACTATCTGTACTGACTACAGTGGGCATAAATGTGTAATTTAGGTACAGACATATATAGGGTGAATACTCAAATTTAGGTGAACCATATTTTAGTTCTAATGTCAGTTCCTATATTAGATTGAAAGGTGAAAGACTATACATGTTTTGGTAATGCAGGCTATGGCAGTTAAATGTGAGGGAATGGATCCCAGGCAGGTTTTTTGCTGTATTTGTTCTCTATGAGAATTTATATAAAACAACACTGACAATTTTAAATAACTTTAAATAATAGATACTTTGAAAACAAAAGTTTTAGGATGCAAGCGCTATCTTCAGTCTTTATCTTTTAGACATAACTTCGTTCACATACATAAAATATTTCAGTAACTGTAGTGCAAATGCTTTTGCTTGTTTAGAATTCTGATTCGTTTTATTTAATGTGAAGAATTAGATTAAATGATCACAAAGTACAAATTATTAGATAACATTTTCATGCAGTACCGCTGCTGTATGTTCCCTAAAGTAACTAACTTAACATTTTGTTTCAGTACTCATTATAATTTTATTAGCACTTCTAGCAGATTTTCATTTTCTTGTTTGAAACAAATATAGTGACAATGAAATGTTTCATCAAGCTTCTTAACTGCCTTCTACTGTATTCAACTTCCTCTTCCTATGCTACTATAGCTGAACACTTCCTTTGAAATATTAATAAGATATAAAGATGTATCTTCAAATTACACAATTTTAAAGGAGGGATAGTTGTTCAGTTTAGAGGGCTGAGATGTTTCATACCATTTTTCTTTACATATTGGTTATAGTGTCCTCTCCAGAATCATTCACCAAGCTACCCAGAGTCCAAGGGACTATTCATTCAGTAGCTCACAGACCATTTAGAAGATTCATTATAAAGAACTTGAAGATCAACATTCTCTTTTGAAAAGCTGTTATTCATGAAAATTTAATGCTGCTTTTTGAGTGGTGACCACAATAACTCCTAAATTTTAAAGAAAGTATATAATTTGCAAAGAGTCATTGTGTTTTTTAATATTTCACAATTCTTTTACTTTCATCTTATTACCACCCTTCTTAGTGTAGGATGTATACATACTATAAAAAATATGGCCTTGAAATTAACATTGTTTTAAATATTACTTGAAATTATTCCCAAATAATATTACCAAAGTTTGTACATAGAGAGTTTTCATAAATTACTGATCCACAGCTGTATGATAATTTTTAAATTATGCAAATCCCTGTGGTTTTATTAATTCCTGACCCCAAAACTCCATAATTGTACATTGTAAATGGCTATCCTGCTTCTCTTCCCATCTGTTTCTTTACATGCTGTGCCCTACATACTTTCTCTCTTATAGCAGCCTTTGCAAAAGCCCCAGACTCTTGGGGAACCAAAAAAAAAAAAAAAGGAACTTTGCAGACAATTATTTCTCCTCTGAAGTTCTCTGTCTACACTCTCTAAAATAACAGCACCATCTCACACTACTCCTACATTATTTGTAATTTTTTGGAACAGTTTAGAGGGGAAAATAGAGGTCAAAATTGAGAAAGGTGCAAAAAAAATGGAGCCAAAGATGTAATTGAGGGACAAATGATGTGGAATAATATGTAGGATATTGAGACATGGGTTGAGAGGAAAGATTGAAGAGAATGCATTTTAATGTAAAGTCTAAGATTGACATAATTTAAAGAGTTAATAGGGACTTTTATGCTGACATAAGGCAGGGAAAAGAATAAGTCAGAAATAACAGTGTTCTTATGATTTTCCTAACATGTTTTTCTCTTGTCTGCACCCAAGCTGGAGAGATCTGAATCCCACTTTGTCTATGAAGAGTTCTGTCTTAGAGGATCTATTCTAGGAATGTCACTTTTATATCTTTTATTTATTTATTATTTCAAAGAGAAATTTAGAATCTTGTGGAGTAGGGAAAAACATCAACAGTTTGAGGGGAATGTTTGTCCTACAGTTCATATATGAACACTTTTACAAACAATCTTCTGCAGAAGAGCTGTGTATTTTATTTTCAGGTTTAGCTGGTAAGGAGGAGAAGGTGAATGATGGGAACCAAAGTCCAAATGTTGCAGAGTGCATATGACTTAAGACACCTCTGACTTCTCCATTTCCCTTCTGACTAGCTCTAGGCAGCATCTTGATACATACGCTTATGTTCACAGTTCTCATTCACTGAGCCTACTCTCCTTGTTTCCTGTAAATCAAAGCAAAGCACTTCACATAGGAATCCATTCTAGGAAGTGGACACTTTTTGATAGAGTGTATTAACATTTAATATTCTGGTACCTAAATTCAATATGGGAATTTTGTTTCTCCTCTCTTCCCTTGAGTTTCTCTCTAAATAAAAAGAGATAACGATAGTTTCATATAAAAAAGGATAATGTGCTAAAGACCGAGGTACTTGTGAGAATTTTGATAAACAATGTATTATTACTTTTTACAACATACAAAAATGGTTTAAAGTTGTGTACTTTACCTATACGTAAGTCTTGGATTTTGGTCTGGTAAGACTATTGCATTGCCCTTGTGCCTACATCCAGTTGTCAGCTAGGAGCTAAGAGTAATCAAATTAGCAAGGTGCACCTATAGTGCCAAATAGCATATCCTTCAGCTCTCTCCCTGGTCCTGAATGCTTATATTTCATATATATTTGTTTCTTCCTAGGTTCCAGTGGAAGCAGTAATACAAAAATGGAGGAAACGTCTGAGTGCAGCGTTCACTTCAATGTCCACTCCAGAGTGGCAGACTGGATGAGAATACAGTATGTTTCATTCTTTCCATCCTGCTTCAGTAGTCTTTCCAAGCTCAAGCGACTCTACTCAATTTTAAATATCCAAAATCTGGTATAAAAACACCATTCTGGTTGTCTGTGACACAGGCCTCACATTATTTCATTAACTCTGAATGAATGCATACATAAGCAGAAATTACACTGGCTAGCTTTGTGGTATGGTATGCATGCTTGAGCTGTGAGTCATTTTTTACCACCAGATCTGGCAGGATTATGCAGTATCCCCTGGATAGATAACATGAAAAAGGAAGGAACCCTCTTCCTATTCATACTCACCACTTCTAAGGTGAGATCAGTATAAACAACTTATTTTAAACCACTATGGCATTGCACAATGGTGGAACAGTCACTCAGGGAGATGCTGGTTCCAAAAGTTAACAGCATCACATCTCAGCTAAGATCAGAAAGTCTTCTTCTCTCTACTAGTCGGCGGCAGTCAGCAGGGCCAGCTCCTAACCAAAGTAACTTCTAAATGGCACAAACTCAAAGAAATGAGCAAAGTTGCTTAGTGCTCCCTACACCAATCTGCGCAGGCTGTGATAGGATGTCTTACCAATGTTAGAAATTTATAGACAATTACTTTTTTTCTAATCCCCATGGACAAAACAAAGTAATTACGATTACATGTTTCAGAAAATCAGAAAGTCCAGTTTCCCTAGAATAGGAGTATGGAAGGAACCAGTCAGGAAGATACTATGGTGTATTTTCTTAGGGAAATTGGAAATATAGGTTTAACGTGAAGATATGGATAATCTAAATACAGAAAAAAAAAATTAATTTTTGGCTGCAGTGTATGTGTTGATTATGCAGAGACAGACACATTTTCCTGTAAAACAAAGCAGATGGAATATCACAGTACAAGTAAAACATAGGTCAAAAATAAAATACTACTAACTATATGCAAATTATGTGAAATTGCATTAAAAATTTATTTGATTATAGTTTATTTCACTCTTGTTTCACTAGTGGGTATTTTAGTCATCTCCAGGTAAAAAGGAAAATCATGACTTATTGGACTGTCTTTAAGATACTGGATATGACATTGCAATGATAATGAAGAGCAAATACATCCAATATTGAGGATCTTATAATAAGCATACTATGCCCTCACACAATTCCCCTGTACACAGGCATATGCACAAACCCCTATTTTTCAGATTGACAGATCTCTAAAAAAGCCTGAGTTACTTCAGTGAGTAGTACTTAACATAGAGTAAGTGAAAACCTATAGTATGACTGTGGTGGCACTAATTATTTCAAATAAGAAGGTAAGAATTTTTCTTGATGTTCTGTATATGTTTCAACATTTCTTTTCTTTTCTTTTCTTTTCTTTTCTTTTCTTTTTTTTTTCTTTTTTTCCTTAAATTCTACTTTGATCCAGCTGAGTACTAGCTGAGATTAGCTCTGTGCATTGTGCATATTTTCATGGGCATTGCAAGTCCTATTAAATCAAGATATATAAAGTAATGAGAGACTACAGATAAAGAAAACTTTAGAAATGAAAGTATTGTAGATGACCAGGAAAGTGTTGAATGAATATCCAGCTGCTGCTGACAACTCCTATGTGCACACAGCATGTGTGTATCTGATTCTTCAATTCAAGGTTTCTGATGAAACACTAAAGTACAAGAGCTCACAGTTTTACTTTCACCTACAAATCAGTACACCATAGCACAACATATTTCTATTTTTTGTTCTATTTATAATTTGTAAACTTGTGAAATTGTGAATTTTTTTTAAGTGAAACATTTTCAGGTGATTTTTTAAACTATCTTTCTATTACACCTACTCTTTTTCTGAAGTTACACATATTACATTTCCTTGCTAATGTTTTGTAAATCAAGAATTGCTTGCTATTGCTGTTTGCTATTCTCATCTTTTTTGGCATAGATGATTGAAGACTAGTCATATAGCAAGGTCATTGCATGAAAAAGAATAAATGTATTGAAAGATTGTTTGTAACTCAATGTTTAAGTCATATGCAGAAATATATAGAGGTTGTCTTCTGAGGATATTAGTAAGTATTTTTGAAGAACCTGATGTAGCCTACATGGCATCAGATAAACTTTGTGAAGAATGCCTGAGACTATGAGAGCAATATATTCATGTACAAACACAGGTATTTTGGCATTAACAAAGTTAATATTTCTTCAGAAGCAGCTACAAATGCCTAAACAATCTCCTTCACTCCAAACCCTACATTTTGCATGCAGCAGTAGACAATGTAGACAGAATCACAGTAGACAACGTAGACAGAATCACAGAATCACCTAGGTTGGAAGTAACCTTTTAAGATCATCTAGTCCAACCAATGAGAAACAAACAAACAAAAAAACCAAATGACACAGACCCCACACCCAAAACACCACCAATCCACTACTAATCCATATCCCTGAGCACCATGTCAATCCATCTCTTGAATACCTCCAGGGATAGTGCCTCAACCA
>JAOXNG010000001.1:173316949-173329139 GCA_028566535.1 Scolopax minor | reverse complement strand
TAGGTGCAAACTGATGACCTTGATCTGCAACATTATGTTTTCATCTGAAAAGATGGTTACTCAAGTGGAACAAATGTGACCTAAATAGGTTACTGACGCGAATACCAGGGAGAATCTCTTGGTAAAGAAAGAGCTATACAGAAAACAGGGTAGCAATTTATTACTTTTCTCTTTAGTTAGACTGCAAAAAATTCTTTGAAGTACTTTAAAAACACATAACTTGTACATAATAATTCTCACATATTTGGAGTGAAAAAAAAAATTGAAATATCTTAACAATGAAATGAACAGAAAGTGACAACAAATACCGGAAAACTTTTGGGAATATTCAATTATTCAATATGATCAGAATTCTCTAAAACTAATACAATTTTTTTCCACTAATGTTTACATTTTTAAAGAGTATCTGAAATGACAGCTTTTAGACAGTCATTTTAGGCAATGCCTCTAGTGTTGGGTGTTTTCTATGACAATATAGTGTTATGCTTTATAGTATAAAACACTATATTTTAATTTTTTTATCTAGTCTAGGACTTACAGAAATCCCTTTATTAATGTTTCATTTCATGCATTATGTTAGACTACCATTGTTCATCAACAAAACACACGCCTCTTCTTTAACAGTTTTGTTCTCACTGGAATTTGTGCAAATAAGGTATTAACAATAAAAAAAAAAGTTCTACACGTGGACAGCAGCAAACGCTTGGGCAACTGCATCTCCTGCAAGAGGGGTGTGTACCCAGACAAGCTCCCATTGGTGGGGAGGTGGTGATGGTGACCTGCATAAACAGTAAGAGAGATGCTGCCTATATGTCTGTGTGTGATGTGCGTGCACATGTGCCTGTGACTAGGACTTCCGGGGATTTGCTCAAGAAAGGCATTCAGAAATTTGAAGACATTAATTCATATTTTGTGTCTAGTATTGCAGTTTATCTACTATGTGACAGATATTGATCCTCAACGTATAGTTCATCTAATTGTCACTTAATTACATATCATAAGTAAATCAATAAGCTGTTTAGATCAAATTTGTTTTGAACTATATGAACTGAGCAGTTTGGCACTGCAACAACAGCATCATTTTCCCATTAACCCCAGGGTTTTTTTATTATTTATCATTATAGCTATACAGATGCACATCCACTTTGCTTAGCTGTTGGCTCATGGATGATGAGCTGTTGGCTCATACACATTGTTCCCAACTGTGTCTGCGAGATTCTGCTTTGCTTCAACTACATCCCTCTAGGGTAAACCTGCTGTAAAAGGTGCTATCCCTAAACAGCATGGACAGGAGACAGATAATGCTCAGTATTCATTAGGCTTGATATGGTGCCTTCTGTATTCCAGAGACAAATTTGTTTATTACCTTTTCCAGTTCAGAGTGTAAAAAATAAAGTGAGGGCTGTACTGAAGCTTACTTGGATGTTCTTATGCATAAAACTATGGCCTTTTTGAGATTTTCCTAGAATTTGGTGTAAAGATTTATGATGTGGCTGAATGTGCAAGGTAGAGCTGGAGGACTGAGCAGGGCAGGAGGTAGCAATGCTTGTGAAGTCTTAGCCACACTGGCTACTGAGGGTAGTTCCAGCAGTGAACTGACTCCAGAACAACATCCAGGATTCACGCTGGAAGAAAGTATTTGGTTTACTCTAAAGCCAACCCTGATAGTAATAGCCATTAATGAAACTTGGGTGATCAGGCAACAAAAAGTTATGGATTCTGACAGAACAGAAGTCGTCTAAATTACCAGGCTGCCAAGCATGTATTTTCTCTAGATCATACGCAAGGTTTCCTTTTTTCCTGTGTACTTCCATCAGTGATAAAATATCTGCACTAGAAATGTCAAAAAAATAAAGTTAGTAAGCAGCAGGGAAGTAATGAGGGGAGACACAAGGGTGTTTTGGGGAGAATAATCTCCAGTCACAAAGGCAGCAGCCTCTTACACTGTATGCTAGACCTTGTTAGTTGTAGAAACCAGTGTGAATATCAGGGTAAAGGACTGGCAAGGTAAGAAGCTTGTGGGGCAATTACATTTGTCTTCTGAGTGATAACTCTGGCTCTTGCCTTATATTTGAAGCCATGCAGGCTTCAGAATAGATTGCTTCAGGTTCTTCTCTTTATTTCAAACTGTAACTGAATTAGCAATTTCAGAAGTTAAATGCACTGAAAACATGCCAGAAATTAAATGATGCAAAATAAGTACTGAAAAACTACCAGATGGTGTTACAATCTGGATTTTTTTCTAATTCAGAAACGCACATGTAAATCAAAGTACTGTAACTGCAAATTAGCCTATGAGGCTGAATGTTCTGGAGCACATTAAAATTCACAGGAGTGAAAAGAAGCAAATACTAATGTTAATACTTGTAAGAAGCGGATGAGAAGAGAATTTTACTGTGATTTATACATTTAATTAACTCATCAGTCATTAGCCAGCGCATTTCATATTCCTCTGGTGAAGTAATTAACTAGACTTCACCTTTATTTTACCATTATGCTATCATGTTACAGAATCACAAAATCACAGAACAGTTCAGGTCATCTGGTCCAGTCCTCCTGCTCAAGCAGAGCCAACAGCCAGATGCCCAGGATCTTGTCTAGACAATTTTAAAATATTTTTAAGGATGGAGGCTCCACAACCTCTCTGGGCAACCTGTACCAGTGTTTAGTCACCGTCACATTAAAAAAGTATTTCCTGATATTCATATGTAAACCCCTGTGTTTCAGTTTGTGCCCATTGCCTCCGGCCCCGTCATTAGACACCACTTAGAAGAACCTGTCTCTGTCCATTTTGTACCCTCCCTTCAGGTATTTATATACACCGATATGTTCTTTCCATAGCCTTCTCTTCTCTGGGCTGAACAGTCACACTTCTCTCAACCTTTCCACATAGTAGAGATGCTCCAGTCCCTTTGTTACCTTTGTGGACCTTTGTCCTGGTTTTAACTAAATCTAATGATTGCTGTGAAAGGGGTGTCAATAATGCATATTCATATTGTTTTACTTGTTGTTAAGCAATGTTTATACTTTTCAAGGACTCATTTCATCTTCCCATAGAAGCTGAGAAGGATCCTAGACAGAACAATGGACTGGTCAATGGAATATTCTGTACCATAGATGTCATGCTCAATATATAATGGGAGTTGGCTGGAGGGCATGATCACTGCTCTGGGGTGTGCAAATTCACCATTGTTCCATTAAACTGTCTTTATCTCAGCCCAAAAGGGTTTTTTCTTTATTTTTCCCCTCCTTTTCTCCTTTTTCTTCCTACCCTTCTGATGGAAAGTGAGAGAACTGCAGGAGCAGCTGTGTATTCCTAGCTTCCAGCTGGGATGAAAGCATGAGATCCTTCATTGGAGTCTCTAGCAGCTCCTTATCATACTTGTACTGGACAGAGTACTTGAGCTGTGGTCTCACCTGGAGCAAAGGGGAAGGATCACCTCTCGACCTACAGGCAATACTTTGCCTAATGGAGCCCAGAACTCCCTTCACCATCTTTGTGGCAAGGGCACACTGCTGGTTCCTGTCCAACTTGGTGTCCACCAGGACCCCAAGTCCTTTTCTGCCAAGCTGCTTCCATCTGGGTGGCCCCCAGCACACACTGGTGCCTAGGGCTTTTCCTTCCCAGATGCAGGACTTTGGACTCCCCCCCATGTTGAACTTCATTACATTATTTAATGTTAGTTAATTAATTATGATTCCTCTCTCCAGAATGCTGTGTTGCCAGCTAAACATAGCATATATATTATTTAGGAATTGAAACAGTTCACTTCAGTTTCAGTTTATTATTGTGTGAATCAAAAAACCAAAAATCATACTACCTTTGAAGTTTCTGAAACATATAGCCAGTGATGAACTCTTGGAATATATTAAAATGACTCAAAATAAAAACTTCTGCAATAAATAAACTAAGGCTCCTAAAATCAGTTGCTTTCTTTCCTATTAAAAAAAAAAAAAAAGCACTGGAAATTGATTTATTTATTTCTGTTTACAAATAGCTAACTTCTGTTTAATTTAAGCAATCAAAAATGATGATGCATATATGAATATAAACATTCAAAAATTCGGTTGTTCATTCTGCATCCTCTTACTCCTCTTACTTTGATATTTTAATTTTCTTGAAAAACACACCATGATGAAAATCTTATGATTATGCTAGGTTGATGACCCTGAGGAGATATTTTTTTATTTTTTTATTTTATTTTTATTATATATTACATTATTCTTTTCCTGCTGAATCTTCCAAAAAGGGTAAAAAAATGGAAACAGAGAAAACGGAAACATTGGTACATAGTGTTGACTTAAAGCTAATGAAATATTACTGGTTTATTAGTGTATTTTACAATTAAGGTAAATCATGTTATAATTGTTTCCCATTGCTAGCTAGAGAATGACTGGGAAAATACTGGATTACACCAACACATATTTTTATGTTTAAAAAACCCAACCCTAAATATGTTCATTTTTTGGAAAAAAATCACTCCAGAAAGTATAAGAAAGAATGCTAAAACATATCACATGGAACTGAGTAGACATCACATTGCATTACATTTATCTCAGCAAAATTACTCTCGATATTTGAAAACACTGGAATTGTGTGGCTAAGACAGAACTGTTACTTAAATAGAGAAGGCAAGATTTCAGAGGACAGTTTCAGGTGTCTGAATTAAAGTGGTAGGCAGACAGCTGCTTGGAATGTCAGAGCATAATTTATTTTGTCTTATCATTCTCCTGAGGCTATGACTGCATGATTCTTAAAGATAGTAAGTGTCCTTTTGGAAAACATACTTGTGTAAGCAAAGTAGCACTAAAGGCAGAAGAAACTCATACAGAGGACTGGTGAAGACAGATATATGATGTTATCAATAAAAAAAGTAGAATTACAATAGGGACAGTCCATTACACACTTCTCAGTTCATCTTTTGTGAACATCTACTTATTTCATGAGCAATAACGCCATGTTTATGTTGCTGCTTCACAGGGCCAGTGAGTCAGTCTGGGGATGTTGGGTGCCCCTGGCCTGTGGTCTCAGCTACTGGAGTCAGCAGGGGCTTTAGCCTCCAGATGCTGGGGCTGCATCCTGAAAATCAGCTACTGGGGGGGACCAGTGTGAGTGAGGAGGGCAGAGTGGTGATGCCAGCAGCCATGGATCTGCGAATGTGCATGCGCTTGTGAACCTGGGTAGTGTGGTGTGAGTGCTGCATTAGTGACCTTCTGCCTCACCAGCCCAAAAGGAGAAGGGGACATGGTTGTCTGTGCCTGGGTATGGTAGGAGTCTTGGATGTGGGTGCTTCTGGAGGCAGCGCCTTGTCTATGGCCTTGGGTCACTGGCCACAACTGTGTCTTCTGTGTGTCTGTGCCTGTGTCTAGGACACACATTTAACTTCACTACTGTTTGATCCTGCTAATGGAAAAATGGCAGATGCATCCTTCACCCCAAGCAGAGACCCCAGGTCCCCAGAGGAGGTACCACACTGGGCTCAAGTGGATGGCCAGGAGAGTCCTGGGCTGGGGCAGCTGGAGTCAGTGGCCATTCCTAACTTTCCTTAACAGTTTGTAAGCATGAGACTATTTACTTGTATTCTAATACTTCAATAGGAATAAGAAAATGTACCAAGCTCTTCTTTAAATAAAGAAACCTTAACAAAAAATACATTACGAAGACAATCTATCATTAAATGCAGAAAACCTTAGCTATGAATTCATTTGCATGCTGGATTAAGGAATGGCTTAAGTACAAAAGATAGGGTGGAGTATTTTACCACGCTATAGCCTCAAACTTTTAAGAGAACACCTCAATAATTCATATGGACTATACTTATGAGTATATATATACACATACGTCTATGTATACTTACAAAGCAAGTATATTTATATAAAATATTTCAAAAGGCACACCAGGGAGAAATGTTCTGTAACAAACACATTGGATATTTTCTCCTTTATTTGAAAAAGAAAATACTATACCTTCTTAACTAGGTTTTGCTATTTATCTATTATAAAAATACAAGGACTACAAGCACATTCTGAAAAGCAAACTGTTACTGTGCATTGTATATGTTGAGTGAAAACCTAACTAATATGATCAGATGTTTTCTCAAAATAGTTATCTACATCAAATGATGAATAGATAATGAATGCTGTCAAATGTTTTATGAATGTACGTGAAAACAAAGTGGCTTGTAGTAATTTCCACAAGTTGCAAAATGCTACAAAATAATCTTGATGGATTTTTTTTTCTCAATAATCCTACTAAACTGAAGATGAAGGAGTTCAGATAAATAGATAGGTAGACAGAAAAACAGATTTTCAAGTTACAGACATCCCAGACACATATCTTAAAAAGCAAGAAGAATTCCCTAAAAGTGTGATCTTTCCATATTTCTGCCTTTATTTACAGTATTTACAATAGGTTGTCCAGTATATCTTTGAATATTTAAAAAGTATGCATCTATGAGAATGAAAAATATAAAATTAAAACAAATAAGGTTCAAGTGAAACATGCTGTGAGAAATATAATAGAAATTACAAAAAAAACCCAAAAAAACCCCACAAAACCCAGAAAAACAGAAACAAGAAACAGACAGAAAAACAAGAACATCTTTGAAGTTCACTAGACCAAAAGAGTAACTTCATGTAGTCACGTTAACTGATATTCCTGTGAAATAATGATATGTGAGGAATAAACCACATTTGATAAATCATATTTGGAAAGAAAAGAGGATGATTACAAATGATTGAAAACCATTAAAGAAAAGGCAAAATATGCAACATGTGAGTTTAAGAAACAATGACTGAACACCTCAAAATTTCACATTTCAAAAGTTTATTTTTTTAAAATATTTCTGGTGATATCAAAGATCTTTCTAAAAACTACCTAAATAATAATAATAATAATAGGACTCTTACTATTGCTTGATGTAGACTAATGATGCACCTCACCTATTTACCATCACAGCATGTTTTCAATAAGTTTTATATCTAATCACAAGATTAATGTAAAACACACATTTAATATCAGTGTTTCAGTAAATCAGTTTTTCCTTTTCTTTATTAATGGCCTGTCCTGTTTTTCATGGAAGAGTTTCTTGCAATTTTTCATTTGTTTTCCTTTGTATTTGTATAAGTCTGTGATCCAGGAAATAATGAACTAATGAACTGTGATTAATGAATCTAGGACTAGTCCAAAAAGTAATATAAACCAGTTTTTTTTGACCATGGTTAGCCTGACAGTTTTGTTTTCTTTAGTTTTCCTCTTCTGCAGATTCTCTTTGTCCCTTTTTATTCTATCTCCTAGGTAGAATATAACCATGCTCCATTATTTATACCAGTTTCCTCTTGCTATGCAAATATATTTTCTTCATCGTAGTCTTCTATGGTACTATCTAACATAGACTGTATAGCTCATGTTTTATCACATTTTTTGTTCTGCATTTGGGATTCCAACACAGCTGCAAGAAGTCAGTGTTTTAGCATTCTTAAAAATTGGTGTATGTTCAATTCTTGCATTTACTCATTTATTTCACTACAGTATTCTCCTTTATATGGGCACCTAGACAGCTTTCATATACTACTGGATTATTAAATCCTGCTAATCCAAATTACAAAAGCCAGTGTGATGACATGAATGAGTAAAGTGAATGGAACACTCTCAGAGCATATACCTCAAATCTCTAATACATTTCATTTTATTAATTTAAACATAAAGAGAATATGTTTATCGTATGCTCCTTTCAAATTAAATGAATAAATAAAATAAGATGTGCGGAAACAGAGATTTAAATGAGGTTTTGTACATTTAAGAAATTCAAATTACAAAATGACCTAACTTTGTTCCTTTTGATTCTACCCAGTTAATACTATGCTGCATTAACTTTTCACATATCACCCATATCAGTCACTGGCTTCTGGAGTTTAATTTAATTACGTCTTTTTATGGAAAGGAAAAAAACACTACAGAAAAGATTTCAAAACAAACTTGATTTAGCATGCTAGGCTACTTTTTGTGTGATGGGCCACATTGCTTTCAAATACTTTCACAATACTCCCACTTACCTATTGTTTTATATTTTAGCTAATAAATTGCTAACTTGATTAGCTCATCTAGTTCTTATATGTAACTGTTTCATATTTGGTAGCAAAGACCAAGAAACATTAAAAACACATCACTTCGAATTGCAATCATCCATGTCAGCATTTCAGTGGGGAAAGTTGTGGAATAAAATATAAATTAATTGTTGAGAGAGATAATACAGTATCAGTATCTTGTCATGGCCCAACTATTGAGATTTGCTTTATGAAGTAACAGTGACTCTTCAAAACACAAGAACAGCACCTAGGTCTCAACTGATGAGCAGAAGCAAGACTTGCTGGTCTTGCTAGAAAATGCCATAGCAGCATCATGAGAGGGATCAGCTGAACAAGTTGAGACCACACAGCTGCAGATCCCAAATTATCAGGAATACACGTTACATCAGTTGTAACAAAGGCTCCTTCTATGTAGATGTTGCTCTGGCATACCAGGGCCCCTCTGAAAGCAGTTTTTATCTGCTGTGAATGTATATAAACTCTGGTACTTTTGTTTTCAGTTGGAGCTGATATTAATAGAGGGCTGAAATAAAGTGCTTCTGCCTAATCTGAATTGGCAAAATGCTGCGTGTCAATGCTGGACCAGTGCTACACTCTGTGCTGATTTCCTAAATATTTCTGTATTTGCTTTGTTATGTGCACCAGGAATCAATCTGTATAGTAAGCTAGAACAAATACAGCTGAACCTAAAATGAGTTTATGGTTGTTTCCACTACCACAATACATAAAGTGTTCATCACTATTTGTCCTAAATAAGAGAAAATGTGTATTTCAGATATTTCATGTCCAAAGGCAATGTTCTGTGAAAACACATGCCTAATATTTGGCTAGACAAACATTTATAAATGTTTAAAGTACAAAAATAATCCACAGCTATAAGAACAAAATAAATCTATTGGTTCTTTCCTTAATATTTTTCCATTCTCTCAACATTTCTTTTTCACACAAGCACGTATGTCATGCATCTTTTTCATTGGTGTAACTTTATGGGAGAAACATGCAATGTCTTTTTGCAGGTGAAAATACTACAGCTATTCAGCAAAACAAGTAGCACAGTGACTACACCTAGAAACAGTTGTAAAATACTGAAGATCTAATTTTATGTTGTTTTTTTTTTTTAATACAGTTGATTTTACAGTAGAACTAATGCTTCTGAGTGCATATTTTCCAGTCTAAATATAGACACTTAAATATAAGATACCATGGACTGATAGATACGTGAACAATAATAATAGCCTCTGTGAGTATATAGTCTTATAAAATAGCTAGCTTTTAATTATAATATTTTATTTCATTCCATTCAAGAAATCATTGGATATGACTTCTCAGTAGAAATAAAAACACAACATTCCTAACAAATAAAACCAAAATACTTTAATAAAATTTCCACAGCTTCCTACTTTTCTTCTCAGTAAGATGAGGATAATTTCACCTTCCCTTAGCTGTTGACAAAGTAGTACTCTAGTTTAAGCTAGTTGTCTAGGCTTTTCCTCTAGATGATCAATAAATGTATGTACCAGAATAATATGTACCATCCATAATATTTCAGACTACTACTTACAGACAGAATACACTGCATATTAAACTGCCTGTTTTTCATTCATTAGTAAAAGTGCATACATATTTGACTTATAAATGAAGCATAATTTCTGGAAAGCTACAACTAAGGCAAGTTAATGTCACTAGATTTTTCGTTAACATTCTTTTGGGAAATTATAATCATTGCGAACAAAGAATGAACTCAAACCTCAGTTTCTCTTCTCCACTAGTACTATTTTTCCTTAAATATGAATATATTTTTATTGGACCAAATGTCTTGGCAGGATATCTTGACTGACTTAGACACCCCCACCCCAGTCTTGGAATAGAAAGTTATTTTACTACTTTCTAATAAGGAAAATGCAAAATATAATTTTCATGAAGTAAAAAATATTCTCTAATACCTTTGTTGTTATCCATCCCTCCAACAGCATAAAGTGTCCCAACTGTAGATTTTCTAGGTTTAGTTCTTGGACTTTGCATAAGAGTTCTTCTCTCTGGTAAAAGATGATATTTCATGGCTTCCAGAATAAGCTTCTGGCATTCTAGGTCATCCTTAAAAAGCACGTGGTTTTCTAGGTCAGCCAATATCTGTGAATGACACAATTGTGAATCAAAAATGCTCAAAATTCCTAAAAAAGCAATACTGCGCAATTGAGAAAAGATCACAAAATGGCTGTCACTTCATAAATCACTTCATTGTATAATACAGGGATTTGCAGGGCTATGCTTTTTGGAGGAGGCACAGGAAAATAAGTATTTAGTTAATTTTTAAAAGGCTATAGGCAACTTTTATATCTCTGTTTCACCATACGTTAAGACTACAATCTCACTACTCCCTTATGAAAAATATGGAAGAAAATTACTTATTGTATTGTAGGCTACAGCCTGAATTATTTTTAATGGTTTCCAGCACAGCATTGAAAGGATCCAGAAGTCTTTGCAAGCAAGCATCTTGAATATGTGGTCATATAACATGACTTCATTTTACAGTATATTATATAGTTTCAGGAAAATCCCTTAGTTTTAAAATCAAACCAAGCCAACCAACCAAGCAACCAAAAACCCCCAAGAGTAACAACAAACCCCAGGAAAACAAAAACACACAAATAAAAAAACCTTGACTTGTGTAATTTTTGAATATTTTTTGGTTTTTTCCCTGTATGTAAGCAAATACTCTTGCCTGTGTATCTACTGTCTTTTAAGATGCTGTAAATCACCCTGTAAGTTTTCAAGATCCCATTGGACTAAGGAACCTGGTATAACCTCATAGCTGACCAGCTTTTATCAGGAAGTTCAACTAGAGGCCTCCTGAGGTATACTCCCACCTGAATGGTTCTGTGATTCTGTGATTTTGCTGATATGAGGTCAGAAGAGTACCATGCCTATGCAGATTTTGTGCCATATCTGCAAGACCTATGTAGATATCTCAGATACTCTAAGGTATCCGAAGTCGATCAAGCAGGAAAATTTAGTTCTCAGCATATACAAGGAGATATATCCCTCACAAACACAAATATGCAAATATATGCAAACTGCTTTGCAGTTGCCTAAACAGGCAGCTAGATTCCTCTAAAGACTCTCATCTAGTTCACCTGGACTTCAACAGCTGCTGAAGAATGCATGAATTTCCTTTGTCAATCTGTTAGTCTTTTGTAGATAACATATGTGTTCTATGACTTCTAAAATATTAATAGTTTGTACATGTAAACAGCAGAATCCTGCCTCTGGTTTTAGGTGTCAGTATTGAAATGAATTTATTTGGGTCCAAACAAAGGCATTAAACACTGCAGTATCTCAGCTGGTGATCTAGAACTCTTATTTTACATGGATGATGACATAACAGACAATAGACTTGTTTATTAAAAGTGACTAAGGAGGTTGACCTATCCTGACAAAATATGTCTCTTACTGTGGCCATAAATCATTGTAATTTCCTTTAATATTCCCCCAGCTTTCAACTTTCATATGAGAGATGTTCTGAGGTGGATGTCTAGAAGACAGTCAACTAATGGAGAATACAACTGAGGAACCTTGGCTTAGTTAATCATTGCTTATATGAAGGAAGATTAATATCTTTTATCTCCCTTTTTGGCTTTTTCAGATCTGTTAGATTCTTATTTTTTTGAAGTGAGCAGAACTGCACACAATTTTCAAGATACCATCAAAACTTTAACTTCTATGGTGGCATAATGATATGCTCTGCTTTGTTAACTTTTTCTTTTCTAATAACTGGTAACTTTTGATTTTGTCTTTTTGAATTCTACAGAGATTCAAGATGACTTTTCCAGAAATTGATATTTCCTAGACCCAACATTTCACTACTGAATGGAAGTGGACAGCCCAAACTCTGGATTTAAAATTTGAATTTAAGGGTTGGCTGTTTGAGTTGATTTTTTTATTTATTTTAAAAATTTATTTTATAAAATAAAAATAAATTTTATTTTATAAAATAAATAATAATAAATAACAATTTCATAAAATAAAAAATTTATGAAATATTTTATTTTATAAAATAAATTTTAATTTTTTTTAAAATTTTATTTATTTATTTATTACTCTT
>JAOXNG010000001.1:173243184-173256334 GCA_028566535.1 Scolopax minor | reverse complement strand
TTGAAATGAGAAGTGTACTTTCACACTGAGAACTGGAGCACATGCAGTATATAAACATATTTCATAGCCTCAACTGTATGTTCATTCTAGGTCTTTTAACTAGTAGTAGTTTTCACATGGCTTGTGTTTTCTTGTGATAACAGATGAGTAGCTGACACATTTCCAGTTGAGTAAACAATAAATTGGTCCAAGTTAAAAAATGTCCTATTTCAAATGTTCTGTTTTTTTCTTAAAGTATTTTCCTCAAAAGTATTCTTTTTTCTTTTTCTCTCTGGGTTTTAAGAAGATAATATATTGCATTTTTAGACAAATAAGTGTTCAGCAATATGAGTAACAATGTCACCTTCCAGTGTGTGATGCAGTCTCTTCCATAGTCACTTAAGTACTGTAATCTATCATAATATCCTCTGGTGACTGGACAAATGTTTAAACAGGGCTTTTAAAGAAACGAGAATAAAAAGAAATAGAACAAATGAAAAAAAAATTCTGTTGCTGTCTGGAGTCACTCTAGTTTTCTATAAACACTATATATCCAAAGAAAAAACATATTACAGATCATCCATTAAGTGTACGATGCCGTAAAGATCTGAACACAAGCCTGCACAGGTCTTCTTGCAGATTTATATTTGGTGTTTACAGTGCAAGTAGGACATTTTGTACAATAATATATTTTGGAAATGTATACCTGACAGAGCATAAGAAACAGAAAATTGCAGAATGCTTTAACATTTCAGTGTGTTACTACTTACTTGTTGCTAATGTGTTACCAATAGCCTGTTGCTAATAAAAGTCAATTAAATGTTAGCTCTGGAAATCCCATCTGTTGTACACTGCTTAAAAAATAAAAGTAAAAAAAATATCTGAAATAAAAATATCTGAACTTTTGCTTCATGTTATCCCTGGGTACACAGCTCATATCTACCAAAATGTACAAAAGATACATTTAATGGCCTAATAGAATAATTTTCATTCAAAGTGACCTCTGGAGTCATTTAGTCAAACTCTCTGCTCAATCCACATCTAATTAGGTCAGGTTACTCCACAACATTTTCTGTCAAGTCTCCAATACCCCCTAGAACAGATTACAAAAATAACACTGGTCCAATGTTTTTTGCTTTTCTAATACTGGACTACACCCATGGTTTGAAAAGAAAAGAAAATATCCTAATATCCAGTCAGGATTTCCTATTTGTGTCTGCTGTCTAACACTCTCCACCTCCAACAACAGTTTGGCACCATCTTCTCTGTATCCTCTAATCAGTTAGATGCAGAAAGTAGTAAGGTCTTCCTTAGCCCTTTCTTACCTAAATTAAACAGGCCTAGCTCCCCCAGACTTTGCTCATACACTGTGTGCTCCAGCATCCAACCAGTTTGGTGACCTCCACTGAACTCATAACTGTATATCCATGTCTCTCTTGTACTGAGGAACCCAAAAGTAGACACAGCACTTCATATGTGGTCTCATGGGTACCCAACAGGGAAACATCACCTTCTTCACTTGCTCACTTCCACTAATACATCCTTGGATGTTGTTGGCTTGGTTTGCTGCTATTGTACATTGCTGGCTTGTGTTCAACCTGGTGTGGATCAGGACCCCCTGCTCCTTCTCTGCAGAGCTGCTTCCTAAATATTTTCTTCTCAGCCTGTACTGGTGCATAAATAACTGGGGTTATTTATCCCTAGGTTGCAGGACCTTGCATGTCCCTTTGTTGAACCTCATGACTCCCTATCAGCCTATTTGTCCAGCTTACCCTCTAAATAGCAGCCCTGTCCTCAAATACATTAATCATCTCCCCCCGGCCAGTTTGGTGACATTTGCAAACTTCCTGTGAGAGAACTACATCCTATCATCTAGATAACAAAATTAACAAAAAAAAAATTCAATTAACAAAATTGTTAAAGAGTACTGGACCCAGAAGTGATCCCTAAGGAACATCACAATTTACTGTCAATCAGCTAGACTTTTAACTACTTGTCACAACTCCTTTAGCTGGTCTGTCCAGTCAGCTTTCAACCCATCTTATTGGCTAGTTGTCCATATACCAGCAATGGGGTGATAAAAAGGTCAAAGTGGTCTAAACAAAGTATGACATGGAGATAACAAAGTTGTTAGCATCTATTGCTCAGTATCTGGTCAGCTATTTTAAATAGCAGAAAGCTGACCAATGACCCTGTATACAAATCATGTCATTAATACCATATATTAAAGAATTGCTAAATTACAGTACTAGAGATTTTACTTGTTTCACTCCTTATCTGACCTTACTGAAAGCTGTATTAACGCTGAAATATACCACTGATGTCTATATGTACAACCACAACTCATTAATGACCGTTATCACTATCTAACAACACCTCGGTAATATTTTTCTTAATTTCAATATGGAGTATTTTTACAATAATTCAATATGTTACAGGATGAGCTTTTGTAAATGGAACTGGATAGGAAAGGTTTTATGCATCACTCCTCCCCCACTCCATTGCATCAAGTTTTAACTGTTAAATTCTGTGGCTTAGATAATAAACATAACTAATAACATGATCACTGAAGCTTTTCACCCTAAAAGATCATTAAAAAATTTGCATAAGGCACATACTTCCCATAAATGAAATGGTTGCTCCATCTGCAGAATAATCAGAATTCTCAGTAAGTTAAAGGGTCTATATAGAGTCAGTACTCAGTATATAGTCACTGAGACTACTTACGTGCTTATAATTAAGTTTGAATAATGTGTTGCTCTGCTGGGACTAATGATCCTTGCAGCATGAAGCACAGAACTGCATCTGTGAGAGACCAAACACCTTCTACCACTTCATTCAAAGGCGCCTGCAAACCTTCTGCATCTCTCAGGCTTGGAATTGTAACATATGCCAAGGTCCTTTATATTGCTATCTTTTTGACTGGGTTACAGACACATCAATCAATCTATTAATATATGTTCTTCTGGTCGTGGAAATTCTACTTATGGCCATCTTCCTACTCAGTGTGTCAAAGTAACTTGAAGATTTTCCAAGTTTATGTTTAGCAATTCTTTTTGGAATATGGTGAAGTAAGAATGTGGAAAAAGCTCTATCATCTCAATAGTCAAACTGCAGCTTTGAGATGTAAAATGATCACTGAGATTTAAGTGGTTTCCGAGAAGTATTAAATAGTTGTATCTATGAGGTATTTAAATTTTCCATTTGAAAAAATCAGGCTTCGGTCAAATGGCATGATATTGAGATGAAGAAAGCAGTAATGTAACTTGGAATGTCACGCTTTAAACTTCCAAGCACCATCTGTATGCCATAACACAAGCAGAACCATGTCCTTTACTGGGAGAGAGAAAGCAAACTAAAGTTGCATTTAAAACCTTACCCATTATGAATAACTTTTTTAAGAATTTCCTATGCTTTAAAACTAAACTGCAATTATCTTTTTAAGGAAGCATGTGACATACTTTTCCACTCTCAATATTTACTAATGTAGAAAAGTAGGGTTTTTTTAGAAAGTCTAATGATACATCAGGGCCACAGAGTTCATTAAACTAGCATGGTCTATTAAAAATTTTCATCAATAAACATATAATATTAAAATAAAATTAAAAATAAAGTATATTATAACAAGTCATACATTCTAAAAAGAATTGCATCCCAACAAGGTTGCCATCATAATTTTGAATTAGACTGTATTTTGTTTTATAAAGAGACAGTCAAGATGATACACTATGACTCTAATTTTTGACAAGTATGACAAGCTGAAAAACTGCTGACTTTAGAGGTTAGCTTCCATGATAAGTAGAACAATAAAGAACTGTCACTGAAAATGCATGTTAGAAGAATACACTTGCTTTAGCTTATTGGTATTTTCCATTTTGCTGCTTTTGTTTCTTTAAAATGACATCACACATGAATCTCACTGTACCATCATATAACTCTGACAATTAATTAGGAATTTAAAGTTTTCTGACATATGGCTTTGCAGATTGAACATTTACAGAAACTAACAAGCTAGTAAAAACCCAGACTGTAGTTAGAAGTACAGAAGTCTTAAATCAAGAGATATAGATATTTGTTCTGCCATTTAAATTAGCAGATTCATTTAAAAAAAACTAAAAGCACAACAGCACAAACCCCACAAGTTTTATCCCAATAACTCCTTTTCATATATCAGAGAGATTAATTTATATGATAAATAATTTAAATAAATATTTGAGACAATAAGTACAGAATATTAATTTCACCTGTTTTAGGTTTCACATTGTCATGGAAAGAAATTATTTTTCTTGAGGTAACAGGAACACTCAAACTTTGAAAGCTGCATTCACTAATCTGCTATTTGGCCTTCACATCAGAAACTTAAGCTATTTATTTTCTATAACTTTCAAAGAATGATATTTTTTTACAAGCAAATGACTATGACAGAGTATGGGAGTACTATTGCTTCCCAATTATGACAAATGAGTTTTTTAATTTGGAAACAGATTCACAAAGCCAAAACTTGAGATACATCACTTGCAAGTCTTAAAGAAAGCACCATGAAATGTGTTAAGGAAAGGACTTTGAAATTCTCTTGAACTTTTTAAAAATAAGGATTTCCCCACAGTTTTTTTAAAGAGGGATCCTGTCAAATCCTCTGCATAAGACAGGAGCAGTTTATCAACAAACTCCCCCTTGCCCTACTTTACATTTCCTCTCAACACAGTTCATACTAGTTCCCTGGGGTCTGAAATTCTGATCTGACAGCTTATTTCTCTCCACTGACAGACAAAGGTTAAACTGACTGGTATGGACCTGGAAAACTACAGTTTAAATGCCTAAATGCAGAGAAAATTAAAACCAGCCACAGAAATAGTTCCATAAGTATAAACAGACATAACTACCTCAGTGGTAGTGGTAAGAAAAACATAGTTAAACCTGTGAATTACAATATAGTATTAGTTAGAGAAAAGCATAAATAAATAAAGGACATAACTGCTGGACAAGCAAAGCAGATTCATTGAAACCTGCTCTATTACTTCAACAATAATTTCGGTATGGATCTTAAGGGACCATTATTTCTCAGAAATGATGTGTAATCTACTTTTTATGTAAGTTTAATTTCATGAGGCAGATGCTTTTAATTTTGCCAAACTATTCAGAATCAAATGACTACCGATATGATTTAGTTTTTTAATAAGTAGCATATTTTTGCTTCAGTGACTCTGATTAATTTTTAATATTAATGCCATACCTGTTCCATCAGGTATAACTGAAAAAAAGTGAAATATTGTTGGATAAAATTATTTATGTCTTCAACTTTCTGTCTTAATCTACTTTATCAATGAATAGGAGGGATAATTCTTGACAAAAGAACCCACAAAACTTCCCTTGATAATATTCCCATGCAGAACAACGACAATTAAAAAGTTTGAGTTTTATTGAGTTTTATAACTCAACAAAAAAGAAACAGTGATGAAAAAGCATTCTAAGGGCTTATAGATACTTTTTATTATTATCACCTGCATGTGAACATGCATCTAACTAAGGAATAAACTGCTCTGATTCTGCAGACAGTGTATTCATCACAGCAAGCCAATTCTCATAACTTCAGTGATGTTGAGAGGAATCACCACTCCTACATACAGATACAGAATGATTTCAAGCCAAAAACTAACAAGATATTTTTAGTTACAGAAGATATAGAGGATTCACAAGATCGTAGTTTAGATATTCTAAAACTGCCTTACCATGGTGTAGTTGTGAGCCACCTTCATAAGCTCTGTGCATCCTTGTGCATCAGCAAATGCTCGTATTCCCAAACAGTTGGATGGGTGCAAAAGCTTCATTAGAAAATGGCAGCAAACCTCTACCACTTGTGGGAGCTGGAGGAGGCAGGCAGCTGCCAGAAGATTTTCAATGGTGTCTTCTTTCAGTTCCAGGCAGCCTAAAAAAAGGATTGATAACACATGCAAACTTATTTGCTTGGTACTTACGAAACTCTCTAGAAAAAGTGAATGGAAGGAGGATTAGTATGTCTGACTGGACATCTAAGTGACTGGAACATTAAAGTATTAGAAACATTTATTTTTAAACTTCTATTAATTCAGCTACATAGGGATACAAAGACTGTAAAGTGTGGAAAGGAAGACTTAAGAATAGTGGTTTTCTTTCTATAATGAAACTGAAATCTGACTAAGTATCTGAATATCAATGAGGCTGTGATTTCTTTTTTTAAGCTTTTTTGTGCATTGACGTTGTTGATAAAACTTGTATTATTTCAGTGGTACCGAGCAAAACTCACAGCCATTTACCCTCCTGCAAGGAAGGAAATAAATGCCTAACATAGTATGACTAAAACTATATAAATATCTTCAAAACAGAGCTTAAAAACCTTCAAACTCCAGGTTGCTTATTGTAACATGTCCTGGTTTGGCCTCAGATGGCAACAAAGAATCAGGAGCCACTCTCTCTCGGACCTCCCCCTAGAGTTGTGAGGGGGGAATCAGGAGAAAAAGGCAAGACTCAAGTGCTGGGACAAAGGCAATTTAACAGAACAGCAAAGGGAAACAGAAAACAATAACACTGAGAGAAGAATATAGCAACACAATTACGGTACCACCGCTCACCAACTGGAACCAGGATGCTCCAACGCACTCCCCAGCAAGGACTCTTGCCTCTGCAGCTCCCAGCTACAGACTGGGTACAGCTCACATGGGATATATTACCTGGGTCCCTGCCAGAGCCTGGGAAAAATTAACCCTGTCTCTGCCGGAACCAGGACATAATGTGACTTTGGGATTAATTTTATCTCAGTAACAGATGGCAGACCTGTCAGCATTTAGTTCTTTTAAAAGACTTTACATTAGCAAAAATAGCATATTTGGATGGATAACATTTATCTTCCACTAAAAAATACTTA
This sequence comes from Scolopax minor, assembly GCA_028566535.1. NCBI lineage: Eukaryota > Metazoa > Chordata > Aves > Charadriiformes > Scolopacidae > Scolopax > Scolopax minor. The sequence goes on along the minus strand of JAOXNG010000001.1, from coordinate 173,249,454 downwards.
TATTGCAGTTAATTTTGCAATTTCACAAGTCATTATCTTTGTCTTAAAGACTAATACACTTTTTAAAAAATAAAAGATAAAACAGAATAAAATAAATGTAACAAATAATATATTTTAGTGATGAATAAGTATCATTCATTGTCATCGTGCTCCCCTCCAACCATCATTTTTAAATTATTGATTTTTTACATTACTATCTCTTACAAATCTTTTACATTATTAACTTAAAGAACTATAAATTAGGGATCACTCACAATGATGTCTTGGAGAACCAGAAAAAAGAAAAAAAAAAGAAATTAAAATGTGCAAGAGTAATATATATTCTAAGAAACTAACACTTCTGATTTTATTTTGCTGTGCTTAGAAAAATCATTTCATCTATAAGAGGATTAGATGTATATTGATCTTTCTGTTCAAAGTAATATAGTTCAACAGTTAGATAAACTCAATCTTTTCCCCACACACTTTTTTATTTGTTGTCACATAAAGAGAAGTCTAAAAATCTTAATAGTTCTATCACACAGCACTGAGGAGTTCTAAAATCCTCAACTTCACAACAGAATACCAATTATTTTAAAAAGCTGCTTTATATTGCAATACCAAAACCAAAATACAATAACCATAACGCTGAAGATCTGACCTTTTCTCCTTCTTTCGCTGTATCTGGAGCTTTTAATATAAGATGAAAACTGGAAAGTTATACTTTACTAGATTTAGTTATAGCACATCCTTTTGCAAAGGGTAGAGTACACAGATCAAGTACATAGCATAATTTCAGGAGTTTACTTCCGCTTATTTTTATCCTTCTTTTAATGTCACAAGTTTATCTGTTTGTTATCTGACTTTTTCTCATCATTTCTGTCCACCATGGGTTTATGCGATGTGGTCAGCAGCTGATTCTTGGCTGACCCATATATTTATCAGTGACACATATTTGCTGCATGTTTGCAGGTAATGTCTGGCTCAACAGACTATTCATTATTCATGTGGAGGATATCAAAAGATATTTGTTTTCAGCTTAAAACTGATCACCCCAGTGCCAGAAGGAAGAAAAATAAAAATGTGCAAAACAGCTGTGAAAAGTAGATGAACTGAGCAATGTGTTGATCGAGACAAATTTTGGAAAACAGATTTAAATCCTCTTTTTCATCTATGCTATTTATATGCTTATGTGCTCTTTAAAAAGCCCAAAGAAGTCTCTGGTCCTGCAAAGCTGATCCGTATAATGTTTTCAGGATGACATAAGGATTGAAAGAATCATCAACTTTTATGAAGAAAGGTAATAGTGTCACAGTTTGGCTTTTTATCACTAAATGTAGCCTTAGGAGAAGAACTCAAAGGAAACAGTTGAAGACAAATTAATCTATTTTCAGTCAAAGATATTTTCTCTTAACTTTAAGGAAAACTAGTATTAGTAGGGTGCTAGTTGGGTACTAGTAGGATTAAAATAAATAAAAATTATTATCAATATATAAATCATAATATAATAATATCACAAAATCATCAATAAATAAAGTATCAATAAATCAATAAAAAAATTATCTGTTTTATAAATTATTTATTTATTTATGTAATCAACATGACCATTTGAAGGAGATCCTTCACATTTTTACAGAAAGGTATGAGCAAGTTTCTGCCTTACATATTAATCAAAGGAGTAAGCATATGATGGCTTGTAGAATTTCTAGGGATATGAATATATTATAGCCTGACTTACTTACTTTTAACTAAATTCAGAAACACTGATTTACTACTCAATATACCCAGAATGAGAGCTAGACAACTACATTGAGCCTGAGTAAAAGAAAATGTTTACCTTGCTTCTTTCTTTCAATACTGTCTTATCCTGCCTTTTTAGTTTTCTTTTTGGTTTTTTGTTGTTTTTTTTTTTTCTGCACGATCATGATAAGAAGTAAGATAGGGCTCTCCAGGATCCTATTTTTAGAAAACATTAGTTTCAATGGTATGTAAGTATCTAATCCATCTAAATGCTTTCCAAGTCTTACTTCATTTTTAAACATCAAGACCCCTTCATAATTTTAGTCACAAGGGCTGTATTCATTTTTTTCAGAAGGGTACAGTGACATTTTAATGCAAATTTGTCTAGAATATCAAGTGTTTAACATGGTTGGCATTTGAGAAAAAACTTTTAAGAGGCTCAGTATATACAATGCCAACTCTTCAGACAGTTTCATAATGAAAATTAGGAGAAACAAGCATCTATTTTAAAATGTTTAATAGGATATTCAAGAGGGTATTAATAGTCCTGCTTCTTCAGTTCACCTCCCCCCTTACATTTTTATGCAATAAGGAGCTTGCAGAAGTACTTCTGACTGAGCAAAACAAATTAACCAAAGCTTAAAATCTCATTCTGTATTACATGAATTAGGATGAAAAACTATGAGAAAAAACAATCAAAAGAACTTTAATGGATTCTAATTGTTATTCTAAATTATAATTCTATGTGTGACAAATTTTATGTGCTTTGTTTATGCAGAAATTAAAATGTCTGTCCTTAGGATGCATCTTTGTAATGAGTACATAAATTTTATTACCTCATTACAAATGTGAAATAGACATAATATATAAAAATTTCAGATATCTTTATTCTTTTGCTAAATCTATTTCCAAGCTAAAGGACAGCTTGGGGATTTATATATATATATATTACCTTTTGTTTTTATTTTATTTCTGCTCTTTAGGCCACACTATTACAACCAATTTTATGTACAGGGAGTCACTGCATCTTTGACCGCCTTTGCATGATGTGAATTAAGTCAGTGTGTGTCACAGGAATCAGTCTCCCACATCTGTTGGCCAACAGGTGTAAACAGAAATATGGTGGGACCAGTCAGTAGGTACTGCTTACTTTCTTGGTGCATAAGCAACAAGTTTTAACCCAGATCCATAGCACATGGCAATACTATTTTACCTCATGTGCACACTAAATATTTTCTCTCTTGTAGCTACATATTTATCCATTCATAGCAACACTCTTCAACATTCTCTTCAATGACAGCTGAGAGTAAGGGTGTACCAGTGAAGTTATAGGAAAGCTAGAACTAATTCCCTTTAATCAGATATTTATCTTTTTAACCTTTCTCTTTCATGTGTCTTGATCGGTTGTGTTACAGTTTTGAAGAATTTTTGAATGGAATTATTTCCATAGGCTAATTGATTGTAGGAATGTAGCTTCTCTATTAGGTCTCCATTTTTAAAAATAAAGGCAGTAAAGGGTATCCAGGTAACGTGTATTAAGATTTCATGTAGTAGATTAATTGCTTAGAATTATAGTTACATGAAGAAATTGCTTTTTTGAAACAGTGTCAAATTTCTGTTAATACTAGAAACTTATAAGAAAGGTGCTATGCTTTCGTATTACTGTAAAAGATCTTTTCGGCATAGCTTATCAGTAATCTTACCAAATCGTAGGTATCGTCCAGGTAGCCACCTGAGCTAATCATCTGAGATATCTTTTACAGTCAATGGAGAGAAATATGAGGTGTTAGAGCAGTTTTCATCTGTCACATTTAAGTCACCTGCTTTAGAATGACATTAAGGACTCCCTAAGAGTGGCTATTTTTCTTGCTTTTAACATTAAAAGGAGCATCTTCATTTGACTTATTTACTCTGAGAGAGTTTTCAAATAATTTTTGAGTGAATGTTAAAGTTTTGATTTTGACCCATGCCTTTAAAGAATAATTCTACATTGTATCATCTACCAAAGTTTTCGTAAGTGAAAACTGTTTTCAGAAAAGTAATGACAGACAGTATATTCACCTTGCAGAGGTTTCTTCTGACCAAAAACTTCTTTATTTTCTATTACTTTTTTGCTTCAGATCATGGTCACAAGCTGCAAGTGAGGAAGAGGCCCTCTCTAGCTGATTGCATTTACTTCCTTATAGTTTGGCATTTAGTATCAGTGAAAATTCAGAAAGGCATCTTGTTATTATTTTTTTTCGATGTAATTATTCAAATAAACAAATAAATACTATCCCAAAAGGCAGTAGTCTCCTACGCAAACAGATAGTGCAATTTAAATTGGAAAAAAAACCAAACAAAACAACCTTATGGTCTCCTTATTCCCTGTTATCAGACTCTTAATCTTACATACTAGCAGCCAAAACCTAAAACAAATACAAATTAAGCCCAAAATTATGTATGACCCAAAGACATATTTACTTGGGGATGCTGATGAATAACCTGACTTTTTGGCAGCCATTTTGGTATCAGCCACCATAAATAAAAGACAAGTTAAACATATGACTTAACTAGGAAAATTATTTTTTCCTTAATGGAAAAAAATTTTCCTAATAGAAATTCAATCCCCCTCAACTCTATATTAAACTGAATCATCTGAATGGAACAGATTTATCTTCTGTTCCTACAACATCTCTTTTTAATCCCTGAGGATAAAATTCAGCTCTTGAAAAGGATAACTTATGTTAGCACCTCTTCACCCAGTAGACTCTAAACTGTTTGGTTTTTTTAAAAAGTAATTTTAATTTACATTTCTATGAAATAATCTCTAAAAACAACATTTAAAGTTCAAATCTAGAAAGCATTGACTTCATTCAGACATATAATTTTCGCATATGATTAGATACTCTATTACATTTTCAGTTATGCTGGTAGTTTTTGAAATTTTCACTACCAAACATGACATCAAAACTATGGGAAATTGTCATTTCAAGTATTATCTTTTATATTAAATCTATATTTAAGTATTATTATATAAAATAAAACTTTCATAAATGATTCTGCACTCATAAAGATCTGTAGCTTGTCAAAAATTAAAAATTCCTCCATCACAGTAATATGAGAATTCTTATAAATTAAATAGGTTCACTCTTGTAAAAAACTGTACATCCTAATATTGATACATCTTTGCATGAGTAAGTGGACTACAGTGGCCTAATCCTGTGTGTAATTTGTGAGTACTGCCAAAGCCCACCATATTTCAATGGCACAGAAAATGACAACCTTGCAGAGTGATAAGGAAATCCTATTAACAAATTAAAATCCCCCCTGAGCAGAAGCCTTCTTGCAAATGTCTGCCTAAAGATCAGAAAAGTATATTAGCCAAAATATGCCATGATATGTTACCTTTTCACCTCCGGGTCTCAAAAAACAACCCCCACCTCTGATGTATAACTGAAATGTCATGTTTTTAAAGACAATTTGTTTGCTGACTTATAAATATCAGCTTTTTAGAGAGCAATATTAAGATGCTACTTTCTCCTTTTGAAGTAACTGACAATGATATGCCTTAGCTCACCTTAGGTACTTCAACTTAAAATGTACACCTGTAAGATATACATACAAATAACAGGAGCAAAAACAGTAAATAATTTTAGCTGGGAGTCTAATAATCATGTGAAGAAAGATATCTTTCTCTGAAATACATCTTAAGATATGTTTTTCCATTAGCTATAGAAAAAATGTTAAAATATTAATTATATTGTTGGGATTATTTGCTAAGGATCACTAGCTTACTAAGGATCACTTGTGTAGATGATCAATGTATTAATAATTATGTCTGTAATAACTCAACTATTAGACAGTCATTACATTTGCAAATTTTAAGCTTATATTTCCATATAAATAGAGGAATACAGGCTCACAAGTTAAAAGTAACACAGATGAAAATGCCCAGATGAAGGTTACATCATAAATACACAAATGCAAACAGGATTTACTAACTAAATTTGCAATAACACAAATCTTGCACCTGGGTTGCATCAAGAGAAGTGTGGCCAGCAGGTCTCAGGAGGTGATTCTACCCCTCTGCTCTGCGCTCGTGAGACCCCACCTTGAGTGCTCTGTCCAGCTTTGGAGTCCTCAACACAGGAAGGACATGGACCTGTTGGAATGGGTCCAGAGGAGGGCCACGAGGATGATCAGAGGGATGGATCACCTCTCTTACGAAGACAAGCTGAGAGAGCTGGGGTTGTTCAGTCTGGAGAAGAGAAGGCTCTGGGGAGACCTTATAACAGCCTTTCAATATCTGAAGGGAGCCTACAGAAGAGCCAGAGAGGGACTCTTTACGAGGAAGTGTAGCAACAGGACAAGGGGCAATGGTTTTAAATTGGAAGAGGGGAGATTTAGTTTAGACACCAGAAAGAAATTCTTTACAGTGAGGGTGGTGAGGCACTGGAACAGGTTGCCCAGAGAAGTCGTGGATGCCCCATCCCTGGAAGTGTTCAAGGCCAGGCTGGATGGGGCTTTGAGCAACCTGCTCTAGTGGGAGGTATCCCTGCCCATGGCAGG
>JAOXNG010000001.1:173200487-173223909 GCA_028566535.1 Scolopax minor | reverse complement strand
GGTTACCCAAAACATCATCATTCTTTAAATGCATATATTTATGTCTATGACAGGGCAGGGGGGTGGTGGTGGGGTCTTGCCCGGTGGAAGGCAACCGGTGGGCTAACGGTGTCAGCGTCAGGGTCCCCGTTCCAGTACCTGGTGGTGCAGAAGACGGGCGCGCGGCAGAGCGTGGGGCTGGTCCAGCTGAACCGGCCGCAGGCGCTCAACGCCCTCTGCGAGGGGCTGATGGAGGAGCTGCGGCGGGCGCTGGAGGCCCTGGAGAATGACTCCCAGGTGGGGGCCATCGTCATCACTGGCAGCCAAAAAGCCTTCGCAGGTAGGGTGGGATTATTGCTTTTTTAAGCTTTTATAATATATATATATATAATATATATATATATATATTATAAGCTTTATTAAGGGTTTTCTTTTCCCTTGGAAATAATTGGTGCTTTGATCATGTCACTATAGTTCTGAATAACATTTCCTTCCCAGTATTTTTGTGTTTCAGATGACATTTACTAGCTGCAGTTTAGTTACATTTCCAGATATCACTGCATTTGGCTGATTGTAACCTCAACAGAAAATGGAAGTGTCAATTACAGTGTTGGTTTTATTCGTTTGTTTGTTTTGTAACAGCAACACCTGAGTTCCAGGCACTTTAAAGTTACTATATGTTTCTTGTCCTAAAGAGGTTATATTCTAAACAAGAGGTACAGAAAATGAGAAAAAAAAAAAATAACATCTCCAGAGTGAGTGGAGAAATTGCAAACTCCAGGTTCATAATATTTTAAAATTAGGATAGATTGTCAGCAGTGCAGCACCTTATCTTAAAGAAAGGGAAATTACTATTTCTGCATTTTTCTCTCTTTAAGGTATTTTACATTTTTGCATTTGATTGTTATCTATGCAGATTACAGCACAATAACAAAAAAAAGAAAAATTGAGGTTTACTTAATTTTTCAAATTTATTTCAACATCAGCTACTTTATGCATCTGAAATGTCTACTACAGAGGTCTTCCTACTTTCTCAGTACCCTTTGTGGTTGCTTGTTTATCATTACAATACTTAGTTGGCTTGTACTTCCTTTTGCTATTCCTTCATTAGAAAGTTTACTCCTGTAACCTGTTTAGTGGAAGATTAGATTACACAAATATGATGTTCAGGAGCCAACAAACAGTTTAACAGCTTAAACAGATTATAACTTTAAAGCTTTTTGAGGTCCCCTAAGAGCTATAATAAGATGGTAAAGAAGGGTTTATGTAAGTACCTTGGCAGCAAAAGGAAGACTATGGAAAAGTTTTGTCCATAAAGCTTTCTTTGACTCAGTATTTTTTTTTTCTTCTTTGGCTCAGTATTTTTTTTTCTTCTTTGGCATGGTCTGCTTTCAGGCCTCCCAGGTCACTGTGCCTAGTGGCAGGTTCTGTGTGGTATCACTCACAATAGAGGAAGGTGGACTTAGAGTGCAGTGAACTGGACTTACAGGAGTCTGTGCAACCAGGGAGGATGTGTTCAAGGAGCAGCGGCTGAAGGAGCTCAACAATATTACTGAAAGGCCACTCTCTCTTATCTTTATCAGGTCATGATAATTTAAAGGAGGTTTCTGAAGACTGGAAAAGTCAATTTCTGTATCTTCCTCCTCAAGATGTGGGTAAATATAGACTGGTTTGCCATGAGGAGAAAATTTTAATAGAATTCACACTCTGGATCGCTAAAGACAGTGAGGATAATCAAAAATAGGCTGCCAAAAGAGGAACCTCAACAGGTGACAATATTTAAAAACTAATTGGCTATGACCCTCAACAGCATAACTAACTTTGGCCATGATCCTTCTTTGAGCAGGGTCTAGAATGCTTCTTCTAAATTAAATCATACTCTAGAATTGTAATGGACACACAAATATAATCACCCTTTTCCTGTGCTTGTCCAGTTACACCTGTCTGAAACAACATAGAGCAAACGCTATAAAAAAGCCCCATAAAATTCAGAGCACCCTTCATTTTATCTTATTGGACAAAATTCTAGTTTATTCAGAACACAATCTTTTTAATTCTTCATAATAACAGCTGGTTTTGCCAGTTCTTTGAGATTTGGTCTTTTGACTACAGACAACAGAGAAATAGAAACTCAAACGTAAAGTCATCTGAAGGTTTAGTAGAAAATTTAAATAAGATTTTGGCTATTATTCCAGAATTAATCTTCTTGAAAAGGTATTTTTCCTCCTCCAGAAGGATTTAGATATGCTGTAGAATTGAAATGACAAATGTGAAATTAAATTTACTACTGAAAGTGGGTATATAAATAAGAACAGCTGTCTTAAAAATAGTGGGGGGAGTGAACTAATAAAAAAACCTTACACTTTCCTCTGTCTCCTTCTCTGTAAACTATGAAGTTTACCAAACTATTCAATATAGGAAAAAATATACAAGTAAAGAAGTAGTAGTATATTATATATTATCCATATTAAACAGGGCAATGATACCAATTGTGTAATATTTTTATGTATCTAATAACTATGATGGTTTAGGAATGTAGATTCAGATATTTTTGGGGGGGGTTTAAAAATGTGAAAAACAAAACCAGGTCAAGTAACTGTCAAGAAAGAACAACAAAATTCTCAATTCCTCTGAAAAATTCTTTCCATTTGATTTCAGTAATATATAAGGATGTAAAATTGGACAAAAATTAGAAGGTCTTAGGTTATCATCCATCAAGTTTTCTTTCTGATGTAAGACATGTTAAGGTAAATCTTGCAGCTCTGAAACACCATAAATGCAAATGGACAGAAGGACTGATGTTTAATATTATTCCCTCTGTACTTATCCATAAAGGAAAGATCTTGGGGATTTAGAAAAAAATGGCATCAGACCACAACTACAAGGGGTGCATAAAGTGCCAGATGCATAATACATTTAACAGTGGCAATAAGCCTGAAATATACAGAAGTTGTGTCAGTTGCCAAGTCAGTGGGTAGAAATTGCCAGGGACTTCATTGGCATATATATGGGAATCCAAGTATATCAAGGCAAGGGAGGAACACTAAAAATGGCTGCTCTTAGAAGACAGAAGAGTAGAAACAAAGTCTTAAGAATGAAAAATGCTGAAAGAAGATGAAAAAGATTTCTATGTTTATTACAAGTACTAATCCGACACCAAGAGGACTGTGCTTCACATGCATTGCAAAGTACCGAGATCAATATGACTGTAACTGATTGTTAATTGGAGTTATTTTCTTATTTATTATAATTATTGGGGAAATTTAAATATTTTAATGAAGCTTCCTGTCTGGAGGAATTATAGCTTTGGCTTTGCAGTCTTGCATATTGTACCTTTTAAAATTATTATTATTATTAAGGAAGTTAGAATATAGAAAATCCAACTTTTATGTGAAACAGAAGAACAGGTTCTGTGTAGTTCTGTGTAGTTTCTGTGCCCTTCACGTAGTTTCTGTGCCCATCATTGCTAAGATGACCATAGAGCATTTCTCTATGCCAGGAAGTTAATTTATGAATTCAGAAATACATTGACTGTTTTTTGCATTCCTGCTAGGGAATCATAGTCTTGTTCTAGATTTAGTACCTCAGTAGAGGAACCAGGCACAAGAAAGGAATAGATCACCCTTAGTTTCCAGGCTTATATAGTATTTGAACACAAAAAGACTTGCTAACCTGGAAACTCAAAATTTTATTCTAAACTCTAGGACTGGAATTGTATTTGCATGCACTAAATAAAATGCTATAGCTAAGACCAAGATCTCAATGAATAACTATTTTAAGATCTAATTACAATCCAAACTCATGAATAGTTTTATATATACTGCCTGCTTTGATACCAGATAATCTTAGAGAGTTTTAAAAATTATGTCATTATAACTTATATACTCATAAATATCATTAAAAGTAATTAAGGTATTTTTCAATTAATTCAAAGAAACAGTTCATGAGAAGTCAGTGTTCATTATTCCACTATAAAGGTCTAGGAGACTTTGTATGACAGACATCAGAATATCATGATCTTAAGTTAAAAATGACGCTGTGTAGCTGTATGGCATCTCATTTCAGAAATTTTCCAGTCTCCTCACGTATGAACAGCGTCATAGCAGGGAGTCATGTTTGGCACCTTCACGATGAAAAGTTTGCTAGTTGAGTGCTACTTGAACTTTTGAAACCTGTACCAAAAAAAAAAATACCTTCAAAGGCCCAATCTTCAAATATCATATTCTGCAGCTACTCACATTTGTGATGTTTAAAGCCAAAAGAAGACAGGCATAAAGGGACACAGAAAACACTCTTCTAAGAAATAAGCATACCCCAAACATTTACTTTTGTAATTTCAATATCTTATGCTTCTGTCCTACCTATGTGCAGGGATCTTGCGATTCCCAGCAATCAGGATAACGTCACAGAGCTGCTGTTGCTTCAGGTAGCTCTCCATCTTTCTAAAGGTTTGCTCCGCATGGTGGACAGCCTGGTAGAATTCCTCAGAGCTACAGGAATCCATGTCGCAGTGGGGTGGTAGGCTGGCTCCTGACAGTCTGTAAACCACAAAAGAAACTCCGCATTGATAAGATGTGACCAGTTGTCTAAACTTCATCACAGGCTTTTAGAATTGGAATAAGTAATCACTGCATCCTTCCCAGTTCTCATCACTCGAAGCACAAGATGGAGAAATCTTACTACACTGGGAAGGACAACTAAAGTTGTAAGTCTTTTAACATGGAAATAATTTTTTTTTTAGCAGAGACATGAGAGACATGGAAGTAATCCAATTATTTCTTCTTTGATAAAGTTATTAAAAATAGAAATATGAATAACAAATAGAAATTCAGTATATGTTAATGATAATAATATAGCTATGACTTCTTTATTAAACTATTATTGGGCTCTATTTTTTTTTTTTTTTGCATTTTAGAGCCAAATTATTTTACAGAATTAAACTATTTTTCTTAAATATTAATATGGACACATGAACATATAAATAATGAAAAAAACAATCCTATATTTCTGCTGGTTCTAAAGTGCCTATTCTAGTTCACTTCTTCAAATTCCCATTTGTTTTATAACACCTGTGAGAGAAAAATAAAACTCTAATTGACTTAATTTGTCAATATTTCCACAATGATAAATTGCATTCCTACTTTTCTTGAGCCAAAGGACTCATGAATACAAAGTGAATTTAACCTACAAAGATAATGATGTCTACAATCAAAATATTAGGAAAAAATAATAAAAAAAAAAAAGAAACACAAGAAAAATGCAAATATTTTTTCAGTATATATAGCCATATATTCCTAGTTCAGATATAATCTGTTCAATATTTCTGGTTCAGATCTTCACTGAAAATCAGAAAATGTGCCAGCAAGTACTAGCACTTGAGGAAACTAATGCTAGTGCTTCCAAATAATTCATGATGCAGACTATACCCTCTTCTTTTACAAGAATGTAATGAGATTGTTTCAAATGGAAGCTAGAAGATTTTATTTATCTTGTGGTGCTGAAAATAAAGTTTTCATAGATGAATCTGATTATGTTTTTACTTCAACTAGATATATGCAAAGTAGCTTATATGGTCAATAGAATAGCACCAGAGAACATATGTTAGTCCAGCACATCAAACAATTATCAATTAATTCAAACTAATCTCATTTTATACATGTTCTATTGATAGATAAATACTAAGGAGCAAATAAATAATTTGATAATTTGCAATAATAATACAATAGTTTCATTATATAAGTTTTGAACTTGGTAGGTACTATATTCTAAGAATGATATTAATAGACTTGCAAAATAACATAGTCTGCACTCCTGGTGCTGAAATAAAATTAATAGTTTACAAAGATATTAATTTTTAAAATCAGGTACTAAAATGAAATATATTTCTCTTAAAAAAAGAAAAATAGTATTTTTATTGACCCTCGGTATATTATACTTCAGAAAAAAAAAATATTTCCTTTTAGCATATGCTAGTGATTTACTTTTAAATTAGTTTTTTCCAAATGTATTCCACATACACTCCTATAGTCATTTTACAAGGGTCTGCAGGGGAAAGGAGGAGAGGCTGGTCCATCTTTCTGTCACAGTAATTGCTAGGCTTCACAGAATTCCTTTAAAGTAGTTGGAAGCCTGCATAATTGAAGGAGGCCTACAGATAATTTAACAGAGAACCAACTCAGTTACCTTTGTGCCTCACTCTGCCATCTGTACTGGGCTATATACAGGTATTAGCTTATTAGAATGAGTTACCTTTTAAAATTACTACCCACAGTAACTTCACTTGTTACTGCAGCATTAATTTGGTTCCTGAGAAATCATCTGCTGGTTTAAATTAATCAGTATTGCCATTTGTATGCCGGTAAGATTACAATATGTGTGACCCTGTCTATAGGAAATTGAACTGGCAAAATTTTATTAAACATAATTCCTCAACAGAAACAGCTATGAATTGGTGATTTAGAAAGGCACATTTCCTTAATTCTGTTTCATTCAATCTTGTTACACAGTCAAGTAGTTTTTGCTAGCTACCTCTTGCAAACTCCTCCTGAAGGATAAAACAAACGTATTCTTTCTGTGTGTTCTGATTCAACATAGACTGCCACCCATGTTGACCAGAAATCCAAGCTTACTTTCCTATCTCTGGATGATCAACAAATACTTTCACATAAAATTATAATGATGGAGCAAAGCTCATTGGTATGGGTAGTGCAGTGGATAGCTATTTCAACTTTTTTTTTCTATTTTTTTTCCACCTCAGTGGAAACTTCTTCAGTTTTATTGCTGAGGAATTAGAATGACAAGTAATTTACAAGAAATAAATCAGTGCCTAATAAATGAGGTTTCTAGGGTTAAACAGACACATTTATTCCCTTCGTCGAGGGAATTCAGAAGCAACAACAGCAGCAATTCTGAATGGGTTCATATTGTTTGTTAATTCAAAATTTAGGTCTAAGTCAGTTTACATTTGAACAGATACAGTACTAATCCTGCCTCTTCTAGGCTGCACTTTACAGGTCAGAAAAAGAGTATCCTGACTTATGCAAGTCCTGGAAAGTTACACTGGGCCAAAATGAGCTTAGTCAATTTTGTTCTTTAATGACTGTTTGCCACAAATCTTGCCCTCTTTCTTTCTTGCCATTTATAAACACTTTCTACCTTCAAAATCATCAGTATATCTGTCACCTAGCAAGTCATTAAATGACTACTCAAACGCAAGCCCTGAAGACCCAAAATAAACAATTATCCTGAAAACTAGCAAGTAACAAGCTTAGTTGAAGACAGTAAGTTTAATATTTTATTTATTTTCTAAGAAACACCATATAAAGTCTGCTACTTATTATTTTCTGGAGTTAACTCTTTTTCATACCAAATGCTCTCTCTGCATAATTGATGTTTTAAATTCACCCATCAGCTTGTTAAAATAGGAATTAGTTAAAAGACCTTCAGCTAACACATACCTGTTACTTTCTACCAATAATGAACAGCATGTATACATATTTATGACAAATTAGCAAAATTAACACTTTCTGCTTGCATATATTTTTTGTGTTTTGGTGCAAGCAACCTGAACCATATATGCAGTTGAGTGTATTCTGCAGGAACTCAAGCACAAATTCACTTGATGATTCCCTGAGTCTTTCAAAACTCGTTTTAGTGGTTGTATACCTCAAAACCTTGTAATCAGTGAAGAGAACAGACTCCAAATAGGCTTTTTCCATACTCTTTCTCAGTCGGTAAGTGCAAAATCTGAATATTAGGGAATATTAGAACACTTTTTATCTTTAAATGATGTAGTTAATAGTACAGAAATAAGGAAACCAAACCTTTCACAAGATTATAGTAAATGCACTGAAGGGTGATACTACAGGATGACAAAACTAAAAGACTAACAAAAATTATCAACATTGTAAAAAAACAATAATCTCAAATGTTTCTTTATGAAATGGTAAAACAGAATTCATGTTGTATAAGAAAAAAAAAAAAGAGGCAAAAAAAAGGAAAAAACTCACCCCAGCAACTTTATACAGACTAATTTTCTGTGTTTAGAATACCATGCTGTCCTCAAATGAGAATAATTTTAAGAAGAGTCCAAAAGTGTTGATTAGAAAATTAGGTCTTTGAGCCTTTGTGTATCTTAAAACATTGTAAATAGAAATAAAAGCTTAACTCTGGGGATTTACAACATCTGAATTCACAGTGCTCTTCTTTTCCTAGAAAAAGCACTTTGATTTGAACAAGGGTGCTGTTCTCCTATCACTTCTTACCTGCTCCTAACTTCTTTAAAAAGACAGGTGAAAAAGCAGTAAAATCCCAGTAAAGTTGAATGCTGACTCTTCCCTCAATTTAACAACTCTTTGAACAAGTAAGAAGGGAATGGAATTCCAGCCAAAGGTCCCCTAGGGACAACTTCAAGACTTCTGACCTTTTTGTCCAAGATTACATTTAGTCAAGCATGTATTGGGTTTCTGTGCACGACAAACACAGATTTATCATCAGAAGACATTTTGTGACAGACTAGTTAATACCCTACAATTATGTAGATATCTAATCTGCTGTCCCCTGTGCCTTGTATAGTTCATTCTTATAAACAGGTATGATTTTTGTTTACACACAAATGAGCTATAACATAAAGAATACAGAAAAGAAAACTCATAGCTTACAATAACGTTGTTGGGAGATAAAGTGCTAGGAAAAAAGGGACCTCACATACAGGTTTAACTACCTGTATCTTTCTTCTCAGGAAATGGGAAACTAATTAGTAAAACTGCCACTCCTGACCTGCGAAGGCTTGAAAACAGCAATAACAAACATCAGTACGTAAAACCACACCCTGAATAAGTTTCAAAAGGAAAAAAAAAAGATGCTTTGAAGTAGTAGAGGTGAGAGAATTCATGTGCCTTGCAACTATAGTGCATTTCTCAGGGGTAAACAGAGGCTTAGATTCCATTTTGGTTTCCATTCTGGAAATGGTAGTCATAGAGGTGCAGAAAACAGCAGAATCTTATCACTGTATAAAGCAGAATACTTTATAGATTACTTGGGTATTTTACATACTCAATTGGAATATATTTCTCGTATCTTCTATTAAAGCCCTGTCCTCCAATAAAGAATTCTTTAATCAGAAAATGTCATATAATTTCATTGTTACTGAAATAGCAAATCCTGCTGTATTATTCTTTCATTTTTCACTTATGAAGGATTGATCATGCAAACTTATCCAAAACCAGTTCAATGTAATTTAATGTATATTACTGGGTACATATCTAAAGCATGTAATTGAGTAACATAATATGTCCAGTTCTTCAAAGAAAAAAACTATTGTTTTTCTATCTATAACTTGCAAAAGCATGTAAGATATATTCCATATGTAAGACTGAAAAAAGTCTTAACACAATTTCTTCTCTAAAAGTTGCTCATTGAATGCTTAGAAATCAATAACCTGTAGAACTGCACATATAAAGATGGGCTGTCAAAAGTCATGGTGCTCATTAGCAATCACTTGCAGAAATGCAAGAGGGACAGCTTTATGAGGACTTTAAAACATTTTTTTTTACAGCAACGGCAGGGCTGCAGTCCTACTTGTGATCAAAAGGTATGCTTTTCACAACGCTCCAAGCAATTATATCTGCAACTAAAGGCTCTACCCAGAGTTTCAGCAGGTTGGTATAAATTTATTTTATAAAGACAAAGCTAAATAGAAGCACCAGTTAAAAAAATAATCCAAATATTAAATAGGAATTTTTATTCACGGCGGTTCAGCTCAGAGATTCAGTATTGCTGTCTCAGAGATTAATTTTCTATGTAAAATAAATAAATATTTTAAAATGGAGTCCAGTGCAGATTATAAACATGTTGTTCTTGTTCCATAGATAAATCTGCATAATTTACATAATAATCCATATATATCTGTATAATTTTCAATGGTGTATCCTCCTAAAGGTAATTTGGGGATCAAACTACTTGTAGCTTATTCTTTGGACACCATAAGGCAAAATTCAGTCAACAGGACATCTGTGTGCTAGCTAAAATATGCATGATTCCATTGTTGTTCTGTGTATCTGTGCATTTTAAGCATATAAGCATCCTTGATAAACAAAATATTAGTTACCAGTTCATTGCATGACCTCAGGCAAATAAAGCAGCCCTTCAGAAACAGAACAGTAAGAAGGGACCACTGTGCTATACTAAATTGCCTTTATGGAAAAGAAATATTTTTCTTGTTTATTAGCAGACGAAAGCAAGAAAAAGTTCAAAATACTCTCAGAATACTTTCATACCAAAATCAGTCTTATTATCCTTCCTGAAATTCATTTCAACATGCAGATGATCCCTTTATACATCTTATTTCAAGTTCTCACTATTTTCTCAAATCTAGAGCAAACTTCTGAAGATCTGGCTTTTTAAGGTTCATCACCCCAGTCATGCCAGGTGTCTGACAGCTACAACGCATTGTCATGAGTTAACAGCCTTCATACTTCCTTGACAAATTACACTTTTTTTTTTCCATAACTTTGACCTTTCCTAACTTTTGACCTCTAAACAGTCTTGCTATGCAATGATGGAGAAAAGATACTGAATGCTGGACTGCTCTCCCCCCCCCCAGCTAATAGTGCATACACTGCTTTTTCAGCTTTGGATGCCCACATAGAGGGAGCAATTTGTTCCAGCTGATCTTGGAAAGCCAATGATTAACTTAAAATGAACACTTCTCCTAGCTACACATAATCATATTTTAATGACTTGGAAACTTACTGGTATATTTTCCACATTCACATTGCTAACAGAGCTTTTTGTCATATATAGATCTAGCTGTCTGAATTTATTTTTTGTGTCTTGGAGGATACAGGAAACAGAGAGTTTATAAGTATAAAGCCCTGCAAGCAGATGCTAGGTGCATATAATTCTACACAATGAATCAGCCTCCTGAAGGGAGGAAAACCATTCTTGAAAACAGAAACCAGGCAAGATGTCACAAGAGACCTAAATTTTTAAATACATATGCCACTGGAGAACAACTGAGGTATGCAACCAACTTTCCTTATAGTTACTGTCAGTAGTATGTCTTGTTTTCTAGCTCAAGACTCAAGGGAGCCTCATTCATTAAAGCAGCTGCTCTGCTTTCTTTCCCTCTTTCATTTTACTATTGTAGAAGTAGACGAATATCCTACTGCAAGGAATCAACTTAGTCTCAGACCAGGAGTAAGGTTACTACTTCTTCAGACAGGCATTCTTTCCTCCTCCTTTCCCAAATCCAACAAAATCATTGCCATCATTCACAATGCATTTTCAGTTAATGAAGATTTTGCCTCCAAATAAGAATAGTAATTAAGTATATCTGTGATACTGCACAAATTAAATCCCTTATATTTGTGAGACTGCTTACTTTCCATTCTTTAAAGTAAAATAAAATAAATGTTGATTGAAGCCTCTTATGTCAGATAAATATATAAAACAGGAAAGCACCCTGCGTTCATCACAGGCATCGAGCATTTTTAATTCATTCATACTTTAGTTAGCGAATTGGAAATGCAGTAGGGAAACTCTCCATTATGAAGACAGAGTGACATCATAAAACTTTCTTAATACTTTGGTTAAATATTTTCTAGCATATATGATTCCACATTTCAACCGAGAGTTGAATGAAAAAGATTATTATGACTCAGAAATTCAAAAATGCTGTTTTAACTAATCTCTACTTCCCTGGAAAATCTGAAATCCTCCCGTTTCTAAAATATAACACCAGAATTATATCATTTCTGCATTGTTCATGACATACATGCAATTTTCTGTAGTTTTTTTTTTTTTTAATTTATAATAATAATGCACATGAATTAATTTAGAATGGATTCTCCATATTCTTTGATCTTATACATTAATGAATGTAGGCAAATAATGAAAGTTCATGAGGTAGCTATTCAAGGCAGACAAAGACACAAGTGAGCTTTAGAGAAAGAACTTTGCTCTGGCATTTGCAGTGGGAGTTATTAGCTGGGAAGTTGGAGACAAAAGGTAAAGACTGTTGTAAAGGAGGCTAATACTACTGACTAGTTAAATGTGACAGGCTGGAAACATATTTTCCTCTCTTTTTGTAGATGTGAACTGCTCATAAACACTACTCATTCCTCTGGCTGAGAATCAGCAATAAGCAGATAGGTGCAGGAAGAAAATCAAAAAGTGGATACTGGAGAGATAATTCCTTTTCCTTTCTTGATAGCTCAAGAAATTTACAGGATGGTATTGTGTACCACCACGCAGCTGAGCAGTGCTAAGCAAAGACACAGACTCTGCACTTTCATAAAGGACAGTCTTTCACTGTTTCCTTGATGTTCAGTTGTTATGATGGCTTATTCCAGATGATATCTGCACTGAGCCTTTTTGAATTACTTAAGTAGTCAAACATAATATACCAAAATAGTTCTCCTATATCATTACAATTATTCCCTTGTGTCCCAATGCCACCTTTTACCAGATGGCAAATGCCAAATGTGTTGGCACTTTATAACTCAGCTATAAAAAAACAGACTGAGTTTGAGTCTAAAGATAAGTGTGAATGGATATTTTTATATACAGTCTGTCTTAGTACCCTATGTAGAGGGGAAAAAAATGTGAGCAGCTGGAGAGACTATCCTTCCAGGTCTTCAAAGAGACTCAGGTCATACACCCCTGGTACCAGATGGGCTTTTCACAAATATAAATAAGATTCTGGTGAGGTTAGTTACAATTGAGAGATTTTTAATTTTATTTTTTTCAGGAATTGGTATTTTGGTCGATGGTAAAAACTTTCACAGGGGAAAACCAGCAGTATTAACATTAATATGGATGAGCTAAATTTGGTTCATTTAGTAAATGAGACATTATGCTGAGCATTTCAGAATAATTCTTAAAACATAATCTTTATTCACTGCTACTACTTTTTTATTTTATTATTAAGATTTACTTAGTCATAGATAAGATTCAGACTTTCATTCTGTGATGTTAAAACAAGTAAGTGAATAGAGACATGTGACAGGAGAAAGGTTTTTCCTCTCAGCCCCAGCCAATACCTTTACAGCTGCTCTCACTTCCTTCCTTACAACAGTGCTGTATTTTCTTAATGAATGGCTTGCATTATGCCTAAGAGAGATGCTAGTGTCATTTGTTAACTATCTTGTCATAACAAATGGCCGTATCTATATGATAAACTAAGTAAATTAGCTGACACAGTTACTCATTCAGATTGTGTGCACAAATATATATAAAGATGTAGGTGTCTTTTATTGAGACATTTTCTTCAATCATTTAATTTATGATTTAGGCACTTTATGTAAACAGAAATCATATATGTGAATGATGGTAACAGAATACAAAACAGGACAAACAAGTTTTTTATTACTATTGCATTTAGCATATATTTCAATAAAATTTCATTGTGTTACTGTATTATATGCTGATATTCCAGAGCATGGGTACAATGTCAGAGCTTAAACCAGCCAATGACTGCAATGGAAATCATGTCAAAGACTATGGGAAGCTGAAATTAAATAAAATTAAAATTCTTGTTCAATTAAATGCTTGCTGAAGTGGGAGATCACAACACGCATGCATGCATCCCCACCCTCTCATCTCCCCCATTCAGTGAACTGTATGAATGATGCTTCAACCCATGTCCTGTTGCAAGATGAGCTTTCAGAAAGCTTGCACAGTATTCAGTATCAAGCAGCATAGTATCTATTCTTGCTACTTGGTACAGACCTATAGAGTGTCATGTATCTTTTGGTGACGACCATGAATTTCATGGTCCTGACGTGCCTGCCTACATCTCTAAACCAGTAGGAAAGACACGTCTCAAATAAGGGAATAAATAAATAAATAGGCCATTTTGCCACACTGTTTTGAAGTGTCAATACAATTTTTGTGAATCTGAAAAAGAGCAATTAAGATCCACTATTTGGTGAATCCTAAGATGAATTTAATGGAATCAGATTCTAAACTACAGGATGACTACAGCCCTGGGAACTCAACAGGAAATCAATGAAGGACTATATATTCCATAACAGCTACCACTCATTAACCTTGCACGTACCCAAGCTATGTTCTTCATAGTTTGTTCAATATGAAAGAGGTCTAATGAGTTTTTCATACACATGCATGGTAGCACAAAAGCCTAGCCATTAATATTGCTTTGGTCTATCGCAGTATTTGTAAAATTATTATCTATAGAAGATGAAAACAGGCAATAAGACTGATATGGTAGACTATTGAATTAAAAAGGTACGTACACACATACAAATTAAATACTGCCCTTAATTTGCACACTTTTAGGTATGGATTCTCCAACCAAAGCCGCAATATTATGTAGTCACAGAAAGCTAAGGAGCGTGTGGGTTAATTACTGCTTATCATATAGCTATAGTTTTTAATTCTAAGTACCTATTATTTAAGCATTCCAGTGCTCAACATTGCAGCAACAAAGTCTTCTTTGGAAGCTGAGCTCCAGGGATGACAGAAGGAACTTACAAATTTAGAATTAATGACTAGATTTAGATAAGAATAAGATTCAGTTTAACCAGACTTGTTATGAACCACGCTAATCTATACTGTCACTGTTTGCATCTCAAAAAACATGCCTGCCTATTCAAGTCTAAAGTCTGCTTGATTTTTTTTTTAATTAAATGTGCTTGCTTTTCTTTCTCAGTGTGCCTTCAAATGCCAAGCTAATTTCAGCACATATGGACTAATTTCCAGAGACTTCCATTCTCTGATTATCTGAATAAAACTTGGTCTGTACAGAATAGTGTAGCTGTGAATTATTATTATTCAAATAATAATTAAGAACTGTGATTTGGTAAATTTTTTCCTACGTATATATATATTTAAGTTTGGGATAAAGATAAATTTCTAGTTCAATATAGTTTCTATATTTGAAAAGAAAAAAAAAAAAAAGTTCCTATCAGTCATTTAAAAATTGATTTAAAATATTACATCTTAAGAACCCCTGGAGCCTTTAAAAAGCTATCAAAGAATATTGACATACAACTACCAAAGCCAAATGCTGAATAATTTCTCAACCTCTTTAGATTAATCAAGAATCAATTACATAGTTTTATCAAGGGTTATTCATTCAACATAATTAATGTGATATCAATCAGAATCATTATCTGTGGAAATATACTTAAAAATGACCAGTGATTGTAGACTATATCTTTACTTACTTCTCCAGACATATAACTTATTAAAAAATCTGCAAATGTATAATAATAGCTGATACAATTGTTAGTCATGAATGCTCTTCCCATCACAATAGCAGATATTAAAATATATTGCATTATTATATTCTATTATAATAATGTCATAAAAGATAACAGTGAATTTGAATATTTTACCTTATTAGTCTTTCTTGATTAATCTAGTAGTCACTAGAAAGGTGAAGATTAATACAAAACCAGAGAATAGAAATGTACTAGAAATAGAAATCAAGCTACTTTAAAAATATCTGTAATGTTGCTACGTCTCCACCACCAAATTGGAAAGAAACAAAGATTTTCATCAGTTCTTTGCCTTTCTTTGGATCAAATGCAAATACAACAAACTTCTGAGTGGGTTAAACAATTGCATAGAGGCAACTTAAATTATCTTACAAACTAAATATTAATATAAAAGTTATTGCAATTTAATGAATTTAATGAAAAACAGTTGTTCTATATATACAAGATACACAGAAATACAGAAAAATTGTTTTTCAACAAATCAAATGTAGTAATCTACAGACTACAGAACAGCAATATTGAGGCTAAACTAAGACTTTTCTTCAATCACTTTAAATATAGTCAACAAAACCAGTCATAATTTCATATCTGGAATCACCATATTTCATATACACCACAAAGGAGTGTGTTAGCATAAGGTACTACAGAGAAATCTTGTAATCTATAAAGTCATTGGGACTGTTCACTTCTGGACTTAAATTTTAATAGTTCTAGGGTAATCTGATTTCAGCAAAACCTAAAATGGTAAATTTAGTTCCTCAGGGTTTGTTGGTGTGTGGCACAATTTTTGCCTCCAGAGTACTCCATCATATCAGAAGTTGGGATGGGTTGGCAAGCAAAGGAGGAGAGGAAGAAAAAAAATTATATGTAACAGGAAATGCTGCTGTTAGTTTTAAAAGGGGAAAAAATTAAAAGAAAAAACCCACAACCCAAACTATAGCTAACTGCTCTGGTCTGAAATAGTTTAAATAGCTTTATCAGTGGTATAGATGCCTTTCTCCTCCTCTGCACTGCCTTGGCAAAGTTCATTATTTATTTAATTCAACAGCTAATATTCATTAGCTATCACAAGCATTATCTGCTATCATATATCTTTATTTGGTTGAGATCATTTTGCTGAAAAGCAATTTCCAGTCATGATTGAATGGTTCCTTACTTTTGGCAGCTATTAAAAAAAAAAAAAAAAAAAAAAAAAGAGGCATTAATGCCAAAAATACTAACCTACCTCTAAGAATGATATAGATATGACAGTTTTTCACTGATGAAATTGCTGCCTGAGATGAGTAGTTTACACAGTATGTAGTCATAGAGACCTTAATTATCAAATTAATTTTATTTAGTTGTCACTTGTACAAAAAGGTTTTACAACTGAAATGCATCAAACTATCCTGCTCGTGCTCCTACACGTGTCCCTTCCAACTCCAACAATTCTGTGTTTCTGTAATTCCATTAATGCTATAGTTTAGTCTCTTGGCCAAATATGTCTGTAAGCTAAGAGAGTTTTATTGGCAGCTTTTTTCCTACACCTGAGCAACTTATATACACAAACTTTGCAGATAAATCAATAGCTATGAGCATGTCTCAGGTTTCATTAGGGATGCTGCAAAACAAATACAAATGTTTCCTCTAATCGTCCTATTCCAAAGTGAAGATAAACTGCCTACCACTTTACACCATGCAATGTCAACCCATGTCAACAATAATTACTTGATTATGCATTTCTTTCATGACTTCTCAATAAAACACTGGCACTTGCAGTGAAAAATCAGGAACCTTCAACCCACATGAGTAAACTCCAGACTAGACCCTTGTTTTTCTTAGTTGATGAAGGTCTTTAACTCCTTGCTAATGAAAGATTAAGGCAGCATGCCTGTACTTTTTGATTTATGTTACAGTGGAGTACAATGTCTCTATTTCCAAATTATTTTGATAATTGTAATCATCAGAAATCAGCCAGAAAGTAAAATAAGATTTACAAGTAAACATGGCAATGAACCTGTATATCTTGTCTGTAGACTGTGTGTGACCCTAATAAATTGGTTATTAATAAATGCTTGTTGGATAATTGCAATTGTTACTTAATACATATAATGAAATTATGCATAGGTATGTATGAGACTGACTCTTATTAATGAACTACACCTACTAATGATTTTGATTTCTGCCAAGCTTTGCTATGTAGTATTAAATCTAAAATGTTAATATGTCCATGAACGTTAATTTCCGTGTTTCTCAGCTGTTGTATTTTGACATCTGTCAAGTATGGATTATGCAATTGATAGGGTCACAGATTTCCAAGAAATCATATTTCACTGAATCTTTTCCATGGAGCTTGACATAATCTTTTTTCTCACTTTCAAAAAGAGGGATTCATTTATCCTATAATGATATGAAATCTCTCAATCATAGCATGTAATTGCAACCAATTGCAAAATGCTATTCATTCCTCCTGACAGACCTTTCCTATTTAAAACATGAAAAATAACAGAGGTTATTTCAAAGGTATGTGTTATGCTGAGAAAACAAACAAATAAAAAACCTACTCCAGTCTTAGTCTGAGCTTTTTCCAAACTTGCTCTTATTCAAGCTTATTCTACTTGTGCTTGTCTGAAAGAATCTCATCCCTAAAACACCATCAGAACACCTAAGCTCTAAAAAACCTGATTTACAGTGGCTATGTGTGTCATTATCTCTCTCTATGAAATTTAATTTTCTTAAAATATGTCCTGGTTTCAGATGGAATAGAGTTAATTTTCTTACTAGCAGCTGGTATAGTGTTGTGTTTTGGGTTTAGGATGAGAATAATGTTGATAACACACTATTTCAGTCATTCTTAAGCAGTCAAGGACATTACAGCCTCCCATACTGGCCTGCCAACAAGGCGGGTGCACTTGGGCAGAACAGCTGACCCCAACTGACCAAAGGGATATTCCGTACAATATGACATCATGCTCAGTACATAAAGAATGGGTAAAAAGAAGGAAGGGCAGACATTTGGAGTTATGACATTTTTTCTTCCCAAGTAACCATTACACATGAAGGAACGCTGCTTCCTTGGACATGGCTGAACATCTGCCTGACAATGAGAAGCAGTGAATGAATACAATTTTTTTTTTTTCCATAGCTTGCATGCACAGTTTCTGTTATGCTTATTAAACTTTATCTCAACCCACAAGTTTGTTCCCTGTTACCCTTCTGATTTCCTCCCCCATCCCACCAGAGGGGAGTGATCGAGCAGCTCTGTGGTGCTTAATTGCCCACTGGGGTTAAACCACAACATTTCATTAGCATTTTCCTTAATTTTAAAATAGTATGGTGACCTTTTTTAACAAATCAGTCATATCTTTACCATTACCTGTTTAATTTAATGTAAATTTATTATTGTCATATATGTGTATGGCTACGCATATGTACATAACTAAAAAAATTGCATGCACAGTATCATTCTGTTTACAGTAAAAAGGACTAAAAGAGTATTTGTTTAATATTTTTCATTTGCTCATTTTTTTCCTGAGAATATCTTTTCTGACAATTTAGAAAACAGTTGAAATAGAAACTAAAAAAAATCATTTTAGTCGATAATTTCACAAGCATTTCAGACTACAAAAATATTCAGGAAATCATTTATTCCTTTAATGTATTTAGCAAGAACTCACCCTTATACATGAGAAAATTCTTAATTCTGTGGTAAACCTACTGTGATGCTGCTGAAAAGAAGATCAAGTTTAAACTAAAGGATGAACTCAAAATTGCAACTATGACATGTTGTTATGTTATAAATCACACACTAAAACATTACTTTGATAATTAAATGCTTTCAATTAAGTGTTACTCAATTCTAATGCTATGTTGTTACATTTAGGGTACAACTGCAATATCTGAAAATAATTTGGTTCTAATATTAAATTCTGAACCAGAGAATTTTTGCTCACCTATTAGTGAAAAATTTAAAAAATTGCATATAATTTCATATAATGTGTTTTCATATGTGATATATTTAGGAAGGACATTAATATGTAAGCAATTGTCTGCTTTAATTTTCTTATGCTTGAAACTGAAACAGATTAAAAAGTTAACACTAGTGTAGCACTTCATGACCTTATACGACCCTTCTTACTAATTTGCTCTTACCATTCTAATATTTCCATTAAATTCAAATATTATCTAGATATATTTTGTATCACTGCTCTTAAAAGGATACTCTCATTATTAATAGCATTTTGGTAATGGAGTAACTCTGCCATCAACATATGAAGAGGTATTTCCAAAAATCTACTACCTGGCCAATAAAAGACGAAGCTATAAATGCCAGAGTGAACCAATTGGTGTTTGGAGTTTAACACCATGCTGTATTTTCGATAAAAAATCTAATTTAAGTAACCAAATAAATTACAACAACTTCATCAATACTAGTAAACAAAATATATCAGGACCTGTCCTTGGCATATCTGATACCCACTGTGCTAAAATCTCTCTGTCCCAAAGCATGGTGATTTTCACTAGCAGGAACCATTTCTGGGATGTGCTATTTCTGAGATCATGCCCAGATACTGGGACAAACCGTGATCATGAAATTTGCTGGCAAGTAAATGGCATAGGTGATAGAAGGACGCTTGAGTTTATGTCTTGGTCTCTGTTGTTTATAGAAAAGACTTAGGTGCTATTATTCTCCACTAAATTCTAAATTCATCACAGATCCCCTAGAAATTAAAAAGGTATCTACTGAATTGGCCTTTATATATTAATGTAATTTTTAAATAGCATGTTAAATGAAGAAACCCAGATACAATTAACTTATTAGGATGTGATCCTTTTGAAAAAGAAAAGATGTAAATAAGATAAATTAGTGGTATTTCTTTTAATGACACTCTCTTTTTCTTACCATAATTTTGATGAACAAATTTAATAATTATAGTATTAAAATTTTATAATGGTTAATCATATTTGGAACAGCATATTTATCTTATCTTGCAGAGCATTGTAATAGTTAAAACATTGGTCATTCATGTTTTAGCATGACTTGAGGTAATAAACAACAGACCTTAGTTTTTTGACAACAGGATGATTTATGTTTTGAAAGATCTTTGAGGGTGTTTTAGTGAAAGAAAAAGAATTTGTCTGAACTGTCATGTTGTGTATTCTTGAATTCTTGAAAGTCCATGTGTTCAAACATACTGGCAGATTATTCTGAGTTACAGACTAGCTTCAAAGCCTACAAGCAAACTTTTATCAGCTTTAGTATATTAAGCCGAGAAGCTAGTTTAAAGAACAAGAATAGAAACAGTGTATGGAAAATAATATTTGGAAAAATCAAATCATTTAAATCACATTAAAAGACTTAGATTAGCTTATTTACTATGTCCTAGGTAAAAATTACCTGATACTTGCATGTTCACACTTTACAGGCACACTGTCATTCTTCACCCAGGGAACCTCTCCAAGAAGTCATGGAAAAAGACCATGCCACAGTTTTTAGCAAGGGAGAAGGAAGGACTCCCATCTTTTCAGAGCCCATAACATTGATCTGTCTAGCAAGATTTTCCTTTGCTATCTAATATACACTTTTCACTGTCTTCCTTACAGATATATTTTACAGGTATATTTTACATGTAGATCCATGGAATAACTTAAAAAGAATATACTAAGAATAGTTTTTTGTATACCTATAAGCTGAAAACACAAATTAATTCATTTTTGTATGTTCTGGAAAAACATTTGACTTCATTTTTAAAGGATGATAGAATTAATATATTTATAGGTTTTGGCATAAATAAACAATTATACACAAAATATTTCTACTCTCAGAAAAAATGGATGTGCATTCAATTCCTGGTTGCTTTTATAATAAAAACATATTCAAGGAAATATAAGCTATTGTTTTTTAGGGAAAAAAAAAGTTGACTAAAACAAAATCCTAGTCTTTTCCAGGATTAAAAAATCCAAACCTGCCTCCTATGAAAAGGTACTTATTTTCTTAACAACACTTTGAACACCTACAAACATTAATTGTGGTATAGTACTTATGCTTACATACCAAATCACCCTCTATTGTACTATTGGAACCAAAAGGAACTGCAGAGTAGATTTATGTTATATTTTAAGATTAGCTTTGCACCTTAATTCAATTCCAGTTCACATTGATAAATTCCTAACCCCAAGTTAGAATACTTTCTAGTTTAAAGCTTTAAGATCTTTAAACCTGAGACACAGAAAAATAGCTAATACAACCTTCTCATCAAGCTCTATTATGCTATCGAAATGGATAGTAATTCATAGATGAATTGTGGTATACAAAATGACCCCTAATGATCTTAACAGCTGTTTGTTGCCATGCCCTGGCAAACGCCAAAACAAAAATAAATTTACTCTTTCTCTTTACTCCTGTAAATACTGTCTCAGCAGTGACTTACCTCTTTTTTAAATCTTGCAAATGTGTGCAACAAGGCAGGCCGATTAACCTGCAAAACTACAGATCTAGCAAATTTTAAGAACAGAGACAGCACATAATTTTATCAGTTCCTCCTTGATTGGTTGAACAAGAATAAAGTTGGGAAAAAAGTAACACCAGGTAAAATCTCCCTTGTGACAAACAGAATCTAAGGGATATGAGCCTAAATTAGAGTTCAGTACAGTCATAGATATTATTAGATGCCCAACAGAATGCTTATTAATTCCAGAAATTTTAATTAATACAATTAATTTTTAATTTTATTTAATTTTATTAATTATATTAATACAATTTAATTCATACAATTTTCCAATAGATGGAGTGGTAAAAGACAAAAAACATTTTTATTTCAAAACAGATAAGGTTTCAGTGGCAAGGACACCTAATTGAGCCTGCAATGAAAGGAATAAGACAGAACTTCCTTACCCTGTATGGCTGGAAAAGCCTCCCTCATGACTGTAAATCAGCACAAATATAAAGCAGAGATAGAATCATAGATTCGTAGAATTTTCTAGGTGGGAAGGGACCTTTCAGATCATCTAGTCCAACCATCAAGCTAACTCTGACAAAAACCATCACTAAACCATATCTCTAAGCAATACGTCTACTTCTCTTTTAAATAACCCCAGGGATGACTATTCCACCGCTTCCCTGGGAAGCCCGTTCCAATGTTTGATAATCCTTTCAGAGTAAAATTTTTTCCTAATATCTAATGTCAACCTCCCCTGGTGCAACTTGAGCCCATTTCCTCTTGTCCTATCACCTGTGACTCAGGAGAAGAGACCCACCCGAGAAACATGATTAATGAACAACAATTTACCTGAATAAAAATGATTTGCAGGTGGATCTAATACTGTACTGAGCAGTGAAAAGGTTAATATGTACAAGACTAACTATAAACTGTTATGAAGCGTTGGAGGGTGAGTAAATCGAGGAGTTCACTTTTGACACATTGCTGTCTGCTCATCCACCACAGAGTTTACACTAAACCCATTTTTTTGCAGCCACAGGTTTTAAAGAGAAGTCATTTTTTGTACAGAATGGGCCAAAACAATAATCTCTGTAATCTTCCTTTATGGCATTTTGGAAGGAAGATGGACGTTCTATAACCACAAAGACATTTCAATGGCCCCAAGTTTGTGGAGAAAACATAATATAATCATCAACATAGTGCTTACAGTGAGCTCATATAATCAAAAGATTTCTGCAGATATTCTGAATGTCAGCTGGTCATCCCAAAAGCCACACTTTTTTTTTTTTATCCCAAACTGCTACAATATTTCTTTCCCAGTTTGAATGCACTGCATTTCACCGCACAGTGTTTCCCTTTAAAAATGCCTTTAAAATGCCTTTAAATGGGGCATACCTATCTACAAGACTCCCAACCCTTTTATTCCCACCAGCACAGGGGACACAGCCAACAAAATCTTAACATTTGGCTTTACTTGGCATGTAAAGAGCTACTGCATGATCCAGATCTGATTTATCTGAACATAAGGTATGATTTGTAATTCGCTTAAAAGAGTGTATTTGAGTTCCCCTATAAGAATCAATTGTACCTTTAAGAAATCCTGCAGCAAGATGTCAATTAAGTCTTATAAAGGCAAGTGATCACTACAGATCTCTAGCATGAGCCAGCACATCTCCAGTACCTCAAGACAGGAGCACAATTCTGTCAGCAGGGTGAGACAACAGCACCCGTGGTTAGATCAGCTCAGATTCACACAGAGACACAGCCTCAGGAATTATG
>JAOXNG010000001.1:173188188-173200387 GCA_028566535.1 Scolopax minor | reverse complement strand
AAGCTCCTTTCAGGTAGCTGTAGAAAGCAATAAGGTTTCCTTTCAGCCTCCTGGTCTCCAGGCTAAACAATCCCAGCTCCCTCAGCTTTCTCAGCCACCTGAGCACACTGCCAGCTCATATTCAGCTGGCTGTTGACCAACAACACCAGGTCCTTTTCTGCCAGCCAGTCTCCCCCAAGACAGTAGCACTGAAGGGAAACATATAATTCTGGAGTTATTCATCTGCTTACTTGCCTCTGAGCAAAGTAACAGTCCTTAATGGCTCAAGGTAAGAGGAATACGTTCCGAAGCTGGGAGATCTGGGTCCTAAACACACAACCCTGTGTTCTGTACCTATAGGTGGTACAGGGTTTTATTCATTTGATTACACCCAGGAAAATGTTTTATTTATTTGATTACACACATTCTGAGCTGGAAACCCTCTCTATGCATCACTGACTATGCTTTATGATGTTAACTGAAATGGGTCAGTTGCAGATTTAGAGAAGATCAGGTGGTACAATGAAGTTCAGTTAATAGCCTGATACAGTCTTAAACTAAAAATCTAGCACTATACATATGTGATATTATATCTATCTGAACAAAAATACAGCAGCACCTGCTCCGTGGAACAATTTTTTACTGCTGTCCATTCATAATTTTCCTTTATAAACGGTCAAAGCACATAAAGCCTATTTTAGTGTATTTGCCCCCACATTTGCTCATACATTTCCAAGCCATAATCACTTGAAAGACAGTCCTGAGTCAACATAAGTTCTCTTTCCTAATTGTATTGTTGAAGGGTTTTAAATTAAACTATTACTGTAGTATATTTTCATCAACTTCACCTTTACATTATGTCTTGGGATTTTAATGTATACAATGTCAAGCTTATTGATGGCAGAAAACAAAATGGTTTTTGGGATGCTTCATTTCAAGACCAAAGACATGAAACAGTGTCCCCCAGAGCCCCAGAACCCCACTCCCCCTCCCCCCAAGCATTATTTTTATGCTGTGTAGAAATAAAGCCTTTGTCATCAGTTGACTGGGTTAATTTTCCAAAAGCTTTTTATGTGTTTTTAACAGATGTTTGTTTGGGGCATTCATTTTATATATATTGATGAGCTGTATATTCTAAAGGATTCAAGCTTGTATTCACAATTAATCTCTGAAAGCTCTTTAAGCTGTTCTGCACCATCTTGTCAATAGCAAACATATCTTTGGCAGAAACAATTAATCCAATTCCTTTTACAAATGTTAAAAAGACACATCTATTGTTTCATATCCCGCAAGTATTTAAATGTATTTTAATCCCTTTAACAAAAGACAATTTTTTTTCCAATTACTTGTCTTCAAAGTTATCTGCCCTTCAGCAGATATGGCTTTAGCATTTACTTTTCAGCAGAGCTGCCACATTACACATACATCTTTTTTTTCCCTCCTTTTTTTCCAACTAAACTATCACTTTACTTGCTTGCTACTGTAGAATTAACTTTTTCAATATCTTAATATTCCTTGGTATTCCCTTCAAAGTTCTGCTTTAACATTAGCAGATACCCTAGAAAAACAAAACAGACCATTATGTTTTGGTATAAAAGTTGAATGATGTGTCTTAGTGGAAGAGATCTTCATGACCTATTCACATGCACCCCTCAGGGTGTCTGACTTCATTCCTGATGAAGTGATCTTGTTCAACAAACCAGATTGAGCTAAGCACTGCCCTTTGGAGGAGGTTAGGTTTGAGCACTGTTCCCCATTGACTGAAATGCACCTTTTTAAATGAAAAAACAGTTTTGCAAAACAAACACCCAAACAAAACCTAGTGTTTTTTTTTTAACAACAAAACAACAAAGAGAAAAAACTTTAACAAAGGAAGAAATTATTTAGATTAAGGAAGTGATGTGTAAACACTTGCAAGTATATATCTCTCTCTCAGTCCAAGCAGATGACTTTATAGCGCCTAGATAATATTCTTCCCCCAATATCCTTCTAATGCCTCTTGGTGGTTCTGGAATCACTCTGTCTTGTTTCTCCATATAAGCAATGATGTGGTTTATGTTATACTAGTTTTCCCTTTTCTTGCTTGTCTTTGTTTGGGGCAAATGTTAATTAGACTAAT
Organism: Scolopax minor; assembly: GCA_028566535.1. NCBI lineage: Eukaryota > Metazoa > Chordata > Aves > Charadriiformes > Scolopacidae > Scolopax > Scolopax minor. Next base: position 173,198,289 of record JAOXNG010000001.1, on the reverse strand, counting down.
TCATACAATACACAGACAGAAAGCAGGTCAGAACTTAAAAATTATGACAGAGAAACAACAAGTTATGTTTAATCACTATCCTCAGTTCCACTGGTACCAGACTTTCATACTCTGACATATTTGAAAATTAGTATATGTTGATAATTTATTTATAATAAATTTATTTATTTAAAGTTATAAAGAGTAATGACACATTCAAGTAAGTAAAAGATGAACAAATGCATTTAAACCAATAACTCCATGGTAAGAAATTTTTTGCCTCCATCATAATGACTTCCTCACCATTAAGCCCTTTATCAGAGTAATTAACACTTTCACTAGTACTTCACAGAAATCATGATGTCAGTATCCTATGGATTATCTCTCGCTTTAAAATAAATTTTAACAGATCAGCTGCAGAAAAAACAAGAATGCCTAACTGCATTTACACATCAGTATTCACAGATTTTAAGATGTCTAAAGGAAATCCTCTGATATGAACTGAAGGATCTATCAGTTTTCCCCTTGATACTTACACAACTATCCTTTCCTAGTAATTTTTTTACATACTTTTTTTAGTAATAGTAAAGTTTACCAAAAATGTAAAGAGTTTACAAAGAGGTAAAATTATTTTTTTTGCTGCAGTTGGTACATCAAAAACTATCCTTAAAGAGACAAATATCACTTAGTATTAGAATATTACCTTCCTTGTAACATAATACAAAGAAAAAGATAATATCTTTATATTGCATGTCATATGGAAACTTTGAGATTGTGAGTTTCACCTAAATCTTTTATTTGACAGAGCTAATTAAAACCAAGTAAGAATAAATAAGCCTACCTAAATATTTTTCTAGGGCAAAAGAAGTACAAAAGTAAAACCCTATAAAGTATAGTGGCTTGAAACCTAAGCTTTGCATTAAAATTATAGTCTCTCAGCAAATTAATAACAAGATTCAGAGATAAGTATTAATTGTCCTCTCTCTATTTTTAATTCTTTCTCTTTGCAGTGATTCCAACGTAACTGTATCACTGGATAATTATTATGTAAGATTCCATAATTTCTAAAACATTTCCAGATTACATCAAGAAATTATTTATATATTTTCTTTAAGATAAATTATATATTTATGCCTGTTGACATCATCAAGTCCAGAGCAGCTAAAATTAATGAAACAAATGTAACTCATGCTTCATTTGTCTACTAAAAAATTATTTTCTTTTTAATTAGAATATTAAGAAAGACTAATATAAAACCCTAAAAGGTGTCAAAATGAATTAGTGTGTTCTAAGACTGTAGCCATCTCCTGCTTTTAACAAAGATAATTAGTTGATTTTATAAAACTTATCTTCCATGAAGTTCTTTTGTTTTGCATTAATTCATTTATAGTGCTTACCACATCAGCTTTTCTATTATTTTCTTAGGTATAAATAGTTTAGTCTGTAGCATCCTTTGTAAATATTAGCAGAAAGAAAATTTTCCTTAGACCATTGGATCTTCCCTGACATTCTGATCTTTTTGTTAAACTAACTTAAAGATTTGTTCAAGGAACTTCTCATGCGGCTAGCACTTCTAATAAATGTGTGCATTTCTAATGTGTTCTTTCTAAATATTTATTTTTAATAGTTCATTATTAACATTATCAAAAATTAAAACCAGAAAAGATTTCAATGAAAAAAATTTACAAGTACACTTTATCAGGCATAAGATTGTTGTGTTTTCTATTTGCACTACCAATTTCTACTGTTAGAAAACTACATTTCTTCATAACTCTTAGGAGATTTTCTTTTTTTTTTTTCTTAATCCTGCTGAGAATTTCTCGTGGATATCTTTAACTCCCTTTATAAAGATAAAGGGTCTGCAGTTTTATGGTGCCTCTGACTGCATTTAAGTTGAAGGACTCACAAGCACATTTAAGACCGCTTCCATGAGGTCTTAATTCTTCCATCTAATGTCTATGGAGAATAGATGCCTAAATAGTTTGAGTTTTCAAAGCTATTGCTGATTTTGCAAGCACATAGTTCATATTTTAAAATAGTTAAAGTGGAAATTTTATTAGTTTAAAATGAAAACTCCGCTGCTGTCCATATTGTAGGCTTGTCTACAGTCCTGTCTCTGGCCTCATCTCCTTTTGCTCCTGATGCCATTGAAAGACCCTGGCCCTTGGTTCATTGCTTGCCATTTTGGGAATGTCAATAGTCCTGGTTACCAGCCCTGAGCTCTGCCTGCTGCATTCAGATTCAGGGCTCGACCCCGTCAGTGGGGACACTGTCTGTGCTCTGTTCACCCTTGGCTTACTGTCCACTTTCCCACAGAGATCAGTCCCTGATCTTCCTTCTCCCCAAAATATACTTTCACAATAAGGCCCTTTGTGAAGACCCATTCATGACGTGAAGTAAGGTGAGAACTTTAAGATAACTCATTGGTCATTAGCTGTTCGAGTTGAAAGATAGTTCTATAAAAATTTTCCATAAAGGTTATTGCTATTTTGTTCTTCCCATTTTACTCTCCCTTGTTCTCTGTTGTTATTTCATGGGGAGCTTTGTACACTTAAACTGTGTTTAGACCATGAAAAAGAATGCTCTGGTTGAAATGGCAACTCAAAGCTGGAGCTTGCTCTCCAGTATTTTTCTCATCAAGTCTTCTGATGAGAACATGATGAGCCCTCCTCTGTTCTTATGACCCTTCTGTAGGAAAATTTCAGTGGTGGGGGCTGGAACGGGAGTAGACATGAAGAGTGCCTTTTGGCAGTTTTTTGTATTTGTGGTTAGGGAAAGAGATGAAAGACTTGCAAGTAATGAGTTTGATGAGCAGCAGCATAAATTACTTATGACTATCTTCAGTTGTTAACATGATCTAATTATAAAATGATAACCTATTTTAAAACAGAACTGCATTTATGCTACAAGAAACTGAATTTCTGGTTGAGATTTGTATTTTTAACTGGTGACATTCAGCATAAATCTAACAACAGCAGCAACAGCAAAAATACAGGTTTGCTCAACTACCATTGATTTTTTTCAGAAAAAAGATTTTAAGCTCCTGTAAAGTTCGCAGCTGGATATATACATCAATATGGACTTTTTTTTTTTTCGGATAGATAGATTTGGCGACAGTTAAGCTTTAGTTGCAATAGCCAACTTACCAATGGCCAAAATAACAATGGCCAAAATAACAATAGATAGAAAAACTCTCAAGTACTGGTTCATTAACTATACTTATGACAGGAATCATGCTGATTCCTGAGAAAATATGGTGAAATGAGAAAACAGTTGATCCAGAGACTGATTGTTTACTTAACTATCTAACTGTACATTAAAAAGGAGAAACCTATATGCTTATTAAAGGGTTTTTTCTTTCAAAGATTTGAGAGATGTGGATTCAAAAAAACCCACTCCTCTAATGTTAATAAAGCTGGAAAATGTCAATCAATAAGAAAAGCTAACTAAAAATTCACTATCCTCTTGATAAATATGTTCCATCATCTCCTGCTTCATGGAATGAGAGAGCAGATGAGCAGAGGAATAACTGTACTCCCAAAATTGCTGCAGAACTATTTCATTTTATGGTAAATAGCTTAGTTATATAGAATGCTCAGAATTCCTAAAGGAAAAATTTAATCCCAGGATTTTTTTTTTCTTCTTTAATAATAATTAACAGACTTCATCCAAATGTAGATAGCAATTTTTGCCAAGATGGTTTGTAGCTAGTTACAGTTACACTGAAGGCTATCTCTGTATCACACTTGTGTGTACATTATGTACATATATACATATGCATATGTGCTGAACTGCACATTAAGTTGTGAAGGATGGTAGAATTTTAAGGATGATCTTAAGACTGTACAAATTATGAGGGAGAACACATTTTTTGGTTTTGAGCTTCTATGTGGAAATATCTTAGCCTGACAGTAACAGCATTAAATATTTTTCCACCACTTCTTTCCGTTCCACCTGGTTTCATTGTCTGCATCCTGCCCAGTAAGGAGAGCACTTCATGCATTTAACAGTACCTGCACATAAAAACCCAGAGTTACTGAAGGGGATGAGTGAGTAGCAGCTTGCAGTCCTCAGAAACAGACAGTCAGGCAGGGAGTAAGGTGGACCTGCAAGACAGATGCTGAGTTTTCATAATGGAAGGCGGCTAATAAAAATAATGCCAGCTGTGAGTATGACACCTGTGAGCTGTTCCTGTGAAACATTCACAGCACCAACTAACCAAACTAGCATGTAATGCTAGTTGGGATGTGGAGATAAGAGAAGACATAAAGCAGAGGGAGGCTGTTATTGCAGTCTCAAAACAAGCAACAGTAAGATACTAATTTGTTTTGCCAGTCCCGTCTCCTCATTTTCTCATAGATGCTCTTGCTGCAGCTCATTTCTTTGTGTAATGACACTATCAGTAAACAGAACAATTCTAAATTGACCTGAGATTACTAAGGAGACATACACAGACATTAGCTGTGCACCAGGAGGTACCACTTTAGAAGTACACCACTCACAATGTCCTTGGACAGCGGGTCGTGAAGGCTAATGGAAGGCACGGGTAGAATAAACGAGTCATAGCAGGTTGCTTAGGAGATTTGGCATCAGATTGCTGGGGGAGCAGAGGAGCTGATATCTTTCAGATAACATTGGCATTAAGACAGTACTTGTACACAGGTTTAATTTACGAATACATGGAAGATTAGTTCAGACATACTAAATAGTCTGACAAATTCAGAACAGGGGTGACTGGGGTGACCTGGTGCCCTCTGTGACTGTACACTACATGTGGGTGGGAGGGACCATTCCTCAGTGTGAATCAGAGGGGTTTTGGAGCTAAGTGCTAATCCTTGGACAAGCAAAGAACATGAGATATACTCATTATCATAATGTGGTGGAAATATAGATGATTCTGATACAGGGAAGGAAGCACTAAACTGTACTGTAAATAACTCTTCTATTTGCTATTGCTTATATAAGATTTCATGAAGATATATTAGCTTTTTTCTCTATTCTTCTTATTTCTCCAAATCCCTGTGCTAATGACAGAAAGGTATAGGCAGTCTATCTACAATTGTATCTAATTATAACTTAGAAAGGAGAAACTATGCTTATTAAAGGATTGCTTGACTATTTCCTCCTATTAGTGTTTGAACGATGTGAATAGACAAGATACAAATGTTAATAAAGCTGAAAAGTATTTTGAGCCAGAAAAGCCAGCTATTATAGAAACAAAGGTTGTTCCCAGGGAAAAAGCCCAAGAGAACCTGTGCAGCTCTTGGTGATGACCTGCTTGGAGGCACAAAGAAAAATTTCAGAAAAATAAGGCAGAGACTCCAGTTTTCTAGGTTTTTTTGTGCTTCCTTTTTCTCTGGAATTTCACATGGGAAAAATTCAAGAGAACTGGAAGAACAAACAAGAGAATTAAGTAAATATTAAAATTGAATGAATCTTGAAAAATTATTTAACCATCTGCCTACTTAGAATTAAACACACTTTGACAGCTACTGAAAGATGTCTGCCTAATTCTCAAATCTCAAAACTTTTCAGTGAATGAGATTCACAGATATATACAGGTAATCTTTCACAGTATTTAACTATGTCTCTAGCTAAACCTGTTATTGAAACCTAGTACATATCAGCTAGTCAAAATTTCTATTCTTAACCACAGACACCACAAATCCAAAACAGTTTATCCTTTGTTCAAAGATTAATAATTTAATTCAAATTACCTTTCATTTGCTGTGGGATATACACATCCGTGTATATCCCATACTAAAGCAGTACCCATGGGTAATTTGCTTCTGTGTCTGAGTCTTGTGTTTCAACTTCTAGATTTCTTTTTTTTTTTTTTTTTCTTTTTTCCTCACAAATTATTCAAGATCAATGTGAGGTAAGACTTTAGTTTGCAAATATTTTTGAAGACTTTTGTGCTTCACCTGTAGATTGCGTGCATATTTTTTTAATACATTATTCAAGCAATTAAAATAGTGAATGAAACTGGCTTCAGGACATGAGTGTATTCAATGTCCTTCCAGCTTAACAACAAGACTTTATTCTATGAGAGATTTTTAAGCAGTTGAGCACTCATGGGAGGCTGATTATACTCCTACCATATGCCATTAGTTAATTTATAAGTGTGCTTAAGTACCAAAATCTTTCTTAGGTTTTAATTAATTGGGACAGTCAATCTAGCTAGCACATTGATTAGAAATTATTATACTTCACCTGTTGATGATAGGAGGATAGGTTTTATCTTTTCATCCCAATCTTATAAGATTAGTGTGTATTTATTCAGCATAGAGGTACCTCAGTGAAATTATGTACATGTGCTCTATGTGACTTAAGTCAATATAATGGTACCATTCTGAATGTAATTGCTATAAATCCATCACTTCTTCACTGCTTTCAAATACCTTGGATGGGACGGCAGTCCCTTCAAGCAACAAATTGAATGAATGTCCTATTAAATAAACCTTTGTAGTCCACTGTCTCTTAAAAGTGAAAAAAATCCCACCAAAATTGTGTTTCTTAGATTTTCAATTTCAAGGCATCCTAAGTGTAGATATAAAGCATGAATAATGTACAATATAGTCTTCCTCAAATACTTGAAAGAAAATTCTTTCACGTTAGAGTGACCAATTTATGATTAAGAACTTTGGACATTTAAAGAAATGCATAGCAATAATTAATTCATGTCTTTGCTCTCTGTCCAAAAAACTTCATAGAAGATTTCAGAATATAGGTAAAAACATAAGAGATAGAATTAGATGCAATATTTGAATATTAAATATTTTCTGGAATTTTTTTTTCTTCTCACCATCACAAATAACAACTTGTCTTTCTCTACTGACATGTACCTAATTCTGTTAATTAGCAAGGATTTAGCTGTGCTATGTGAGCATAAACCAGAATATAACATGTTCCATAAATTTTTTTTTTCCCCAAAAGAAAACCAATAGTAAAAACCAAATTACAGTACAGCCCATCTTCTCTTTGATATTCTTATTTATTTTTTTTTTAGTAGCAACAGAGGCTGCTGTATATATGTATTAACTAAGGAATGAGGATTTTATTTCACAGGCAGTTATGTTACACTATTATCATGCTAATTTAAAATACAGAAAATAGTCAAACATGTAATGTTACACTCAGAATTATCAAACTATTTTTTTTCTACAGTACATTTATAAACTCTCTGTTCACTAAGTAAACACAAAATACATCTGTACATTTAAAGTTAGCCCTCACTGACAAAAGTCCTTATACCTTGAACATAAAGATGTCACTTTATGGCATTCTTTGTGCTATAAGACATCATTTCAGTGCCCACATACAGGCAATGTGGAGCAGTTCAAGATGCTCTCGTGTATCTTGTCTGGTCTTCAGATGGCAACACATAAAGCCTGGTCTCCTCTAGATCCAATGCAGTATCTGTCAAGCCCACAGACATATCTCAGACATCTTAGGGCATGTCAAATGACACTGGGGAACTCAACTAAGTTATTACTGGAGCCTAGAAAACTATTAATCTGGACATCTACAGGAATGTACTTCAGCAATCAGATGACTAACTCTCTGGATGCCTTAACTGCTTTTTTCTTCTGACAACGACTTCAGTTGTTAAACCACATTCAAATTATGTACATTGCAGGCACTGAAGTCAGGCAAAATGAATCTCAATTTAAAGTCTGTTTCTGAAAAGCCTGTAGAAATATTTAAAAATACATAAAGAGGGAACTGGAGTAGGTATTTTTTTTGCAGAATAGACATTTTTTTTGTTTTTCATTCCTTGAGTTTAAGAGTTAGATTGCTACAACTTACTCTTTATTATATATTTAATAAAATTAATCAACAAGAACAGCATTGAAAAGGATCAGTACGTGCATCCAGCTATACAATAGGAATTATAAATAATGAAATACAAGCCCAGTGCTTTGGATTTGTATAAAGCCTGCAAAAAGGAATTCCATATTTTATCCTTTCAAGTAAGGAAACTGCTGAGTTTATAGTAGCCATATATAGGATAATCAATGGATAAATATTCTCTTAAAGGCTCACATCTCATGAATGTTCTTTAAGATATGTCTTAAAGATGTCTTCTCTGCTGGAGCTGAAAGGGTACTACCAAAGCTGTTAAGTGGGAATAGCAAAACTGTCATCCTCAACAGTTATTTGCATATAGTTGGTAGATGGTAGCACACAAAACATCAGCTGTCTCACATAACAAGCACATGGCAATATTATGATTTCCCATGCATCACTCGTGGGAGTGATAAAGAAATTAATATTTTTATAGTTTAACCTCTGTACCAAAATCACAAGGCTGATTCTCTTGTTTAAAAAAAAAAAAAAAGGCAGAATAGAAAGAAATATTTATGTATTTTATTTTGCTGAATGAAATATTAGTAATGCTATTTTTAAAGGCTCCTAGTAGAGATGTTTGAAGAGACTTAGATGTATGAATGTCTGCCTACCAAATCATGCTGATGTGTAGCTGGCTAAGTACAGCACTATGCAATTCTCTCTTCATGCTAAGTAAGGAGCTTAGTCACAACTTTTGTTGTAAGGAATTATCTGCAATACTTGTTAATTGATTGATCAGCAATCTGGAAGGCAAAAAAAACCACTAGGAGAGAAGGTAGAGTTCATTTGCCTCAACCCATAAATGGCAAATTTTAAGAAATGAATAGACGGCCTTTACTCAACGATTTCCAATATGTGGCAATTTAGATTTACTTGGTTAATATGTATAAACTAAGTAATATTTAAGTCTACATAAACCTGTTCTCTGGTTTAAACATACTTAATTGCTTGCCAGACCACATTAATACAGGAAAGAACCATTGCAACATTTCAGTACATATCCAAAGAATGCCTTTTTAGAGTGTCACTCTTTGGAAAACTTTACATACACTCATGTAAGGACATTGGTTTGCTTTTATGTACTTTTCATTTATCATTAGGCACATTGACTCATTTTATTCTAGTATTATGCAAAGAATTAATGTCATAATGGATGACAGTTTTGCAACATTGATCTCACATACATGCAAAGCACCCTCAGTTAACTGTGGCTGATGCACCAAATGTCTTTAGTTGAATTAGTAGAAAAAGATGAGTGTTTCTGAATTTCTAAAAGCTCATATCTTTTTCAAAAAAGTATTTGGAATTTTTTGTCCATAATAAAAATAAAACTGTTTCCAAATACCATTTAATCTGCCTGATACTGAATTCTGCTTGCACCTTCCTTTATTGTTCATGTCATAGGTTAATCTGGAGGTAAAAAAAGAGGGAGGATAAGAGAATCCTTCAATATATTTATTACTGCAGCAAATTCAATTTTCTGGAATAATCTAGGATTTTAGGAAGTAGACAAGTATGCTTCCTTTCAGTAAGATACCACATGCTGCCTCATCTCATGGCCTAATAGTGATCTGGAGTAATGGCTTTGAGAGGAACAGACTTGTAAATATCTGCTGAGAGTGCTGGGAGTGATTTCCCAGATCTCCATAAATGAAGGCTGATTGTGTGACCTTTTATAACAATACTGTATTTTTCTCTTGCCTCCCTTTGAAGGAGTCAGAATGGTGAAGGAGCTAACGAGGGAAGGCTCAACTCATTACATAGGATTAGTGTCATGTAGTGGACCTAATATCAGCTAGATTACCTGGAAATACTTTTCCTGCTACCATTATGGCAAGTTCTCGTGTTCCTCATCTTTATTCCTCAACTAGATGCCTAAAGACAGGAGTGCTTGTTTAGCCAAGGCTAAGAGCCATGTGCAGGCTCCTTTGAACACAGTGGGGAGGCACAAAGGGAAACATCCTTTGCCCTCCCCTCCTTATTTAGCAGAATGATGAATGTCAATACTGCTTTTTGCCCCCAGAATTACACATTTTATCTTACTGGTACCACTGAAAACTACTGATAACTTTTAACAGATCCTAGACCTTTTTAGGGTAAGGACTTCAAGCAGTAGATTCATAAACTCTTATTTTGATTTTGTTTGCAGAGCACTCTGAACTTTATTACCTATTAAAAAAAGTTCAACAATCAATTATTTGTTCACTTTTTAACACTACTGTTCTGTAGAGTTTTCATGAAGGAAGAGGACTGGCTTTTTCAATTCTGTTG
>JAOXNG010000001.1:173097340-173111286 GCA_028566535.1 Scolopax minor | reverse complement strand
TGAATTAAAAAGTGAAATGGTGCTGTATATCAGAAGCATAATTCAGACACATACACATGCTTCATCTTGCTTCTTAATGATGAAATTGCAATCAACATCTTCTAATTGGTTTCTTTTATACCTATGCAGAGATCTTCAGTTATGTTCATGCTTTTTATCTACACAGCAGCTGACTTGACATTTACACATGCAGCAACAGCGTACTTTTCCAGCTGCTACTAGACTTAGCAGTTTTACAGTCTGTGAATCAGTGACCTTTGCAACTAAATTCAGACCTTCAGTATTTCTCATAAAAATAATAAAATGTCCTCAGAAGAATATAATATTTTTCTGCCTACTCTCCAAGCCTACAGAATATATGATAATGGTGTTAGCATCCCAATAATTTGGGTACAGAACTTGTACTCTAAGAGGTAAAAATTTAATTAAGATAATTAAGAGCCATGTTACACATGGCTCATCTGAGAAACAGAAAGACTAGGATCTTCCAAACTGTTCCATGCATATGGAACCTGTAGGAAGATAGAGTTGATGTAGTTGGTTTTAAAGGCAATAGGCTTGGTAGGTTAAATTGGACTGGGTTTCCTGTAGATGAAAGAACAAGGAGCTCAAAGAGGAGACAGGGAGACATATCTAGACAATGAGAGATAACCAAGGACTTTAAAGATAATTGAGGATCCTGGTGGACTAGGCAGAGAGTTTAAATCTGACATGCTCATTGAATCTGGATGACTGAATTGTGATGGAATGTTAAGTCATATCTGCTGGTGTATACAGTAAAAGAGAACCATTGAAATTTCTTTGTATGGTTAAAGCATGAACACTCTCACTCTCTATTTTATAAATTTTCATAAGATATGACATAGCTTCAGTAAAAAAAATGAAATGAAACCATTATAGACTCTCAGAATGGGAAAGAAGGTTCAGAAGAATTTTTTCTTTCTTTTTTCTTATTTCTTTTTTTTTCCCCCCTCACAAGTAAATCATTATTTCAACAGTTCTGGATTGTTTTCAACAAATGATACCCAGCATGCTGTTTTTATTACAGGCTCTTGCTCCTTACAGGCTTCATTACATTTTTGTAATATACTGTTTTTTTCTCCACAGACATTGCAGTTTTTCCATCTCTTTTCTAAAGGATACTTTTTAAAGGACTGTGTAACTCCTATAAATAATACTTTTCCTTGCTTTCTCAAAGATTTTTCATAGTACTTTTTAAATTGCAGCATTCTCAATAGCATCAGACCCACTAAAAGCAGAAGTTAAAAATAAATCTTATCTCAAAGAGACTGTTAAAGCTAATGAACTGCCAATCTTGCCAACTGTAGGTTCCTAAATCCTTTTAATTTCAAGGTTGCATTACTGTATTCTCAATTTAATTATAAAACATTGGATTTCTATAACTGACCTAGTTCAAATGCTTCTGCAAATTCACTTTCATTTTATGTAATTGAACGTAAAGAAACTCTGTTTAGTTCAAACTTTAAAAGTATAGATTTCACATCAAATGTGATCCTTTAATCTCTTTGAACTGTATTTCAGTTGCTTCAAATAAGGACACATTCTTTTCAATTCACATTGGACATTGTCTAAAAATCTCCTACCTCCTTTGTTAACTTCCTTTAAAGGGAAGTTGAAGGAAATGTATTCTGAATGCTATCAGAAGTCTGCTTCTACCTACCAGAGAGTTGATATCTACTAAAAGCAATTTCAGCTTGAAAGGTCATATTAACAAAGAAAATGTATTGATTAAAATGGACAAAAAATATACATAAAATTTAAAATCTAACAAATATACTGGAGCAATATAATTCTAGAGAATGTCATATATCCAGAAAAGGTAAGAAAAATGGCATCATTTCAAAGGAATTTCAAAATCACCTTTTTGCATTTATTTTTTGTTTGAAAGCTCTGGCACTTGTGTGTTTCCTTGTTGAGGTAGTTCAGCTAACTAAACTGCTGTGAAATAAGTTAAAAATATGAACAGAAAAACCTATAGGGAATAAGATGCTACTTCACCAGCATCCAGTAAGTTGTTAGGTCAGCCTTCTACATTGTGGAAGTATGACTGTCATACGTGAAAGTCACTCCACAACACTCTTATTTTGAAGTTTCTCAGGTACTGAATACCTGAATGACTAAAATGGTTTAAAAATAAACAATAACCCAGATTTCTACCATACTCCCAAAACTGTTGCAGTGCAAAAAAATTTTCTTAGTGTAGTCTGATGACATATGTCTGTAGAGCAGGTTGTGTGTTTTATAGAATCATAGAAAGAGTCAGGTTGGAAAAGACCTTTAAGATCATTGAATTTAACTGTAATAATCAAGTCCAAACATAAATAAATGGCTTCCTGTTTGAAGAAAGTGCATGTTTTTTCTAGTAAGTTTTGCAAGTATTTGTGTCATCAGAAATGTACTGTATATCCACTGCGTTAGATGGAAATATAAGAAGATATTTGTATAAATAAGCAGAATGATATTTGTAATAGAATATTTGCATGATTAGCCTTCCTTTCTGATTTCTTCAAATGAATAAATGCTAGAAGTTAATGACTAGAATTGTTGTTATTTTAACTGTTCTTATTTTCTTATTCATATTTTATATTGCCCTATGAATGACAGTTGGGGCTAATTTACATAGGATTTCAGATAAAGTCCAAGTTTCAGCATTGGTTAAGGTGGAAGCAGAAATGTTTAAATTTTCCAGCCTCCTCTTCAATAAACACTTTGTAATCTAAAATCAGTGCACAACTTCATCCCATTAGGTCTAGTAGTAAGCCAACAGAAACTGAGGTATCTCAGTTTATAGTAACAGAATTGATAAGACCTGCATCATGCTGACACAAAGAGAACTGCGATATGCTTATGGTAATTACATGCAGTTGGACATTCCCACTACTGACTGGGAGGCCTCCGGAGGAAAAGGCTTTTGAGTTTTTCATGAGGTTTCTCAACTGCTTGCATTCTCAGGCGCTCTGTTGATACCCTGCCTTACACTCTTGGTGTGCCCGGTTGGAGCCTACATTTTAAATGCCTGACAATGCAGTCTTTTTAGAAGAACTATAGAGGTTTAATGGAGATGTCTCTGGGGGAAGGAGCCTTAAGAACACAGCAGAAATTCTATCTGTATATGTTAGTGCAAAGAATTTAAACACCATTTACTGAAAATGATCCTCAAATTTATCTATGTTTCTCTGCAGACTATGTGTGAAACTATATGCATCAGAAGTGCTGTTCTCCTGAATATTTAAAATACAGGGGAATTCAAGTTTGGAAAACTTGAATCAGGTTTGGAAAACAATCAAATGCAGGTTTTCAGAAATACCTAGCATCCAAGACCTATAGAAATCTGGGCTTTTTATGCCCAGATACTTTTATAAACAATGGATGAGTACTTAGCCACCTAACTTTTTAACCAGTAACAGAAGGCAAGTTTTAACCAGTGAAAGCAAAGTGTTTGAGTATTTGCTTGTGAAAGAAACCTCACATCCTTCTAAACTTGAAGTTTTATTTTTATTTTTGTTCCTGTTTTCCAATAGACCTATACAATTTATTTTATTGAATAATGAGAACTCAGGTTGTCTAAAAATAATGTTATACTATTGGTATTGGATTAATGCTACCTTTTTTTTTTCTTTTGAACTCTCCTGGGATTGTTTCATAGAATGTATAACTAAATCCTCACTTCCCTAAGGTCATTATTATATGAAAATATTTTAAATATTGCATTTTGATTTTAATAGCGTTAGATTAATTATTTACATGGTAAATATTCTGAATATTCTGAATTCACCTAACCACTCTTTTCAGCTACATATTTTTGCAGTAAGGTGTTACAGGGCTCTGTGGAAGGCTTTAATGTGAGAGAAATAATGTGCAATATATATGTGTGACATTCTCTACATATGTCACATCAAAAAATTACAGTATGCTTAGATGAGGAATAAATAAACTTCACACAGCAATACAAAATCTCAGAAAGCAGTTAACCAAACTTGGTCCATCTTTATGTGAGTGACTGACTTTGCATGACTGTATGTATATATGCAAATGTGAAGTCCAAGGAAAGAGCAGAAGATGTATGAGGCAGCAGGGCAGAAGATTGTTCTGGGAAGTGATATTGCACCCAAATGTCAGCTGCCTCTGCTAGTGTGAAGGTAAGAAATTTGTACCACCAGCCTAGTTTTCTGGAGACATTTGAGCCTGAGCATTCTTGAAGGCCTAAATACCTGAATGAATTTCTTCTTTGATGTTTTTTGAATATGTATGATCTCATCTAGTATTGGGTACTGTATCATCTTGTTTTATAAACTGACATGTTTCAACTATTTGAATACAGTATTTGAAAGTTAGGCTGGAATAATGCAAATAATTAGCATTTAAATCACATCGGTTGACAAAATAATTTATTTTCTGTTTTAAGCACAATATCAATAGGAAAATTCAATCTACTCCTATGATACAGATTTATTTTGAATTTTCAGGGGAATTTGCATTAATGGTTGTATTGTGTGTGTAATAAATATGATTTGCTTGGTTTCTAATGATGCTTTTAATCCTCTGTGTATTATTATGATGAAAATGGAATCTACCAACATTATTTGCCTATTATTATTGTGCTGTACTAAAAAAATAGTTTTGCATTAACCAATAAATAAAATGCACATTTGTATTTATCAACATCCCTGAATGTAGTCCTCACCTCTGAAAATACCTCATAAAAGCTGTATCAAGAAGGAAAGCTAGACAGATTGCAGAATAGAGAATCTGCCATTCAGGATAGAGAACAAAATAAAACCCAAGAAATTATTCACGGATGCTGCATAAGCACAAAGGCACCATGAATTAAACTTGAAAAATAGTGCAATGTGAAAATTCTTAGTTGAATAAAAGTCTACACTAAACCAGAGACTAAAGTACCAAACGCGTTACAAAGCATTATTGTAATTAATATAATATACAGCATAAAAAAAAACCCTATTTTTTTTTTGTTGTTTTAGAGGGCACAACATTTTGGAAAAATGTTTCTATTTTTTTTTACCTAGATAATTGCCTATTATTATGACAGATATTGTAAACCTTGACATTTTTGAAAACAATGTTATTTTAAAGGTTAATTATATTCATAAATACTTCACATGAACTAATTACTTATGCTGTTTATTCTGAAGACTCTTAAAGAAAAATGTCCCTGCTGCACTATGTTGATTCTGGTACCAGTACACAGTCTTGCCTGTTTTCTAATGTTTTCTTATGTTCCTGTTGCATGGCCTGAGTATGCTTAGCTCCATTACCAGGGTGATTACCACGGCAAGTGCAGAGAATTTATGATCATGACTGGTGAAATTAATCATCTTAACAATTTTCTGAAGTTAATTTGAAGGTTTTTTTCAAAAGGAATTTCTTACTTCCTGATGAAGAACATCACCCATACTGAACCTTCTCAGTTTTTCATGAAGGGAAATAGGCCTACACTCTTCAGTTCCCTCAATTTTTTTCATGAGAATTAAAACATATATATAATTTCTACTTTCTTCTTGTTAATATATCACCTGAGACTTACTTTAGGCTAAATAGTGAGAAACTTTTGAATTTATATTTATTACTATTTGCTTTCAATATGTTCTATAGCATATGTATAAAAAAGGACAAGAATACCAGAAATAAGTCAAAACACTATATCAAGAAACCAAAAACTTGCAATGATGTTTTTTATTTTATACAAAATTTTAAAAAAACTTATAAAACTGACACCAGCAACTGATATCTGTAAGACTGTTGCTGCTGGTTTTGTTGCAGCACAGTGTACAGTACTCCCCAATCCTATTTATCCCTCCTTGATTATTTCATGTAACAAGGGTGATTCAAGACAATTTTCTCAAAGACAAATTTATTCTCAGGATTTGCTCGGATTTTTTGCTTTTTCCCTTCTTATCAGACAGACAGTAACATTTTACTGGGAAAGAAAATGGGGAAATTTAAACTACAATTTCTTATTCCATCAAAACCGATGCAATTTTCTGCTTTTTTAAGTTTCCTGGTTGACACTGTGTTTGAGTGGAATGTTTCTGTGTGTTTTTTCTTTACAGAATCTATGTATTTGGACTCAGTGCCAGTATATTGAATCCAGCGTATAAAATATGCACAACATTCCCTACCCTGAAACTTCAAAATCATCTACAGATGACTAAACATCTTTTTCTCCTTGGTCTGCTAAAAAGTTTTAGATCTAGTTCTTGCTACAGTTATCTGCAACTTTGTCTTCTGGTCTGGATTGGTGCAATGCAGAATTCATAGTCTTATTTTGAGCTTCCACATGAGAAACTGCAGTTGTTCTATATTGTTGCTTTATTGTCCTGGAACAAAATCAAACCAAAATGATATCATACTCTATTCTTTGTACTTCTGGGTGAGATTCAATTTGTCAAGAGTGATCTGTAGGACTTGTTCTTTGTGGCTCTCTTGGAACTGTGTGCTATCATGACCCCTGAGACCTAATGAAGTACCTGAACTCGGAGTTTACATATTTACATTCCTGTAGTGTACTAAGCTTAGTGACATAAAGGTCTCACACTGCCCTGATGCCATTGGTGCCTGACAAGGCAATAATCAATCTCTAGTCCTTTGAAACAGAAGAAGGAGAGTTGAAGAAGAATCAACTGAATAATTCTTCTCTGAGGGCTCATTTGGTAGGAGAGTCAAAACTATTCAAAGCTTTGAAGCTGTTTTCCTAAGCAGCCTTCAAAAATTTGCAATGGAAAATTTCCCATAAATAGGGATTGTGTTAATATGTCAGATATGATTTGTTCTCGTGTGAGGCAATTAGAAAGACTATATACCTAACCTCAAAACCACCAAGCTAACAAAGTAAAAATATCCCTTGCTCTTTGCCAAAACCAGGAGCTGAATTACGAAGGAGGAAAGGCTGTCACAATCAAGGGAAGAATTGATTAATGGATTGCCATTGAAATCAATGGCAAAATTCCCATCAGCTTGTGAGATGCAAAATCAGATCTTCATTTTTTAAAGTAAAAGTTTTTTCCCACTCTTTAGACTCAAGGAAAACTTGCAGGAAAGAAGGTGGTGTCAACCTCCCTGAAACCAAATAAATGAGACTGATGTAGACTTGCAGTTTTATTGCCCTGAGCCAGCAAAATATATTAATTCCCAGTATGATTATTATAATTATTTTATATGTGCAAAATATAAAGCATACTGGAGTGAAGACTTTAAACAATCCAAAACTCAGGCATATACACAAATATTATTATGTAGTCTTCTACTGCTGGCATGTTAGTACTTCAAACATTTGCCAGCATTTGATTTTAGTCATATTTAAATTTGTTTACGGTACAGTTTTTATTACTGGCCATGCTTTAGCAAGCCAGACAGCCACTTAGCCCTTAGGCACTATCATGAATCCTAGAGAAAAAAGTGAGAAGTGTTAAAGTACCTTGTATTCTGTGAAGAGACCAGAAACACTTATTTCTTGGATCAGTCTTCATCCTGATACAGAAAGTGCCCAGAGGGGTGTGAAGCACAGCCTTTACCCTCTTTGCGCTCACTGGTAAATCAGAGACAGAACTTGCCTCAAGCTTTTTGCAAAAATACTCTTTTTATGCTTCTGTTAACCAGGCACCATCTCAGGGAAAATCTGTGGTGGCAGAAGCCAAGCGCTTCCTGGAAAACCTTCTGGAATTGTTCAGTAGTTATTCCCATTCACTGCTACTAACTTCCACTGCAGAGCTGTCAGAAATGTTTGGGGCCATGTTGAAAGTTAAAAGAGTTATAAACAATATACTGATGCTGCAAGAATGACTAAACATAAATATTTGCACACTTGCCATGGTAAAATTTCTTTATATTGGTGAAAAGGAGCTTAATATAAAAAAATAACCTGACTTGATAGGAAATAAAACAAAACAAACAAAACAAAAAAAAACCCAAACAAACAAAAACTTTGCCTCAATATAATGAAGATGCCTAGAACATTTATTTTTAAGACAGAGTGGGCATTTTTAAATTAGTTTGTAGAAGTGAATATGAAGTAGTAATACATTCTATATAGCTGGTGCATAAGAAGTTCAGATTTCCAATTTATTAGAGCCAGTTTATTAAAACTAGATTTTTTTGCCTGGTGGAAAAGTAGCTAATTAATAATTTTATCAATGGTAGAATTATATCAAATATTCTTACAAGACAGTGTCACTACTAACAGAAGTTTTTTGGTGTACATTTAACTACAAGAAACTTGGGAAAGCAGAAGATATAACTATTTTCTCTTCTTAAAAGGTTTTCCTGCAGCAAGTTGTACTACTTGTTAATGCTGAAAGACAGTCAAAAGAAAACCTGTCAAAATAAAAAGACTGTAATATAAGCTGCTGTAAACACTGCATAATAGATTCAGTTCCAGCCAATTTTAACTAGCAAGTATTGGACACATACTCTAGTTGCATATTCTAATGCATAGGTGGACTGTATTATCACTAATAAATGGAGGACCTGGATACAGGAGGAAATGCACATGAACTGAACTATTTGAGGGTCCACTGCAGTCCCTTGACTTTATAAGAAACTATGCCCAGTAATATCATCTGTAAACATGTATAGCTCCATTTTGAAATTAGTTTAATATTTATTGTCCTCTTTTCCTCCTATATGAAGAAATTGTGCTTTGGACTAACCTTCAAAATGTCATGGCTAAAGCCTTTAAGATGCCTCAAATCTTCTTTTTCTCCTAGAAACAGCTGTCTTGAAGCCTCTTTAAAGCTGACTTTTCTCCTTAAGATGCAGTACTTCAAAATAACATCTTGTCATTGAACAGGGTCTTCAGAATATCATTTACAAATTTAGATTAAAAGTAACACTTTTCCTAGTAATCTTTTTTTTTACAGTGCAGTGCTAATGTGGGTAGTGAAAAAGTGAACAGACTGCAGTGTTTTCTGGCGCATCTTGAACAAATGCCATTGCTTATGTTCTTATCATTCACTTCACCAGAGTAACGAAAGATGAAAAAAGGTTGCAAAGATATCACTAGTACTATCATATGGCAAAGTTTGGGCATGATTTATCAAGTAATATTTGTATCACAGAGTATAATAGCTGAAAAACAGCAAATTAAGTTTGTTCTTAAGATATCAGACTGATGTAACATTGCAGTAGTCTGATAAAAGGTTAAGCAGAATGATGTTTCTCTGAGAAACTAATTATGTCACTACCATGGACAGCTGGCACATGAATCCAGTGGATTTAGAAAAAAATAAAGAGGAAATATCCCAATTTAAAGAATCATTTGACCATAAACACTTTGATAATGGAGCATATCCTATTCATTTACTGAAATGAAGCGAAGATAGATAAGCATATGAAACATTTAATGTAGTTCAAACCATCTAGAGTAGTGTTGACAGACAGTGAACCCACTAACGTACATATTGCTCAGTAAGTGAGGGTACATGACTTGCTGCAATTTCCTGAAAAATCATCAGCCTTTGGCAAAAAGGGATTTTTCCATGCATCTGTGAAAATGTGGCAACCCTTTGTACGAACCACAACAATGTGGTTCAGTCTGATGATCTAGAGTGAAGGGTGAAACATCATCATCAAGACAAATGACCAGGAAACTTTGGTTAAAGGGATTTTTATCTACAAGATATTTTGAGGATATGTTTCAGCCCTGGTTGTCAAACACAGCCTTTAAATCAGGCTTAATAATTTGTGATGCCATGGATCCTACAAAAAGTACTTCCTGGGTTCTGTAGTGCTCCATATATGCTGCTTATTTTCTTCCCTAACTTCATCATCATCATCACTCATCTGTTTCACATGACTATGTTTAAAGTCCACAGCATTATTTTCACAGAATCTTGAGGCCTGACACTGTAGAAGTGATGAATCTAATATTCCTATCATGGATTTCTCATGTTTGATAAAAGGTACTGTGTATGCAAATCAAATAAGAATTTGCTACCTGCCTTATTTCACTGCATTGTGAATAACTCCTCTTTAAAATCTGGTACTAACATGTTATAGAAACCATATTTTAGTCTGAAATAAAAACTTTTTTTCTGAGAGTGTATAAGGGATTAATATGGAGAATAGAGATTTGACACTTGCAACATTAAATCTCAGAGGAAAAGAAGTTGTAAGATGTTTGTAATTTTAAAAGTTTTAAGTTTAAAATCCAAGCAATTTTCAAAAAGTGTCAAGCCCAAATGATCATCAACAAATTTCAGCCATCTGTAAGCTATATTTAATATAAAATGTGTTTCAAACCAAAATTATTTTGAAACTTTCCTCAAATTTTGTATGCCTAAAATAATTCTATCCTACATAAATGCAAAAAGTTTTTTACTTCAGTGGGAACTCATTATTACTGCAAAGCACTCTTTTTACTGAAGATACTGAAGCAAAGATTTTGCAGACAATGAACTAAATATTGATTGCAGGAGAAATATCGGCTGAAGTAGAGGCATATGGAAAAGATACCATCTAATCAAATCTACTTTATGTATTGTTCATGAATAAAAGAAAAGCCTATATTTTCCTTTTATTTTCCCCATTCTTGATCTGTAATGCTGCTAAACCCATAGAAAAGTCCTTATCTGTTTGCTAATGAAAATATATAAGAGAAATAGAAAGCATAAGTCAGTTCTACCTCATTCTATTCCAATGTCCTGTTGTGAGATTCACAGGTGAGATGGGGACTTTAAGTGGGCCACATTATTTCTTTATTTTTTCCCTCAGAAAGAAAATAATCAGTATTGTAACCTAAATTACATTTAAATTACAGGTAACGTATGCTCAACATAGTATTAATGAGTAAATACAGTTGAAAGAGTTGAATGTCTGTACTGAAGACCATGTATTCCAAGTTTAGCATTGCTGTCCTGGAATACTATAAAACATAGATTGTTTCTTGATTAAACAATTCTTGTGAAATTATATATGCAAAAAAATTTCATTTTGGAAATGTCAAAGTAAAATATTTTGATTTTTTTAAAAGCTTGGCAGCATTTTTTTTATTCTAACAAGAAGTATTCATTGAGATGAATACGTATTGGGACATGCATTGTTATGTCATTTTTCTAATGGCTAAAATTTTTCTCCCTTTCCACCTTTGGGGGGTACTTACTGCTTTGTAAGGCCATTTAGCACTCCATAAGCTTTTCTCAAAACCAGCCATAGATTTCTCAACCAAGAGAGGATGTTATCTTCACAGTTCCTTCACATGTTTTTAATCCTTAGGACAACATACTGGTGACAAATTTTATTTCTGCTCACACAGGGCATTGGCTAATGAGTAAATATTGCAACCTCAGAATTCATTTTAACAATTCATTCAACATTTATGGCTCAAAATGAAATATCAGTAGCTAAATTTTATATGACAACATTGATCATACTGCAGAGGTTTAGGTAAACAAGCTACCTATTTACAAAAGCTTACTATTTCTTAACACTCAGGCACACAATCGAGTTACATTGGTTTAATGAGCTCCTTGTCGGCTGAGAGGAGGTTTAAATGAACTCCAGTTTAGATAAATGTATCTGACTGCCTTTGCCAGGGGCTGAGAGTGAGTTGTGGCAGTTCCACTGCTGCACAGGGACCCACCGAGCTCACCACGTGCCTCAGTTCCCACTTCAGCCACCCTCTTCTAGCTTTTCTGACCTAAAAAAGCTGAGTGTGACCTAGATCAGTGCAACCCCATGGTATTGCTGTCAGTGCCACAGGCAGTGAAGAGACCTGTAGGAAGCTTTCATGGGACTGGTGTGCAGCAGGGGATGTCAAAACCACTCATGTTGTTTTTGCAACCGCCTCTGGTTGCATTGTTTCACAACCGCAAAGCACCAGGCATGCTAACACCATGAATTTCCATGGGGTGTTTGATTTGGGTTTTTTTTGCAAAGTCATTTTCTGCCCAAAGGAGCTCTCTTTCTCTTGCAGAATTCACACTTACCAGCCAATCTCAGCTACTAAAACAGGGCTGTCCCACCTAGGGGGACCATTGCTTGGGGTAACGCTTGGCCCTCTAATGGCAACGCTGTACTCTTCAACTAGAGATCCAGGGTAGCTCACAGCAAATTTTCATATTGAAATGGTGAGCAAACATTACACGAGTCATCCTCATTGGCACCTTATCATCAGTCAGAGCAGACATCCACACATAGGACATTCCATGAACCTTGGATCACCCTGATGACAATAGCCCAAAGTGAGAGCAGAAATAAACATGTTTGTTGTGGTGGTACAAGGTCCTTGAGCTGCTCACATGGCCTGCTCCATTGGGATTATGGCAAACTTTACATTCTCAGAGTTGTCGCTTCAGTTCCTTTTGGGAGCTGAACGTCTACTTCCAAAGAGGAGGAACAGGAGACCTCAGTAGCTAATGCAGTTGGCAAACCATAAGGTAGCAAATTCTGGTTTGTTGTTCCCAGAGATAACTGAAAAATATATTTGCATATTATTCCTGGATGATGTTCTAATAATTCCAGAGGAAGATAGGATGCATAATTATTACTAAAATTAACACAAATGCTTCTCTGTTTTTGTTGCTTAGAGCTCAGCTTTTGTATGGCAATACCCAAGTAAAGGTGGCCCTATATTGTAATATAACTTTATAATAATTCATTTCTTACCTTCTCTTGATTTGAATCAGAAAATGGAGGGGTTGGTAAGAAACATGAAACAAATTGCTGCAAGCAAGTAAAAATGGTCCTAAATCCCAAAGAGCAGGTGTACATTTCCATAATGGCTCCAAGATTTGGAAAGCTGTGGCACTTTGTTGCATATGTCTTGGAAGGGAATTAGTAACCTTCATGTGCTTTGTCCTAGTGATTGAAATAAATTACTTGCTTAAATTGCTAAGCAAGATGACCCATCTGTTGGCCCATGCATGTTCAGATTCTCAGCGGGTTTATTATTCCAAATAATGACTGCCATATGCAACAGTAAACAGTTCTTTTAAAATTGACTGAAAGATCCTGTGCTACTTTTGAAGGCAATTTACAAAAGTTATTCATGTTCCCCTCAAGAACCTGCCATTCAACTAAACTTTCAGAAAGTGATCCTGACTGGTTTACCCTGACGGAGTTATTGCACTGCTTTTCTGAGAAGGCAGAGACAAAAAGAGAGCAGGAGCCTGGATCGGATCAGATTTTTTCTTCATGAATGAAAAAGACTGAAAATTATGAATTATACAGCCCTGCAGCCCCAAACAGCAGCAGGCTTGTCCCGAATTATTTGTTTATTTGCATTGCCAACACAAGGATCATATAATCAAGTTGCAGGAGCAATCAGTGTCTTTAAGTCTGTATTACAGAGTGTATCTGAGCTGACAGTAGTCCCAGTAACACTCCCCAGGCCACCAAAGGCCAAAAAAAAAAAAAAAAAAAAAAGACTCTCCCAATCCAAATTCACCTTCCTCTTCAGAAATGCCTGAATGACTGGCTGAACTCTCTATTGCTCCCTGCTGGTCAACAAATTCTGCCCCTGTCAGAATCAGAGTATCCCAGGGGTGGGGTGTAACTGAATCTGGAATTGTTGTGTTTCTTCAGAATGGTATTTCTGGCATTTGTTTAGCATCAGAGTAGATCCAGTTTAAAAAAAACAAAACACCAAAGATCTTTCCCAAAGGAATGTCAAATGTCCAAGTGAATCTTCTTACGTACACATCATATTTAAGATGTGCATAAAGCTGCATCTCTTCAAGAAACTCCATTTTCTTCCTGGTCATGAACCTCATTGCAGGTTCATACTGACACTCTCAGGCACAGTTTCCAAGTGCACTTCAATTGAGCCTTATCATTTATTTCAAAAGCTCCTTTCTCTGCTTTTTCTCATGAAGGTAACCTAATTCTACAGGAGCATCCTATCTGCAAGTCCCTGAAATATAGTGGTGTGGTTTGTGATGAGCAGCTCTTGGCTGAAGATCCGCCTTCTG
>JAOXNG010000001.1:173075050-173088820 GCA_028566535.1 Scolopax minor | reverse complement strand
GCAACTTCTGAAGCTGTAGCTACACCTAATGATGACATTGTTTTAGGCACAAGTAGAACCCTTATTATTCATATAGCAGATGCTAGTGAGGAAAAGAATAAAATATTAGAAGTTATACTAAAGTTCTGGAAGGAAATTATTATTTTGAGTATAAGTAGAATTCAGATGATAAAATAAACACAGTATTCTGTCTGAAAACACTACAAACCATCGTAGAATAAAATATCAAAACACAACTAAGAAGTTTAGACTTGACTTCCTAGACCACTGGTAAGTAAGAATTAATGAAGAAATGATTGATCTTGGTGAAGTGCTCAGAACGTGTAGTTTTATGTAAATGCCTAAAATATATGTGTATTTCTAAAAAACACATATTTAAGTTGTGAAAAATATTTTTTATATTCAATGTAGTTTCTGAGGAGAATGAACTGTGGCCTTTCCTCTACTTTTTTATTTTTCCGTACCTTTGAAATTAGAAGCAGAATTTAAGCCCTTGAATGTAAAATCTTACAAAAATTAACTTCTTGTTATTGAACACTTCTTAAATTAATAATTATTTTCTGTAATTAAAAAAAAGAAGAATTAAAATACCAAGCCAGATGAAGGATTTTGATTAGGTAAAATATTCAGGAGTTTATGTTGACTAATAATAATTAAACTGCTTTATTAGGAAATACATTATACTTTCAATGGAGCTGCAAAACTATAGACCTTGATCCAAAAAACAAATAACAAAAAAAGGATTCCTGTTGATCTTGAAGAGTGATTAATGAATAAAGCTTTGTGTATGTACAGTTCTGGATAGATGCAGACTGTTATAAAGAGCTTTGTAAGTCCTCTAAACCAATCTGGCATAACTCAGCTTCATTCCAGTAGCCAAATAAATGACATTAGCATTAACAATTCAATATATTTGAGGTCACAGGCTTCATTTTCTACAGGTTGTCAGATGTTTGTCCTGACAGCATGCCAAAGCAGCCAAAACAAGGATACAGAATACAAATGTTGTCCAGAATAAAATATTTGTACAAATCTAAGCCTATGTTACCATTCCTAGCCTCTTAGAAAAGTCTGTCAGTACAATGACAGTGTCATTAGTTTTTAGTATATTCATAGCCCTACTTCTGGTGATTGCTGAAGACTATTTTGCCAGATACTGTTTATGTCATTCCTTCTTGCCTGTAGGCAACATCAGTGAGCAGCAGCCTGGTGCAAATCATCTAAACATCGTAATATTTTGCATTTGTGTAACATATATTTTTTCATATCACTAACAATACTCTAATAAGTCTTCAGAAGGATCTCACTGAATTAGATAATATCAACTCAATGTAAAACTGAGCAGATTAAATAACGGAAAAGTTGTCTAAGGTTGTAGAACAAATCAATGGCAGAGAAAATTAGAGCTCAGAACTCCAAATTTTGAATAAGCAATCCCATGGCCATATTAGAGGTGATATCTTTGTACTGTTAGAATGATTTTAAGCAATTTGCAAGAGTGGACGATGTTTTACAAATACGTAAAAAATACAGGTCCTCTAGTTAGAATGACTTCATTTCACACATCAAACATAAGGACAGAAGTTAGTTTCTCAACTACAAACTATGAGCTCTGTTATAATGGTAGCTATATCAGAGCAGTAGATGAGGCATGGAAGAGGGTGCTACGGAGTCTGAACAGGAGAATATTTACTAGTTTCCAACAACAAAGAAAGAAAAAAGCACATGCTTTTCCAAAGTGACCGCAGGATCCATGGCAACATGGGCAATTCAGACCCTTATGTGATGAGGTTCTATATGGCATATCTAGATGGGCATATCTGCCACATGCAAATGCCTGAAAGTAAAAATATCAGCCTTCAGAGCTGAGGGACATACAGAGACAACAGCACATACACAAATAATAGCATAACACATTACAGTAGATCTGATGTGTATGGTACTGTTAAGTCTTTTATGCACACTCTATAAGACTTATTCAAAGACTTCTAATCTGAAGTAGACATGAACTGAAAAGTAAAATCCTCTGTTTTGTCAGTTTTGCACACACTCCTTCCCTCTTTAGAATGATGAAAAAGACTCTTGCATATCACAAAACCCTTGCTTCTTCATGATCTTCCTGCTAGCAAAGATTCTGGCAACTGACTTCAACGAATACATATCCTTTGTAACCCCATTATCTTCAATAAGTAGTAACAACATTGTTGTTATGCCTGTGCTGTGAAACTAGAGAAGTATTTTGTCTTAGGTATTCTTTTACTTAATTATTAAGAAGTCAGTGAACTTGTATTTGAAATACTCATTGAGCTACATAGACATTGTTGGTAATAAGACTTTTTTTCACTAGAGGAATAGCAGAAAGTCTGAGTGCAGGGGATGAAGTCACGCAGGACACTGGGTACAAGACAGAAAATAAACCCCCACTAGATTTTTTTTTTACTCCAAGTGTTCAAGCAATATTAATTATGATTGAGCTGCATAAGCTGCTCATAGAAAGGCATATAAAAACACAAATACTTGGATAAACACTTTCTCATATGAAATATATCACCTGTTAAATTATGTATCTTATGTTAAAATGGTAAATACTTATTTTTAAGGTATTGCGAAGGTAAGCCAGAAGATAGTTTTTGAAAGTAATTGACAGATAAATTACTCTAAATCTGGAAACAATATATATTCACTTTTTAATATTTTGCATTTGTTACTGGTGCTAATTCATTCATTATTTTCTTATGTGACTTTTTAATTGTCTTTGATATATTTTTCTTTATTTAATTAAATGTTCTCCTTCACATAGCTTCTTCACTGCATAAAACAAACTCAATTCTTCCTCAGCTCAGCCACAACCCAAATATATTTTCATTTGTATTTAAGAAAAACAGTCGTTGATTCAGAATATGTCAAAAAGCAAAGAGATTTTTTCCCCCTTGGATCAATTCTAAAATGTATTCATTCATTATGCATACTATAAATATAAAAGTGGAAGCCAGCAGCAATAAGGACAGAATTAAATTGCAGGGTGTCATGTGTGGTTCCTTTTATAGCTGCATTCATATTGATTACATGTAATTTTTATAGCAAACCTATTTTAACTCTAGAGGTGAAGATGGCAATTAGGTATCTGCTGTTTTTCTTTATGCTGTTATGAGATATCCAGGATATCACAGGTTTTTATATAATTCTTTCCATTTTCTTATTCTTTTAACCTTCAGATTAAATACTAAACATTTGTGATTCATTCTCTTTTCTTTTTCCCAAGAACTACAGCAATTAAAAAGTGCATGTGGATTTACTTTTTCTTTTTTTTTAGTAGTTTAGCGTATACATAAAAATGTGGACATATGAATGCTAATTAAAAAGAAATATTGTGGGGAATGGCCGCTAAAAGAATTTATGCTTGTCCCTAAATGATGTAGAAACAGTAGCACAACATCACTGTTCTTAGATAAACTCATTAGAAAACTTCACACCTTGCTCAGGATGAGGACAGAGCCAGAGCAGAGCCACCTCTTCTTGTATATGTTCTATTTGTAACTGAGCTTGCAAACATTATAGTCTGTATAGCTTGTGTCCTTAATGGAATAAATCACTACAAATATTTTTCATTGTGACTTGCATTGATCAAGTCTGTTTTTATCATCAACTCAAGTGTTGGCCCCCTTAGTAAAGACTCTCAAGATCCCGTGCACCATAACCCCACCTATGATCTACAGAGTTTTTCTGAGGCTATGTAATTCATTAAGTGGAGCCACAAAAAGATAATATCCAGAGGGAAAGACAACTGACTTTTTAAGAGATCCAGATTATGTCATTTGGAAAAGATGTGTTGAACTCTCTTTGTTTGTTTGAAGGTGGTCATCTCACCTTCTCTGATCTCACTCTGATTAACAGAGTCTGAACAGTGGTCTTGTGGGGGCAGCAGTGAATGTTTCATGAGACACCCAAATATCATGCTGACATTTTGAGAATGATTTTCTTATGCTTAACTTTATTCTGATATTGAGGCATCATGCAGTATCTCTGCAAAGCAATTACTATGAATACACATGAGAGTTTTAAGCTAGGGTTAGAATTGTGAATCTTTATATATTTTGTTACCTAAATGCTGCTAAGTGTTCCTTCGGCAAACTAGGAACTCTATCTGCTTGATGTATGATATAAACAATTGATGGTAAATCCTAGACTCATAGAATCATTTAGGTTGAAAAAGGCCATTAAGATCATTGAGTCTAACCACAAACTTCCAAGTCCACCACTAAATCATGTCCCTAAGTGCCATGCCTAAATGTTTTTTCAGTATCTCTAGCAATGGCGACTCAACCACTTCTCCAGGCAGGCCGTTCCAATTTTTGATAACTCTTTCAGGGAAGAAATTTTTCCTAATATCCAATCTAATACTTCCTCTGATGCAATTTCAGGCCATTTCCTCTTGTCCTATCACTTGCTGCTTGAGCCATGAGACCAAGCCCCATCTTAAAGGAAAGGCTTAATATTCCAGTCAGAAAATAGCTGCAAACCTTAAAACAGGTTTGTGAAATTTTCAAATACTCTACAGCCTTGGAAGGTCTGTGATAACAGCCTTGGAGTCAGGACCATGTGCCCTTCTGTCCATAGACATCAGTTTTGCATGAGGCTACAAAAAACAAAGCAAGCTTTGCTTTTAATCTTGCATAAGAGGTTTCCTGTCAAATAAGTTCCCTTTATCAATCTACCCTGAGGTAGAAAGCTCTATAAAAAAGGAACAGATGAGTAGGATGTCATGCTAAAAGTAGGTTAAGAAGTACTTTCTAGCACAAGCTAGAAAGAATTTCAGAAAAACAATCCCAATCTAATGGTTATCACATCTGATTTTTTTCTTTGTATACTCTCAGTGAATTACATAGACACTCCAGAACTCAACTGCTGGTTTTACACAAGCATTACATCATAAGTTTTTCAAAGTACTTTTTTTAACATCTTTTGTGAAAGCACCTTCAAAGCTATGCTTTTGCTTGTTCTGATTTAGGAGTTCTCTCAGAGTGACTCTTTCTCCCCTCTGTTACTGGGTGCAAAATGTACTTTACTGAATCAAGCATATGCTAAAAAAATTTATTCTTTCACATTAAAAACAAACTTGCTTTAAAAAAAGAAAAGAAAACAAAACAATTTAAGGGTAAGATTCCAGAAGACCACACTTGCCTGTTCATCATTTGGAAGAGACATTTAAAATTATCATAAAGTAAAGGAAAGGATTGAAGTCTAGGTTCTAACATTATTTTAATTCATATTTTACAACTCCTGTTTGTCATGTTTGAAATTTTGATGGTTGTTATTTCTTTTATTCCTTTCTTCCTAATTCACTTATATAATATCAATTTTCTTGATATTGATCAGTTTTCTTGATCTCTAGATCTAGACTTTTAAATTCCTAGCTCTTTGTTTCTTTAGCTAATATCATCTTCGGTTTCCTTTTGTCAATGTCTGTGCTTTTTCTTTTTGCTAAATTAATAATATTAATTTTTGTTTTTCCAATTGTTGCTGGAACTGTTTCACAGAGAGCAAAGCTGTTGGATGGCATTTTTTGGTCTGACCTTTGGCTTTTGCCACACTACAGAACAAAAATAAAGCAATCATTTTCATACTTTATCTCAGATGAAAAATATTTTGTATATTTTGTAAATCAGAAATTATCTTGTTGATCTCTCTGAATAGATATATTGCCCTTGATAAGGATTTCTATGTATTTTTCCAGAGTAGAGTGCAATCATTTGAAGATCAAGTGTGTTTAGTAAAAAAGAATGAATTTCTAACATTTTTGCTCCAGTCATAGTCTGATAAATATATATACACATCTTAACATATAACTTTTCTTGATACCTTTTGCCTGCAAGGCTAATTCACACAGAGAATATTTTTGTGCAGGGATAGTTTTTATTTATTTATTAAGTAATGTGTCTAATTGAAAACAGCAAATGTTATAGCAGGTTTGAAACTATCCAGACTCATTCCTGTTTCTATCAAGTCACTTTTGTAAGTGGAAATGAACCCATGGGGATTTCCTTTGTGTGTTTATAGTTCTTTTGTTGCAAAACATATACATAACATCTTAAAAAGCAACAAAATTTTGTTGATATCTAGTAATTGTTTCATGGGTCTCAGTAATTTAAAATAACATTTATTGTACTAAAGTGAAGGAAGATGTGATTGTGACTTTTGCTATCCTACTCACTAACTATATCTGTCAGAGATGGGATAATAGTGAAAACAGTTTTGGGATGGAGAATGGAGGAGAAAAGAGTGAAATGAAATTACAACAATCACCTGGAAAAAGTCTCCTTCATCTACTCTCAGAAAGATTCTTGGATAAAAAAGAAAAGCGGGAAGTATACATTCAGTTTTCCCAGCCAATATTAATATTAACAAGGCATGAATTGGAATGCATAAAGTAATTTGGATTTCTGATTTCAGAAAGAATTGTGGCTGTTCATCACTTTCAACTAAGCCCTTTGCACCTTCAGTGTTTAATATGTTAATTTTATTAAAATATTTTATTTTTATTGCATTAGTCTTTATTCCACACTAAATTAATATGGTAATCTAAATAATTTTTGTTTATATAGCATGTTTTTTTCCTTCGAATATTAACTCAGAAACTTTAATTTTGTGTTGACAAGCACAAACAGTAACTTTAAATTGCTAATTTGACTCTAATCAAAAGTGAATTTGACCAGAATTTTGAAGTACTTTGAGGATAAGATTTAAATTGGTTAAACTTCATAGTGGAGGAAAATTTTATCTTTTACATTAGCTTCTACGTTCTACTTTAGTTTATGATGAAATACACTGTAGCATATAATCTTAAAAGTATTGCAGAACACTTTTTTTCTTAGTTTATCTTTTGTGATCTCCTACAATTATTTAGGATTCAAAAGGATGCATTGATAAGGAAGATAACTGGAAGAAGCTTCATGTTCACAGGACATAGTTCTCATGTTGGCCTTTACCACACTGATGTCTGTTGTAAGGACAACACAGTAGGGCTCAAGCAATCTAGATTTCTAGAATGCATTGACAGCAACATCCTGACACAGGTGATCAAGTATTCAACAAGGACATGTGTTCTACTGGACCCGATGCATACAAACATTCAAGAAATTTTCATTGATATGAAAGTTGGTGGCTGCCTTGGCTCCAGTGGTCATGAAATGGTGGAGTTCAGAAGGGGGAAGTTCAGAAACAATTGCAAAAAGCAAGACCACAACCTTACATTTTAGGAGAGCAGATATTAAGCTCTTAAAAGATTTGATTAGAAGAATCACATTGTACATGTCACTAGAGAGAAAAGGATTCTGAGACAGAAAGTGTGACCTGACTGATTTTCAAATATGGCCTTCTCCAAGCTCAAGAAATGTTCATCCATCGAATATAAAGTCACGCAAAGGCAGTAGGAAGCCTACTA
Organism: Scolopax minor; assembly: GCA_028566535.1. Classification (NCBI taxonomy): domain Eukaryota; kingdom Metazoa; phylum Chordata; class Aves; order Charadriiformes; family Scolopacidae; genus Scolopax; species Scolopax minor. Next base: position 173,081,379 of record JAOXNG010000001.1, on the reverse strand, counting down.
GGATCAATAAGGAGATCCTGGCTGAACTAAGGTCTTTCCCCGGAGAGACACATCTTGACCACCAGACCTAGCTCTGGGCTCCCCGGTATAACAGAGATATGGACATAATGATGAAGGGCCTCAAAGACAATTAAGGGGCTGAAGCATGTGTTGTACAAGAGAGGTATAGAGACCTGGGTACATTCAACCTGGAGAAGAGAATGAAAGCAGAAGGAAACTTACCAGTATTTATAACGGATAGAAGGGAAGAAAAAAGATGGAAACAGACTCCACTCATTTGTACCCAGTGAAAGGACAAGAGACAATGGGCACAAACTGAAATATAAGACGTGTCATCTGAACACAAGAAAACACTTTTTTTTTTTTTTTTGAGAACACTCAGACACTGGAAACTGTTGCCCAGAAAGGTTGTGCAGCCTTAATCTATGGAGACATTCAAGACCCTACTGAATACAGTCCTGGGCAACCTGCTCTAGCTAACACTAGTTTAGCAAAGCACTTGCACCAGGTGATCTCAAAAGCCCATTCCATCCTCAACCATTCTGTGATTCTATAATTTGATCCATCGTATACAAAAGAGTATGAATTTCACACTACACAATAGGAAGACTTTTAGTGTTAATCTTTACAATAATAGCTTTTGGAAACCAGTTTCACAGTGTTTGTTGATTTGTTGGGGGTTTTTTCTGCATTTTTCCTTTATAAATAGTTCCTGTCCAGCTCTCTTCAACTAACAGTCAGTTCATTTTAAATTTCAGTGAAGCGTGCCGTCAGGTTCAATTGCTATTTAACAGTAGCCTGCCTCTACAATGAAATAGCAGTAAAATAAGTGCCCTTCCAAATAAATCTGTCATATAAATAGCAAACACAATATATTATTTTGTCTGTTATCCTTTTAGAGGAAAGAAGTGAATAGTAAGACAGGATAATAAGTTTCATTCATTAACTTTTGGGAAACTAGCTAGTTTTCAAACACCTAACATATCTGAATGCATCTTAATTGTTTTTCAGAGGCTTTTGGTACATTTGTATACTGTCAAACAGAAAAAAGATTTTGTAGGAAGCAAGACCTGTCTCATGGCTTCTGTCAGCCACTGAATTATTGCTATAAATAACTAAAGTACTTGCTGTGCATTTGTGTAGTATAGGTTATAAAAGTTTTGAATTTGTTCAGTGACATAGGGAAGGAATACAGATATATATTAAAAGCCAGGAAGTGAGACAGAGTTTTTGACAGGAGGGATAGATTATATGGCATACAGGAAACTGTTAAAGATGTGAAAGAGGTTATGGGCACAAAAGCGTCAAAAAGTTGTACAGTTTTCTTCCAATAATAAACCAGCAACTTTCATATCAGACTTTTATTTAATTATCTTTCAGTTTTCTTAGTTTACACATGACTTACAAGAATAATTTGACAAATTTATTTGAGCAGTACCATGCACACTGGATGATTTGTGAAGCTTCATGTTTTCCATACATTCTGACATTCATTATTTATTAATTAATCTAGCCTACTCTTACAAGGCAAGCTATACTTCGTCTTTCAGACAATTTTTCTCTTTTTTTATTCCATATACAAAAAAAAGGTAAGACTTTTAAACGTATTTAACTGTTTTACTGATTTACTTATCACCTTTGTAATGTTTATTTTACTGTGCAAATAATGTATTCATTATTAGATATTGGAAGTTTATTAATGTTACTGAGATAGAACTCATTGCGACTAATTTTACCTCCATTATATTGTAATATCTTTTGACCCTGAAAAACTTGAAGATCTCTATGTATATTTAACTTCTTAATATTTCCTGTAGAGAGTGGGGGTTTGTTTTGGTTAGTTGGTTTTTCTAATAGTCAGGACTTGAAACAGCATTTGCTGAAGTGATGTATATCTTGCTATATGTTCATTAGTAGACTATATTGTCTTGACATAGCTGAGAGTATTATGCTCTAAGTGGAACAGGCCAACAATCCACTAATATATTCCCTCTACAGTTCATTACTAGACCTGAAAATTTCAATCAATAACAAAAAGCTTGCGTTAAGACTAAAACATTTCAACACAGTTCAATTTTTATTTTTTTTTCAAAAGCAATTATTATCGTACTTTGAATTCCCAGACATCACATCCTTACCTGGGGCTCACTGGAAGTCAATGGAAAAACTCCATTGATTTCAGCTGACCCACTGTGAGAGAAGTTCAATAATTAATTAAAAAAGAGTTTGGACACTGTTTGTCTGTAAAAATCACGACTGGAGTTAGTAAATATTTATTACTCAAGCTGAATATATTTACCTATGTACATATATACAGAATACAAATATAGTAGCACACATGCATATGTGTATAAAAATTAATATACACCTCCGCATATTATATCTCTCAGAGAATTAGAAATCACTGTGACAATAGCCTGATCCATCTGTCTTCTTTTAAATAGTAAAATAAAATATTACTAGAATGACTTTTATTAGGAACAGACTTTGAAAGTTACTACCACTACTTACCAGTTCATATACACAACTGTTAGCCTTTAAAACTTACATCCCAAATTAATTCCATATATAGTACTATGGAATTGCTGCCATATAGTTAGCACTGAGGACTGTGATCCTTGTCTGTTTTTAGTTGCTAAGGTCAGGGTTGCAACTGACCTTGCAACCCTGTCAGAAAAAAGAAGATTGAGCTAAAGCAGAAGTAAGAAGTTTTAATTTTCCTTTCATCTTTCCCATACATTTATGAGGATATCTCATTTATTTACAGTCAATTGTTCAAATCTTATAGGTTTTTTGTTCTCTCTCTGGCATAGATGTTATTGGGACACCGTTTACAAGTTTTTCTATGCCTCCTAGAGACAATTGCACACTTCTTTGTCCCTTTGTTGGTCACACTGTTCACATACATATGTAAAATGTGTATATACATACATTTTGTTAAGCAGTGTTACAAAATTTTTATATACTTCTGTTAGTTATCACTGACATTTTGATTGGAGGCTTTTATGAATGCCAGGAGGTTTAGCAGACACCTTTTGTAATACTCACGACATTAAGGAAAAGCTTAATCTTTCTGGTCAACATACATTCTAAAATGTCAATCTTTTATCAAAGTTAAAATTTAATCATTGTTAAAATCCCACTTTTAAAAAAAATTCACTGAAAGACCTTTTTTACATTAAATTAATGGTGACTGATTTTGGATAATTTGACTATGGTAAGATGTTTCTTTTATTAATTCAGGAAGGATTCCAAATCTGTCCCAAGGTGCAAGAACTGCATCCATTTCTTGTGCTTTCTCAGCTGCAAAGCTTTTTGGTTTGTATCTCTATAATTAATAGTTAATTAGTGTTGAAAAAACACTAATTGGTGGTGCTAGCAACAAGTGGCTACTAAGCACTTGTTCTTACTGTATTAATATTTGGGGCTCCTAGGTGTTTCATAAGCCTTATCCTATTTAAGTTTTATTATTTCCTAAGTAAATTGGTGCTACGACTGTATACATGCATAACCACTGCAAGGAAGGTAAAGCGGGGTGATGAACAGAGGTGATCTAAATGAAGTAGGAAAATAAATAGGCCAGAAGTCATGCAGTTGCAATACTATGTAATGTTAAATACAGCACCCAGTAATAGGACACTTTGAAAGGGCATGAAGAAACACACATCCAGAAGTTAGAATGTCACAGTGAAATGGTGGTTTCTTTTGCATTTGCCAATAAATTCAGTGCCTACAGACAGAAGGTGTAACATGCTTGTATTCTAAACAGTCACTAGCCAAGTTTAATCCTGAAATGCTCAGTTATTGCAGAAGACCAAAGCACTGATACTTTTCCCAGGCACTAACAAAACAGCTGGACTGGTTTTTCTGTTTTAATATCAATCTATCATTAATACGTAAATATACTGTAATCTCCTTAAAGAAATTTAGCTTACATCATGATGCAAATTAAAATGGATCTGTATAGATTCATATTCAGAACTGTAGCCTGAAGTCACACAAAGTTAGCATCTAACCTTCCGATTCTGTTTGGTCCTCCATTTCTTCCTTCCATCGTGCTCCCACCCACTGCGCACCAGTGCTCCCTTGTCCTGAGAACATTTCAAGGTTGAACATGAAGAATTGTATCCTTATTTTGCTTTTTACACTGCAAGTCATTCTGCTATTGTCAGGTAATCTGCTGACTTTGCAGAAAGCAAATGCCTGCTGAGGCAGATGAGTGATTCATGTAGTCTTTGTACCACTTGACACTCATAACAATTCAAGTATCTGTCTTATTTCTTATTACTTGCATATAAGCAATTGCAAATCAGGACCATATGTCTTGTATTAATACTCTAGAATAACAATACTCTACACAATATGTATAATATAAACTTCCTTATCAGATTAGGTGCCTCTTTATTTGTTTTTGTTATATATTTTCCTAAACATCCATTTCTGTCCATTCTGAGAGACAGGATTTTATACTAGATAAATCTAGGTCTGTTCCAGTACAGGCATTTTTCTGTTCCTTAGATACTCAGCATTTTCTTGTATGGCTAGTAATTTCTTGTAATCTGGTACTCTTCACGACCTATTATATAGGTAGCAAACAATTTCAGAACTTCTACTCATGTCAAGAAACTTAAAGGAATAAATTATTTTAAATCAGTAATGGCCAGAGAGCTTGGGTTTTTCTACAAGAAAAGCTACTAGGATAATCTTCTGCTAAGTGCCTTTCTCCATTATTTTTTGCTAGTATATTACACAAAGTTAAACTTTTTAAGTTAGAGGGGTGGCAATAAAAAGAAAGACAAAACTATAAACTGAAGTTGAAATTCATTAGTAAGGAAGAAGTTTTGTTCAATTTTTGCATGATTAAGGTATTTTTATTAATTAAAAGTGGAATGTTTGCATTTTTTCTTGAAAGTGCTGTGTAAGCATTATGTATATAATTTTCATCAAGGCTGCCTACTAAAAACGTTATGTGTGGCTTTATTGTTAGTAACCAAAATATATCGTTCCGCTGCTATAACCCAAGGTAAGCTTTTAGTTTATTACTTCAACACATTAATTAATTTATTAAATATTAATGATGAAAAAGTCATTCAAGTGATATTATATAGACAGCTTCAGCATTTCTAATGTGTTATTACCCCATTTATCAGCAGCTATGCATAAGATGTATGAAGCAATATAACTGGTAGATGAGGTATGTTCATACCATATGTTGTTAATCTAGTTAATGGAATAACAAATATATAGCTGGCTCTATTAGATATGTGACTTAACAATATGCAGTTATGTTGAAATAATTTTATCTTCCACAGAGAGAGTAATTACACTGTCTTTTTGATCTCAGATAAAGAATGGAGCATGAATAAAAATCTTTTTAGAATTATAATTATGTCAGGTTTTTGCTGTCCAAAACATTGCATTGACAAAAGCTCTCTCTATATAGAAACAAATATACTTCTTTTTAGATAAATATTTTGTAAAGTAATATTAAATATAATTAAATTTTCAAAATAATTTGTAAGTCTTTACAAATTGAATTTTACTTAACTCTCTTTAAATTTTCATTGTCTTCCTTTCGTTACCATTTATTGCACTGCATCAATATGAATTGTCATCTTCCTTCTGTTACCCTGAAATAAATGTAATAAAATGTCAATCTTCTGAGATGAAACTTTACTTGAATGTCAATTTTAGAAGTTGAAATGTGTTTTTCTAAGTTTAATATGTCATTGTTATTGACCTAAACCTCAGAGGCTGGAGACTTAAACTCGTGTTTTTATTCATTGTACTTATTGTACAATTCTCTAAGCCCTGCTCATTTCTTTTCCTTTACCAGTACTGTCTCTAGTTAGTTATAAAGTTATGTATTTATGAAGCTATGATTTATAAATTAACATCTTCTATTAAACGAGTGTGCTAATTATTTTATTTGTTCTTTTAATAATTTAAACCATAGCCAGTCAACTCTATTACGTGAAAAACTTGATGTTTAACGTTTCATATTGCAACTACCCTTTTGAAAGCTCCTAAGCTTCTTCAAAACTTTAATTAAGCAAATAAACCATTCAAAGGGAATATCAAAATCAATGCTGTAAATATTTTAAAGATAGTTTTTTGTTCTACATATTCCAACTAATTACTTCTGTATCCTATTATTTTCTACTGGATATTGCATGTATTTGTAATATGATGTTTATTAAAAAGACATCTGTATTCTGCAGTGTAATAAACCTAATCACAGGATTGGGCATGATTTATCAAAATACTGGGGTTTTTTATAAACTCCATTGTTTATCATTTCAGATGTTTTTACTTTAATTGGAATACTA
>JAOXNG010000001.1:173025140-173045140 GCA_028566535.1 Scolopax minor | reverse complement strand
TACAAATGGATGAGTGGAGACTTGCCAGTTTATTTCTCAATGAGATGCAAAAGCAAAAGCCAAAAAGGGAATCAAGATTAAAAATGTAACTTTCTGTACTAAATAACTTGCTTCTTCTTTCATGAATGTATCTGGTGTAAGTAAGAGAGTGCTGGATGGTCAGCTACAATATCTTTACCTGATCATGCACTTCCTTGCTAATTTCCTCCCTGTCATTTTTGGATCACTGCATCTAGCTGTTTCCAAGATGAAGACTGGACATATCTTGGGAGGGTATTGTATTTAATTGTAAATTCTTCTCCAAAAGGCAGTATGGCTTATAACTGCTTGGAGTTTAGGTTCTCTTTACCAAAAAGTCCTCCAAAGGACTCCATTCCAGGCTTTGCTCCTGTAGACATCCTCAGTTCTCACCCAAAGGCATGGAATATATTCATCAGAGATCTAAAATAAGTTGACCTACTGGTAAACTGGTAAACTATGCTATACTGGTGGGGTACTTTGAGTTGAAATATATATGTATGTATAATGTTTTAAGGGACACAGAGTAATCACATTTCATATGCCCAAAGGAGACCCAGGGCCAAGCACAAACTACCAGAAGGTGGGCTGCTCTGGAAGGAGAAACTCCCAAGCAATGAGGACACAGACCATACACAGGTCAGTCTCACCCCTATGCCTGGCAAGATCATGGAACAGATCGTCCTAGAATCGCTGCTAAGGCATGTGGAAAATAAGGAGGTGATTAGTGGCACCAACATGATTTCACAGAGGGCATATCATGCTTGAAAAGTCTCGTGGCCTTCTACAAATGAGTCACGGCATTGGTAGACAAGGGGAGAGCAACAGACATCATCTACCTGGACTTAAGCAAAGCATTTGATACTGTCCCCCATGACATCTAAAATGGAGGGACACAGATTTGATGGATGGACCACTTGGTGGATCAGGAACTGGCTAGATAGTCACACTTAAAGGGTTGCGGTCAATGGCTCAATGTCAAAGTGGAATGGGGTCCATTCCAAATCACCCCAAGTGACATGGGGTCCCTCAGGTGTCACTACGGGGACTAGTGCTGTTCATCTCTGTCAGCAACATGGACAGTGGGATAGAGTGAACTCTCAGCAAGTTTGATGATGATACCAAACTGTGTGGCATGGTCGACACGCTGGAGGAAAGGGATGTCATCCAAAGGGACCCTGACAGGCATAAGAGGTGGGCCAAAAGAAATTCTTTCCTGTGAGGGTGGTAAGACACTAGAAAAGGTATCCCAGAGAAGCTGTGAAGGCCCTTTCCCTAGAGATGTTCACAGCCAGGCTGGATAGGGTTTGGAGCAACCTGGTGTCCAGGAAGGTGTCCCTACCCATGACAGGGATCTGTCAATGATCTTTAAGGTCCCTTCCAACATGAACTGTTCTATGATTCTATGCCATCTGTTCTTGGGGTCAGAGTTTGGTCTGTCACTTTATTTACCAATTTAGACAAAATTGTTGTGTTCCAAATTAAAAGCTTCAGTACATGTGAGTAATGTGTCAAAGTGTTATCTTATCTTATTTATTTCATGTCTGTTAAAATCAGATTCTTATATTTAGAACCTCTCAGCTGACAGGGAAACATTCAAATCTATGCAAAATTTTAGTTAAGTCTGACAGCAGAGAATCTGAAAAGCCCCAACTACTAGCTTATGTTCTTAGTACTCATCTTCACAGACACACCTGATTCACAGATAGGAATGAGCTTCTGTCTCCTGGGAAGCCATATTCGACATAGCAGTTGAAAACAGCATGACAGCTTGAAGTCTACTTGGCTTTGTAAGATAGGTGACTAGCAAAAAAAAAAAAAAAAATAGAACTGAAAATTATACAGTTAAACTTAGAAAAAAAAACACCTTATTTTTTTTTCTTTTTTTTTTTTTTTGGTACTGCTGTAGTCCTAAAGCCTCATAAAGCAAATGAATGACAACACTCTATTTTTACCTACATTCACATTGTTTTCTCTGCACTGCATATTAGCAGTAAATTAGATGAGGGTTAAGAGATCCCAACAGCTACCTAGGTGCAAGGAGCAGAAATTTAAACTGTATCTAATAAGCCAAGTCCAAAATTCAGATTTGATACTTAATTTTAAGATTTATTTGATGTTGCATAGTCAGTTGGATTTTTTACCTAGTTTACCTCTCCTGCTCTCATTTGCATACTGGGTGCAGGTGCAGCCTATGGAGAACCCTGTTGGAGCAGGTATCCACCCGGCAGCCATAAAGGACACCAAGCTGCTGAAGGTGTGCATTGAAGGAAGCTGCAGACTGTGGAAAGTCCATGCTGGATGAGGCTCCTGGATAAACATGGCTTGTGGAGGGCAGCCCGTGCTGGAGTAGGTTTTCAGCGAAGAAGGGAAATGGGGGGAAGGTAGTTTTAGCTTTGTTTTTATTTCTCACTATCTTACTCTGTTATTAATTGGCAATAAATTAAATTAATCTTCCACAAGTGTGTCTGTTTTGCCTATGACCATAATCAGTGAGTAATCTCCTTCTCCTTATCCCAATCCATATATCTTATTTTCTCTCTCTTTTCTGCTGATAGGGATTGAGATAGCAGCTTATTTCCAACTGCTCAGTTCCTCTAAATGGCACTACAGTCGTCTGGCATACCAACCACCCCCACACTTTTCTGTCATCTGAAGACTTCTTGAGACTGTAATCTATCCCTCATCTGTGTCATTGATGAGAAGGTTAAACAGTGCTAACCCCAGTATCAGTCTCTGTGTTACACCACTGGATAGTGGCCTCCAGCTGAAGTTTATTCTCTCTTAGCCTGGTGGTTGAACCAATTTTCAGTCTACCTCACTGTTCACTTATCTAGTCCACACATGAGCAATTTGTGTATGAGGATGTTATAAGACACAGTGTCAAAAATCTTTCTAAAGTGCAGAGAAACAGCACTGTTTGTGCTTTGTCAAGAGATTGACAAGAACCCATCTTTTTATAAGAAACATTATTAATAAAAGATAAGGGAACCTGTTAGGATATTACTTAAGAAAACATGTTTGGGGAATGAACATGGCTAAAGGTTTAAATTGGGCACTTTGTCTTTAAACCTAGACCTTATAGGAAGGTTTTTTTTTTAATCAAATCATAGTAAAAAAGGGTAGAAATCTGATTAAATCAAAACTGAGAGGGAATGAAAGAATAAAAAGTTCTTTTGTATAATGCTCCCATTATACTCATACATTTGGTCTTTATTGTTGCTGTTATCATTACTTGAATAAAAGACTCTACGGAAAAAAATATATTAAAATGCCCTATTGGAAATTCAGCTCAGGCAGATAAACTTCTGAAGTGTCACATAACCAAGATAACATACCAAGAAAAACACCAGTAGAGCCTGCCAAGAGAAGGAAATTGACAGAATGGCCAAGGGAAAAAATGTATTCATGGAAGGTAAGGAAAACTCTCCAAAAAATGTGAAGGTCCTGCCAGCTCTCTGCTGGGCAATGCTACTGGAACTGCAGCTTCCTAACTGTCCTTAGTTCCTTTACAGTAAGACAGAAAAAAAAAAAAAAAAGAAAGAATATATTCTTGTGGGGGGAGAGAGGTGAGGAATTCAGGAATACATATAAAGCAAGAGCAATATAAGATGGTCGAAGAGTGAAAATATACTGGACAGAAAACACAGAGAGAAAATTTATTTTACTTCACTAAGAGTGTATAAAGGCAGAAAAAAATTAGGACTATCTTTATACTTAAGGTTAGGAAGGTGTAATTAGAAGCAGAAGAAATGTGACTGTCAAAGTTTACCATAATTCCAGGATCAGAGGCTGAAAGGTGGTTCATAGTAGAATAGAGTTGGACTTTTAAAATTTGCATATTTGCATTTGAATATGAAAGTCAGATAACACTTTATTCCCTTTGGCTTGTGACTTCTCTGTTTTATCAGCTCCTTATTAGGCCTTTGCAGACTATATTATGATTCGTAGTATAGCTTGTTCAGCTGATACTCAGTGCACACAAAGGCTTGTGAAGAATAAAAATCATAGACTTTTTTTCTCACCTTTCACTTTTTTCTATTGATTTGAGATGGCAAAAAAAGCTATCAGCTAAACAAAGACGAGTGTTTGACCCTTAGTACCAGGTAAAAACAAAATAAATAATTTATGCTTCGTATTTGGGTAAATCTCTTGAATATACAAATATGTAGAATGAGTTGCTCAGATCTGAAATTATAATGCTGTTTTTAGAGTTATGAATTCCACTTTTGGGAATAGAAGTAGACTCCTGTTTCAAAAAAGGTACATGTACAGAAAGGAAAAATATATCAAATATATCTAAGGTTTTTGTGGAGAACATTTCAAATGAAAATGAAGAGATAACTAGTGCTCCTTCAGCTGGCAAATCAGGCCCCAGCTGCCCTTTTTGAGTCTGTGAAGTTCAGTACCTGCACAATCTGGAAACAGAATTATTATTTATGCATAGGTAAGCTTCTGAGGGGTTAGGGAGCTCTTGTGTTTGCACATGTGAATGTTTTGCTCATGGACTCAGATGTTTTGCTGAATTTGCAATATTGCTTGTTGATGTCAAGACCTCTGTGGGAACTTTTTCTTTTTACTGGCCTCTAGAATATTGAATATATAGTACTCCCCTGAGCTTCACTCGAAACAGGTCTCCATCCACACTTACTTCCTAGATCATGTAGACAACAACAACAATAACAAAATGTTGCTTCTCTAGGACTGAGACAATTCCTACGTAGTTCTTTCTGAGTAACAGGCAACAGCCCAAGTTACCAAACCCCATACAGCTGTCTGCTCATACTAAGTATGTATCTGCTTCCAGATTGATTGGGGTTTGCTATTTAATCTACTGCCACCTAACAGAGCAGGTAAGGGATATTTCTGTAGTCAGCTGTAGTCTTGTCCAACTAGATTGCAAAGTGAAGTGCAAAAGGCCAAATAAGTGCTCTCAGTCACTTTGGACTGGCTGACAGATTTTTAACCACATCATACTCCTGTTAACTCAAATCAGAATGGTAATACTGTCTATCTGCACAACCCACTTGCTTTCATTGAGGAGAGAGAAATGTGCCAGCTGCAGCTCACTGCTGGCAGAATCTGAGGCTCTTGGCTTACAGAAATTGTAATTGGATACATGAAAATGTAGTAATGATGAGCCTACAGGCAGCAGAAGATAATACTGACTGTATTCTGTCCAGGCAAGAAATTTTTATCTCTTCCTCCAATAGATTTCTTCTGCATTTTATTTGATCAATACTAAATGGAAAGAGGAAGAAGCCGGAGTATACCAGGAGATTCTGATAGGCAGCAAAAGAAAAACAATTTCCCAAATCATCCTCATTAACACAATACACTGAAGAATAGGCAGCTTTAATGATTTTTTAAATATTGACTCTGACAGGTTGTAGTGAATAACACCTACCGTCTCAGCTGCCAGCAGCTGCCAACCGTGTGTGTAATAAATTTTCAGACCCTGTGGTGCTTACAATAGACAGCAATTTTGTGGGTGCTAGGGAATGCACCAAGGAATTTAAAACAAAAACCTTTTTATTTTTCTCCTGTAGCATTTCTGCTTATTATGACAGTCATAGCAACACAGTCAAAAGCTTGATCAGAGAAGTGATGGCTGCATATTTATAAGGTCCACAGCTCTTGTTTCCCAGTGGATTTTGTGTCATTTCAGTCAGAAAATTGCCTCCAGACAAATGCAATAATAAATTGGAGAAATCATTTTCTGCTTTTACTTTCACTGTTATGAGACTGAAAATGTAGGAAAGTGAGAAGATAGGGGTCACCATGAAATGCTTACTTTGGTAGCACTAAGTCACCTAACTAGTGATTGTTTCATGATAAAGCAAAGTCTTTACAGGAAAAAAAAATCACAAACAATTAGTGAAAGCCATATGTAAGAAGAGAAAGATGGGATTTTTAGCAGTTCATGAAAAAGGATTAATATATTATATATGTTAAGATTTGAAAATTATAAACATATTTCTGAAAGGCAGATGAACTATATACATCTAAATTATCTGAAGTCATTAATGCAAGATCCAATAAAGAATTGCACATCTGCAATGTAAGGTTGCTGAAACTTAAAGTAGATGCCTAGATTTTATGACATTTTATGAGGAATGATCACTATCAAGCGGTAAATGACCAATAATTTTAATTTATTGTGTTCAGAGTTACTGACAGACGATCACAAAGGAATGGCAGCCACCATTTTTTTACCCTTTTCTGGTGATTTGGAAGCTGAGTCAGAGTTTCAACAAAGTCTGTTTCAATTGCTTGTATTTACAGTACAGCAAATTATTCTGAGGATAGAAATAAAAATGTGATAGCATATTTACCTGGAATGCAGTAATAGCACTATTTTCCTGCCTCCAAGAATTCTTATAAATTGAGCTTCAGATAGTCTTTCAATAAAAATAAAATTAACTAAAATGAAATAAACAGGAAGTTGAGCTATCATTTCCGTGATATACTAATAGCCAAGCCCCTTACTGTACTGCTGCTGACTTTATAACTTCTGTAATGTGATTTTCAGACCCATGGAATTAAGAAAGATATCTTAATAGAAAACAACTGATAGCCTTGAGACTATAATAGATGAAGGAGGAATTCAGATATCCTACTTACTGGATAGATGTCTAGTTCGTTGCCTATAATATTAAAAATTGTAGAAAAGAAAGTTGAGAGCACTGTATTTGACCCATCAAATTATTTAGGTTCCATTCTTCCTAGTTTCTCAATTTAGCTTCTAGCTTTTCATGCAGGGATAATTTGTAGTATATGTAAAAATGCAGAATTTATTGTACTGGGGAATCTTAAGCAGGTATTCCTTTGGGATTCAGGATTTGAAATCCAAGTGCTTCAAGAACTTAGTCCATAGAACTATGGCCCACCACAGCCTAAAGTTACATTTAGGCTATACAATTACAAAATGTTCTTCATCAATTCTGCCTGCTAGAAAAAAAGATTACTTTTTTTTTTTTTGTAAAATTTTACATATTATATTCCTGATATTAAAATCCTGAAGGTGTCTTTGAAAACTGACCTACATTCAAACGCAGATCAGTTAACACAACCTTGATCTGTGAGTAGTGGACACAGAAAACTCACAGTGCCTCCATGCTTTTTGGAGTTTCTTTTGTGTAGGGACAAAAGAACTTAAATTATTGTTTATGCTATGTGATATTTGTAGGTCTCAAAAACATAGTCAAAACAAATAGAACTAAACTAGATAAGTCTCTTTAACAGACAGCAGACATTGCATACTTGATTAGTAATAACCAGAGAAACTTCTACCATAAGAATGAATCAAAGAATCAGAATGGCTAGAGTTGGAAGGCACCTTAAAGATCATTGAGTTCCAATGCTCCTGCCATGGGCAGGGACACCTCTCACTAGAGCAGGTTGCTCAAAGCCCCATCCATCCAGCCTGTTCTTGAGCGCTTCCAGGGATGGGACATCCACAACTTCCCTGGGCAAAGTCACAAACTTTAATACCACTGCTTGATAATAAAATTCTTTTTACTGTGAATAAAATTATCAGAGTATTTATTGTCAAAGTGTTCTTCAGTGTCTGTTTTTATAAGAGGAACAGAATAAGATGAAAAGTGAAAAATCAATTAAAAATCTATTCTTCTCTGAGGGCATCCACACTTACTGGATTCTGGATAGGTGAGCAACACCAAAACACGGTAACTTCAAACTGCTCTTTTTATTCTACGGACATTGAAGTCTAGATGAGCAAGAATGTCCATTCTATACATTGTTTGTGCCTTGATAAGGTGATTCTAAAAAAGTCAAAGGTATTGGGAAGTTACTAACAAATAGAAAATGTGTTTTTCAAGTTCTGTAATGTGTAGACTAATGACGCTACACTGGGAAAATTTAGTTTGTTTCTATTATGAAGCAGTAATTCCATTTCTGTTCAGCACTTCAGTGGACTAGAAAGGCAGTCTTACAGCCCTGCCAGATATGTGCATTTATTGCTATAAACAAAGAGTAAAGGAATGGAAGAGCTGATTCATTCTTCTTTTCAGGTACATTCAAGTATTAATTTAATAGCATTACTTAAGCATTTTGCAAACACAGTGTCTAAGCTCCTGGTCTTCCAAGGGGTGAAAAGTGGGGGAGTTTTCATACAAAGAGCGTTTAACGAGAGTTTAATACAATTGTGAGGTCTCATTTTCTCAGCTACTGCCATCGGCTAACAAAAAAAAAAACCAAACCAAACCAAAACAAAAACACAAACATGAAATATAGCCTTAGCCATTTTGTTAGGTTTTGACCTCTCCTAATCTTCTACAGTTTTCTGAGATTAAATTATTTAAAATATATTAATAAAATTTTATTTTCTCTAAGAGCTTTAATGGCAAAGGATTGATTCAGAGAAATGACTACAAAAACAGTTTGCTGACTTATGTCCAGTGCTGTTCTAGTTATACAAATGTATATTCAGGAGTGGAGTAATTACTGTGCAACTTTGTAAAAGCTTATGATTATTTCAATTAGGTTTAGCAGGTATTCAGATTTTCAGAAATCAACCAGTCAGACAATGAAATTATGTCATTAGTCCCATGTAAGTGATTGCTAAGTTCATCACTGGTGATGGGGAAAAATATGAAAGAGGAAAACATAAGAACTGAAGACATTTTAGCTCTGGTAATGGAAAAACTAAAATGATCATTTAAAGCATAAAGGAAAATACTTTGTAATGCAAAACTATTGTTAATATTCTCTTAACTAAGACAGTGCAAAGAGCTCTGGTGTGGTTACTGATAAAGAAGCCACTTTGAGGCGCCATTGGCGCCATTGTCGCCATTGAGGCGACAAATTCATGAAAGCAAGAAATTAATCAATGACATTACTTTTATTATTTTTGAGTCACCCACAGGTTGTTGACTATAATTTTATGTCAGCTTTTAACATCATGCAGAATGGAAATTCTCAAAAAATCTGGATTATATCTTTACCTTATCCAATAGGCTCATCTGTCTAAGAATGGGGAATTATTAAACACAGCCAGTGTTTTTATTTTGTCTAGAATATTAGTGTTAATGGGTTAATAACAAAAAATATGCAAAGAACATAGAAAGTAACCTTGTATTATGGTTTCAACAAAATACACTGGAATGACACTTTTTGCTAGTCAAATTTATGCACATCTTCTCCTGGCACCAATCTTGTAGTAGAAGCTGATTTTAACAACTTGGCATCCCCAGGGGAAATGCAGGTATATGAGTTACCTGAATGACACAAAAATAGCAGATGTTCAGTGAGTATCTATTCTCTTTATTCTGTCCTATTCTATTCACTAATTTAAAATGAACTATTTTAAGTCAAAGCAACTCATTTTGCTGTTTGTACCTCAGACCATAAAGTCTGCTCTGTCAGATGCAAAGATATAAGACCAAATCCTGTGCCGATTTGTATATACTGATCTGTTTCTAGGATTTATTAAATATTCACTGTTATGGCATTTTATTTTCAGTGAACAACAACATTTGATTCATATCACTGTAACAGTACTTTTATAAATTGGTAAATATGTGACCCTTAAAATACAGTGGAAAATTCCAGTGTGTGGTTTCTAGCAAAAAATATCTGTCTAAACCTATTCTCTGATATGTAAGGAATTTGCACAGCACTTACTTATCTTTGTTCTGTCTGACTATAGCAGGACAATCCAGGGCAAGCCCCAAGAATCAGTCTCCTATATTTTTTTCCTCATGAATACATCCCATCTACTTTCTCCCTTTCCTAGGTGATGAAATGGTTAGTACTATCTTAATTAAAAATACATATCTCCAATCCAGAGCTCTGCATATGCTTAATTTGTTGTGGTTTGTGCTGGGTAGCAGAACTTAGCTTCATATTGTAGTTTTGGTGAACACAGGATTATTTTTCTTTTTCTCTTTATGCAATATTAACAGGTCTTTCTGACCACTTCAAATGAGAAAATCCACCCTGGATAGCCTGCATTATTGGTTTGCAGTTCAAAGGTAGACTATCACAATGAAAACATGATTGCTGAACAATTCTAATATAAGTAAAATGAATGAATACATAAACTTCAGGAGAAGATGATGAAGACTCATGGCATATTATCTGCTTTTAGCACATAAACATTTATATTATTATCTGTTCTGGTTTCAGCTGAGATAAATTTAATCTTCTTTCTAGTGGTTTCTGTTTTCAGATTTGGTATGAAAGGAATGTCAATAATGCATATTGGTTTAGTTGTTGCTAAGTGATGTCCTAACTGCTTGTCGTGGTTGGCTGGAGTTAAACCACAACATTACCTTACAATTTAAGCAGATATTATACATATTTTTAAGTGAGGAATTAGACTGGAATAAGAGAGGGTGAGCGCATTAAAGTGTTTGGTGCCAAAATCCTATATTCATGGTTCAGGTTTGTACTTCCTATCAGTGTCATCTCATTCCCTGGACCAAATGGCTCAGCACATTTGTGGTTCAAAGCTGTCCATAAGCACCTTTATGGGCCCACTGGGTGTTACGATACATAGTACCCACCTTGTACTTTAGTTTGCTCTCAAAAAATCTAGTCTGAGGAGATGAAAAGCTCCCAAAAACCAAAGGAAAATGAAGCAAACAGAGATGGTATGGGAATTCAATTAAAAGAACACAATCTGAAACAAAATGCTGATGTAGACATAGCCATTAATAAGTGATTCACATATACATATGCGAATACAACATTTTCATACAATCTTACTCCTTCATTGCAAATAAATATAGAGATGGAGATAATTATATATATAGAGAGAGAAAGAGAGAGAAACAGAGATAGAGACAGAGACATAGTTCAGGGAAGTATTCTGATGGGAGCATTTAAAAGATTAACAAATCAAGCTAGTTTCAAACCTTAAAACCACATATCGTTACATTAATTAACAAGACATTTCTTGCAGATTCTCTGTTCAATCACAATATTCATCATAATTTTGACATATACAAAACTATTAGTCTTTAACACATATTCTACACTGCCTCTGAATATACTATACCACGTAGATAATTACAATACAGTTTCATTTGCTATGTTCCTTGGTTGTCCGCATGGGATCATTTGGGCCTGAGAGCACTGAGGAAAGAAGCCAGAACCAAAACAGTCTTGTCTTCTTTCCCTGATATTTATGATATTGTCCCTCTCAAAAAAAAGAGGTTTCTCCCCTGCTGCCTGCTGCCTGTGGTGATGCCTTGACCCATATTGAGACGAAGTAGTGTTTTTATTTAAAAAAAAGGAATCAAACTTACAAACTCCTTTAATTACTAATTAAATTGATCTGGAATATAAATAAAAGGCAGGAGATGCATTTAGGATTGTCTGTAACTGCCAATTTTCTTTACTGTGCTTTTTAAGTTGTTAAAAAGAATTATAGGCATTTTCTATCAAGAATTGGAAACTCCTATGTGTGTAGAAGAACACATGTAATCATAGAGCTTCAAGAAGCGGCAACATCTTCAACTAGTTTAGATTGCTCAGAGCCTCATCCAACCTGACCTTGAAGGGCATCTACCACCTCTCTGAACAACCTGTTCCAGTGTTTCTCCATCCTCATTGTAAAAAAATTCTTCCCTATATATAGTCTAAATTTATCTTCCCTTTGTTTAAAACCATGACCCCTTGTCCTATTGCAACAGGCTCTGCAAAAATTGACTGCCAGTGTTCAACAGCTCTAGGTACTACCACTTAATTAAAGCTAGTTAGTTCAGGGAACGCGCTTTCCTCATGGCAGTACTCAATGCTCACATTGCCAGTGCATGGTGGCAAAGGGTTGTGTAAGAGGGCTTGCAGAAGAGGCAAGACTAGAGCCAGGGGGATGAAAAGACAGCATCTGCAGACATCAAACAGGCAACTTGGAGAGATTATGGCCATTAGAAAAGCTGTTTTCCAGAGGAAACAGTCTGGAACAAGCGAAGAAGCAAGGAGTGTGTATGCTGAACTGGCCATAACCCACTAGCCCCAACTTCTTTCCAGGTCCCTGAAAGGAAACACAGGATCGTACTGAAAGAAAAGACAGGATTCTCCTGTGTCTGGAGACCCGTAAATCAAGAGGTGGAAACTTCTCCTCAGTAATTCTGGTGGTTGCAAAGATGACACATTTGCCCAGACTGTCTTTGTAGTAACCTTAGTGCAAAAGTTGGTAGACGTAAACCAATGTGCTGAACAGCACCTGAAATCTGCCAGGCAGCAAGTCCAGGATGCCAGGACAGGATGCTCCTGGGGGTCCTCACAGCCACATTCTGCACATCTCTTTCATGAACACCCTTTTTTCTGAGGCTCAATGATGTGTTGGGGAATCTACAGACGCCAACAGCCAAAACACACCAGCCTCAAACCAGTCCTTCAAGGCCAGTTCAGCGTAGACAGGTGATTCATCTTGGCATCCCTGAAACTCCCAGTGCATCAACCTGTGATCTAGCTAACAGAGAAAGACTTCCACGTAGCCTAGATTTACTTGACAACAGTCCAGAAGAGGTGATGTGAATTCCAGTTTTAGTGGCTTAAACTCCATACTGGCCTGTCTTTTTTCTTTTAATTTCCTTTGGGTGTTACACCACTGACTGCAGTACAAATTGTATTATCAAAGATTTTGTCTTGCTGGTTTTAATTTTTTTCTACAGCTTGTTTATTTAGCTTCTTTAATGAAAATGTCCCAGGCAGAAAGGCCCGGGAACTTGTGAAGGAACTGGGACACATACGTCTGCTGAGAAGCAAGAAATGGTGCCATGTGTTTGTGTGAGATATATTCCCCTCATCACTACACCAGGCAAAACATCCTTTAGTTTGAGCATGCTGTCTTTCACCTGTAAGGGGGAAGCAACTCTATTGGTGGGGTTAAATGCCAAGCTCTAGGGTACAAAAAAGATGCAGGGCAGCTACCGAGATGTAAGATCCTCTTTATTCTACTCAATAGGCCAGTTTTGTTTTGATCTCTGGTGCACCTGAAAACAGATTGTCTTGCAAATGATTATCTCATCCCAAGTGCCCATAAAATGGCAGACACCATGCAAAGATTCACCATTGAATTAAAGATGATAAGCCCCTCTGCCCTAGGAAATTGGCATTTGGAACAACAGCACTCACCATAGACATAGGGACCAGGGCAGACTATGTCCTCTCTTCTCACCTCTGCAAAGACAGGAGAAGTCACGAGGGCTGTGTGCATCTGCTGTCTCTTCTGGTGCACTTGATCTGCTGGTTGTGTGGTGCATGGCTGACGGCTGTGCCTTTTCTTTGTCTCCATAAGGCTATGTCAAGACTTTTAAACAGACAGCTGAAGGGGAAAAAATGGTTGGCTTTGGATTGAATTAGTGTAAAAAGGAAGAGGTTTTTGTTTCTCACCCAATGAAGCAGAACCAAACTAATTCCACGTAGTTTGGCAGGAAATATTCCTTTTGAGTCCAAATTAAATGTGCTACTTCAGGCACTTACAAGAACAGAAAGGAAATTACCAGCTACAAACAAAACAGCAAGAGGAAGGCATTGGATCCCTACATTTTCCCAGCTTGCAGGATATGAGAGACCTATATTTGTGAGCACCTCTGTCCCCAGAGCCATCCACTGTGAGAGTGCTGTGAGAGTGCCCAGGTAAGAAACATTTTGCACCTGAAAGTGCTTTTACACTCTCTTCTAACAGAGCTCACTTTGTATAAATAGCTTTGTTAAACCCCTTCAGCTTCAGTTGGATTCAAAAATATCATAGAAAGAAGAATTTGGCCTCAGATATCTCAGACTGATGATCTTACAGTATGTTTAAGTATTACTCATAGCTGTAGGTGAGTGGAAAGATTTGTCAAATAAATAATTACTGAGAGTATCAGATTTTCCTGATATTCAAGAAGAAGGAACAATATCATCATTTTGAAGAAATTCTATTAACTTTTGAAGCCCATTGGGAGGGGAAGTAAGAGTAATGAAAAACTAAGAACAAACATTGAATTATTCCTCTGAAAGAATAGCTGTTGTGTACACACAGACAGAAACCCACACCTGCATCTCTTAAGCATGAATATCTTGATGGAAGCAAAGCAGTGTTAACAGCAATGGCATTTCCTCTACTATATTTAAATTGTCTGATTAAAGTGAATAAGCCAAAAGATGCTTACCTTAATCTCCCCTAATTTTAGTGGGTATTCATGGCCATGTTCTTAGTTAGCGTATGGTATTTAAGATCTGGATCACAGAATTTGTAACTATTTAGGCTGTTATCCTTGGTATCTCTTAAACGGTGCATCTGGCTAATTCTCACAGCCTGGGAGGACTGGAGCCAGATAAGCCAAGCGATACACCCATTCTTTCCAGTGCTTATCTCACCTGCACTCCTGTTGCTCTGCTGATTTTGTGGGAGGTGGAAAGCACCTTATGCACTGGGCCTGGCAAGGGTGATAGGCAAGGATGAGGCTACCTAATGAGTCAGAAAATGCCTACAGGATCTATCTCTGTCAGGCAGTGCTGCTGTAAAGTCACACTTCTTTTATGCAACTGCCACTTATGTTGTTGGTAACTGTGCAAGCCATAACTTTGGCAGCCCCTTGGTAGAAGTAATAGTTTCATAAGTATGAGAAGTTCTTCAACAACTTCTTAAAGATGCAAGGGCACCTTCATGTTCAGGTACTTTGTACTCCACCTTTCTCCATGGCTGATTTTGCATGTACTGTGAATAATGACAATAAAACTGAATTTCTGCTTTAGTTGGAGAGTGCAGGTGTGGAAGTGGTGGGGTGAGCCCAGTCCCACAGCACCAGCAGCAGGAATCAGGCTTCAGACTGGAAAGGGGTGTGGAACACTTGTTCCTCCTGCCCCACACCTGACATACATCAACCTCACACCAGCCCCACACCCACAGCTGCCTCCTGGACTTCCCAATAGCTTTTAGCAAACTCTTAGTGAACATGAAAAAGTCACAAGTATAAGGTACCACAGGAATGAAGCTGGGGTTGGGGGCACTGAGAGTGAGTCCCCACAGTGGGTTTTTCCAGTTACAAGTCCCACATTGCGCTATGTGATTTTTCTTCCAGACATTGTTGTCACTGGCTCAGAAATTACTGTCTTAAAAAGGTCTTTAAGGCATGGTTTCTTCTCATATTAATATGAACAAATGTTTCCTTCAAACCATCCTTATGTGTGTCACAGCCTGAGTCCTGACAGGGCCAAAACTGTGACCCAGTAGTTGCCAGTTGCATTGTCTAATTTTATCTAAGTGTAGGTGCACATTCAACATCATACAATAAAAAAAACATGCTTCCTTCACCAGGGATTCATTATCTCTTCAGGTCTCACAAAGCCCATAAAGTTTCTTGGGATTTTGTTCTTGGCTGAGCAATCTGGCCACATTTTAGTATGTAGTGATCTCAGGACTCTGGGAGATACTTAGATAGAACGATGCTTTAAGCTTAACTCTTTAGCTCATCTTTACATGGAGCCCTTCAAGACTGTTATATTGATAGTTCTCTGCCAAATTAGAGAAGTGGCAATTATATGAAGCGCATGCTGTCAGTAGTGGAAGAGCAAAACAGTGTGTGTTGGGTGTATGCAGCATCTGAGCAAAAATGTGACCTTGAGCCCCTGCAAAGCTGGAGAAAAATTTAGAGGTTAACTTCATTTAATACTTTTACAAGCTTCACCATGCACAGAAATCTAGCTGCAGTTACTGACTACAGACTTGTCTCTCACATCTCACTGGTGTCCGTTCAAAGTCCTTTTCCCACCATTTCTTTCCAATGCAGGATTATGAGGTACTTGATTCCTCTGTGCTTTTTCATGTCAAAAATGTTGTATCCTTCAGAAGGCACAGAGCTGGCCAGTCCTTGCTGATGGAAACACAGCTGTGCTTCCAGCTCTACCATGGGCTCTGTTTCCACTGTGTTTTCCTCTGGGGCAGACAAAGATGCCACTGGCAGAGGGGCAGTTTTCTGTGACAAGGCAGAAGGTTAAGTAGTTCCTTTGTCTGGTTTTCTTTGGACCCTGTGGAAGCACTTGCTTGGTGCGTGGCAGAGGGCTCCAGACAGTAGAGATGGAGTTGGGCATGGCTTTCTGCTAACAATTTCAGGTATGAAAATGTCCCTTGTTTTTTCTGCACAAAGCTATTTAGGGAATGACAGAGACTGTAGGTCGAGGCTGTGCCTCGGATAAATGCCTGCCTCTCCCTGGGACTCTGCCTGGGGCAGGGCAGATGCTTTTTGCTAGGATTGCTGTCAGGGGTTGTCACATTGGCTTTAGAGGGTTTGAGGACTCTCAGCTCATAAATATTTTTGGACTCACATTACAAGTTATATGTTTCTTTTAACTCTCCAATCAAATTGAGGTAATATATGGCAATGGAGAAGAAAGTGATCTTGACATATATTTTTTAATAAAATGGTCAATTGCTCTTTGACCTTGACCTGGATTTTTGCTATGTCCTATGAGATTTAAATACTTAGATAAAAAGATACTTGCTTGTAGACCTATCATTTTCCTCCTCGATGTCTCCTCAGTCATTTCATTCTTATCAGTTCTGCAGTGCTGCAGTCACATGGAACTAGCCCTGAAACTCAAGATGGCACATGCATCCCCATCACGCTTATCTGGATACAACAGATACTTGCTTGTCTGATGATTTCAGCAGAGCTAAAGGCTCAAGTGAGGCTTTAGTGACTATTTATATGAAGAAAAGGGGATGTTCCATTGCATAGGTTTTCTCAAAACTTGCAAATTCTGTCACTTTAGGGCAAAGCTACTTCTCTTACAGCGTATGTAATGGAGCTGCACTGAAGGTAGATCCTAATCCTCATGTAAAATCATGCAAGATTTATAGATTTGTATTAACAATGTTTGATATCCCTTGTGGCAGACCCACAGGTTATTTCATAAGAAATAATAAGTGGGCTCCTATTCCTTCTCTAGAAAAAAGTTTGATCCACCACGTCATAGAGTTGGCTAGGAGTACGTAAAGCAGGAGATCTATGGATGATAAAAAGGATGACATCATGTTTCTGGCCTGCTCTCCATTTGCTGCTGCCTGCAAAGAAGTGTTTTAGGCAGACTGCTCTTCTTCCCATTTCAGTGCCCAAGCCTACATGCAGGGATGAGATGGATCATGACCAAGTCCAGCCCTGGGCCACCTTATTACCCCTTAGCACAGCTCTTCCCTCTATGCTTGCAGGGCCAGGCACAGAAGAGCAAGGGGTGCCCACTCCTCCAGCTACAAACTGAGAGAGCCCAGTGTTTGGGAAGGGTATCAGGTGTTAGGATTAGCTGAGATAGCTGTCATGTAGCACTTTGCAAATACAGGTAAACGTTCCTACAGCTGGGCTTTGACTCCCAGCTTTTCTGACATGATCAATTAAATTAGGATATTTGTGGACGTGCTGGGTAGCACTGGTCTGACAAGAGGACATTTCCACTATTGTGTATTTACCTTTGCCCAGCTGAGGCACTCAAGGTGACCAAGGGGTGGAGGAATAGGCCCTTTTCTCTTGCTCTTGGACAATGCAGAAATGATCCTACAGCTCATAGCATGCAGAATTGCTGCAGCAAGGCAAGTGAGTCCCCTGTCCCCAAGGGGAGCATCAGCTTAGTGGCAGGCATTGTGTAGAAACAAGGCACTGACTTGCACTGTCATTTTACACTTAGCAGTTTTTTGCTGCTAAGTCTCACCAACACTTGCAATAACCACTTGCTGTGTGGGTAGGAGGCTTTTACAAATGACCGTAGAGATTTAGGAGCACAGGTCAAACAAAAAATCACTTCAGAATCCCAGTGCTTAAACACAATCCTACTGGTTTGTAGGAAATGGGAGGACAAGACTCATTTTTGACCTACGTAACTCCATGTGCCAGGCTTATGACACGGGGCACTTGCTGCTTGTGGTCATGAGAAACTCCTTCTGTGACTGTTGGTACTATCAGGAAATGTCAAAATTTTCGGTATGGTCAGAAACACCACGTCAGCTCTCCTGACATAGACATAGAGGATTTTTCCAGTGTAAGGAGAGATGTCACACCTTGCAAAGCCTTGAAGCCAAGGGTAGCTGGTGGTCAGTAGGGGTCAGGATTTTCATGTTCCAGCAAAAAATTTGGCACTTACCTCCTATGAACCCTCCTTTCTAATTGAATGGCTAGTGTGTGTAGACTTCTCTGAATGTCTCAGCCTTTTGGAAATTATGATACTGTTACCTCACCCTTCTATCATGTATTCTAACACTTCTCCTCTTCCAGTGTTTTTCCTACTGTGGTGCCCACTTTTAAGTATTTGTGGTAGCAAAAAAATGATAAATCTCTCATGGGGAACATGTTTAGAAGCCTGGATTTCACATATATCAAATTCAGACAGTGAAACTCGTGGAATGCAGGGTTCCCCGGGAAAAAATGTGTCCTGAGCTACGGAAAATGAGTTTTCTTCCAGCTCTCATAAAGTCTGCAGAAATCTCTGGAAATCTGTAGGCTGCTCACTGGATGACCAACTAACTGCCGAAAGTCCCTGGGCTTGCAGTAGAAATTCCAGGCATTTCTGAAAGAACTGAATAAAAAGCATCTGTCTGAGCTAATGCATAATCTCTTTTGATCTGAGTTCAGATATGAAGTTTTATAGAGGTTTATGTCAATCAGGGTATGAAACTATCATAAAATATGACAGTAGATAATACTGAATTTATTACATCAAAGTCAATGGTATATAACAACTTTACTCAAAGGGACTGCATCAAGACTTACCCAAATATTTTTAGCACATATTAGAGAACCAGACTTCAGGGTGGATCCCTTTTTTGCTATATATTTATGTCTGCTTTTATAATTTTCAGGCAAAAGTGATGAACTTTGTCCTCCTGCAGAACATTTATGGTACTGATAGAACTCGATGAGAAACCTTCAGTCAGCTTATCATTGTGTCAGTGCAAATTATCAAAAATATCAACACTGTTCTGGAAAAGGACATGCAGGCTTGTCTTGCAATGTTTTTGATCTCTCTGAATCTGAGCTTCTCCAGAGACAAACCAGAAAACCAGTCTTTCAGCAGGTAGTCAAGTCAACACTGCTCTATCAGCTTCACAGAGAGCTAGGACATGGTATTTTAATGGAGGGACATCAGGCAGTGAGTTGTATCATGTCTCTAATAGCAGCTGGTTGATTGTTTCTACTAGAGATGTCCTGTTTCATACTGTTAAAATTACTTGCTGAACCTTGGTCTTTATAAACATATCCTCCCTTGGTCCCCCTCTCTGTAACTGTGATGGTGCTACCTGTACAGACCTCCTCTGCAGGAGTGTCCCTGCTCCCATTCCCACATCCAGAGCTGGCATGACTCCTTCCTCATCCCAGGAAACAGCCTGAGTGTATTGGAGCTGAAGGTGGTGTGACAAAACATCTCCCATCCCACCAGTGTTACAGCCACCTCTATAGAGGAAGGTTTTCCCAGGCTGGCTCTAAGCCTCATATTTCCTGGGAGATGGAGTGTAATGAGAGGAGAACCACCAGGTCCAAATAGCATCACCCATCATGATGTGGAATAATTAAGCACAAAGGCAAATAGCAACTGATGGTTGTCTAAAAGTTTTGTGGTTTCATCCCACTTACAAACTTTGTCCACAGAACTGAAGGTACTGTTATCTGGTAACCTTCCTGTAAGCAAACCCAAAGGAGAATGGGCAGAGACGTTGATTGCTGGGTTTGCTGTGCTCATCTGAAGGGTGGGTTACACTTAAACAAGGCTGATGCACATTGCTGAAGCGCTTTGAAATAGTTTCCACTGCTGCAGCTTTCTTCCATAATGTTAGTCCAGTGAAAGAAATGAAAAGTCAATGCTATCAATTGTTTTTCTGGGTAAACATCTTACAACATTTCCTACAGGAGGAGCCAATTTTTAGCTTTACTTATGTCGTACTTGCAAAGACTTAATTTGTTTTTCTATTGTTTACAAGATTTCTTGTTAAGGAGAAAAAGGTTGTTGTACATTTGCTTATTTGACTGAACGCCAGGGAA
>JAOXNG010000001.1:173010948-173022569 GCA_028566535.1 Scolopax minor | reverse complement strand
CCACTCCACAGTGGTCAGCACAAGGCAGCATGTCATTTTAGGACACCAGATGCTGATTTATTATCTGACCATTACTCCCCACAACTGCTATTTTAAAAACTGTTACATATGTTCATATTTATAACAAGAAAAACATACATATGCACATGTGCTTGCATTTAAATATACATGAATTCCAATTCTAATTTTTTCATAAATTACTTTTCAAATAAATTGTTCTCAACATTTTCCTTGACTCCTGGAAATAATGACAAAATACTGAAAATTGAGTTTTCTATACCTTCAATCACACATATGTTTACCTTAAAGCAAATGCTCAGGAGTTTTCAAGATTTTGGTTCCAATTACTGATGAACTTGGCTTTCTTTTTTTTTTTACCATTTTTAATTAAAAAAGGAGGATGGTTGGCTGTTGGGCTTGTTTGGTAGCAATGTCTTTACCATCCCTATCTTGAAATGTTAGAAAACAACCAGACAATAAAAGTATTACACCAGTACTGACAACCCAGTTCTGCTCTGGTAGCTCAAACTTGTACTGTACACTAACAATAAACAGAGGCAGATACCTACAAGTAACTCATCCCACTGTTAATTTAAAATTGAACCAGCTGTACATTAAATTGTATTACTTCTAGTTATTTGACACATTCTTTAACACCCTTGTGCTAAGCACAAAGCAGGTTTAAAATTTTATTGCTTTTGGAAACCTATCAAAACAAAGTTTTAACTTATATTTTTATTAAGGTAATTTGAAGAATAGTAGCAATTGGAATTTTAATTTACTCTTATTAAACTACATGTGTATAAAACTCTGGCTTAGTTCTAAAACCATATGCTTCACCCTAAAAAGCAATGAACATTTTTCTCCAGGAGCACCGAAATCTGAAGTTCTATGTCCCTACTTCTCTCCTGACTACATTAAATTTGTCTTAGTGAACACAGATATTACAATATTTCCACTCCTGATAATTTAAGTTTCCTTAGGGAATCATTTAATCTCTCAATAGAGAGAAACAGGCAACCATAAATAAAGATTTCTTTAGTCTTATGGTAGATGTCTAAAATTGATCAGATAAGCATTTCCAAGAAGTACTATATTTTCTCCATCTTTTATAAAGAGATTCTAATCAATTGGCTTAGGTATTTAATATCTATATTATAGACACCTAAACAGAATTTAAATGAATCATGTCCCCGTATGTGATGGTGACATAGATTTTCAATTTTGAAGGTAAAATATCATTCTGATTTTGCTTTACTTACACATCTCAGACTGTGTACAGTCAATAAGATTATTTCCCATTAAAAGATAGATTAAAAATAGATTTGACAGAAGAGAAAATCTAGGTTCTATTGCATTGTCCAGTGAAATATTGCACCGGTACAGTGTACAGAAAACACAGAATTATTGTTTAAGTGTATAACAGAATACACCCCAGTAATGATTTGTTCAGGAGTTATACAAGAATAAACTACAATCCCTGTGTTGATATCCGCAATTTAGGTGTTCTACAGCATGCAAAACTCTTCTACTGGCATGTTGTAATTTAAATTACAAAAATTTTAAAAAATCATATCTTTCCAATAAATATATATTATTATCCATAGAAAACTCTAGGCACATTATTTAACCTCTAAGCCTAGGGCTTTCTGCAATGATAATTTGGAGACAGACAATAGTATTACTTAAATAAGAGGTGTATGGAAGTTTGCCAATAATATGATATAAACTAGCAGAAATCACTCATCTCCCTTTAAAGGAGAAGAGAAAAAATGACTTGTCATATGTTCTTTAACATTAATTATAATGAGACTGATGGAAAAATTTTGGTCTTATTACTTAGTTTAAAGTGCTGGTTGCACAAACAACAGATTTTGTTATTGATGGAATAATTAAATGGCATAGTAACTACTTAAGCATTGAACAACCTTGACTGTAGAAGTACTTTAACTTCCTCACCAAGATTTTTATTAATTAGTTATGGAGATATCTGTCTCTTTCAGCTGACTGTAGAGAAGCCTGGATGACCTTATATGTAGATGGCACCTATAAAGTGAGATGAACTCTCTTCCCCATAGCTTGTATCATAATGACTGTAAAATAAAAGACAAAAAGCCTTGTTTTAGAGGTGAGCAATTTTACCCACTGAAAACCCAACTTTCTGCTGAGGAGAGGTGGAAGCTGGAGAGCTTCCAATATCTGGAAGGCTGAACATCATTCATAGGGAACAGAAAATTATGCCAGAGATAGTTTTCTCTACTACTTCTCTACTGCAAACCAGCAGACAACTTAGAAAAGGTAACTATGCTTCAAAAAGAGGCATCATAAAGTAGTACTTCTAGAACTAGAACAGTCTGACATGAGAAGGATTTAAAAAAAAAACAACACTGAACTTCTAGTTCTTGGAAAAATATTGTTTTGAACAGGGCAACTCTTATGTAATATTGACACTAGCAAATAGAATAGTCTAAGGACCACTGTGTGCTCCGAGAGCAAGTGTTACAGCACATCATGCATCCATATGACTAAGGAATCTTTTCCCCAAGAAGCAGAATGGCCTTACTCCTGTTATCTACTGAAATGACTCATTAGTTCAAGCTCCCTTTCACATTAGGCTTTTTTATTGTTCAAAGAGTGTCAGCTGATAAACATTGCCACCATGTCAGAGACCATCTTAAAAAATTAAAAGAAAGGTAAATTCTTTATGCTTTCTCGAGTCTGTATTCAGGTCTTGTTTCTATTACAGACATAACTTAAAGGTGCTAATTTGGGATGCTCAGTTTCTTGTAGCAAAAAAAAAAAATTAAAAAAATCTTGTGTATATTCTTTTAAATTCTTTTCCTTTTTCTCTCTCTAAGTAAGGAACTTAGACTTACATGCTCTCAATTACTACAGTCTGTCTGAAAAACCTAGAAATAAGAACTTAACCTAGAGTAAGGGATTTGAGCTACTTGTTTATAGATCTTGGTAGAGGATACATAGGCACTATTGCTGCCAAGAAGATCCAGCAAAAAGTGCATGCTTTTTAAAAGCAACTGTCAAATGGTAAAAATTCTAGGTCATCTTGCATTATCCAACATGTAGTTGTAATAGTCCTACTACTTCAACCTAAAAGAATTGCTAATAAACTTTTGCTATGTTTCTGCTGAGTATGTCTAATATGCTCATTTAAATCACTATTCTAATTAGCTTTTTCTCCTGTTACCTGAAGACAGGGACAACATTTTGCATTTGATTAATCTTTACCTCAGAAGTATTGGATGTTGGGACATAACATAAAACAATACACTTCCATTAATAAATACTATAAAGAACTTACTTGTAGATATTCATTGCATAGAATAGATGTAAGCATGGATTTTAGAAAAAAAACACAAGACCAAAATACAGGAAGAATTCTTATCCTCAAGTTTCTTGCTTCTGGAAAGTGTGCTTGACATTTGATTGAAGAACTATACAAGAATCTTAGTTTATAAGCAGCTTTAAGAGATTCTGAAATCCTGTAGGTGTGTAGATACATACATTTATAGATATATATATGAAAATGAAAAAAAAAAACAAAAAACAAAAACCAAACACCAGGACTGAATTCAGGCACTGAAACCTGTACGATATATGCTATGTATGGGATTTAGGCTAAGGAAATATTAAACTACAAATATTTGCAATCCTGTTTATAGTGGCCTAGTCACAGTGGCTTAAAAATCTGTAGGTATGTGGGTGTCTATTCAAAAGGCAGAGCAGAAAAGTTCTTGGCTAGGACTGGGAACCAAACTATGTGTCAATTTTTATTGAGTCAGTAAAAACTTGCAAGCCAGCAAAGTACTTCCTGATTTTATGTGACTTGCTGGTGCCTTCATAATGCAGATTTTGAAGCTCTTTTGTGGATTTGGACTATAAATGCTGTATATTACAGAATGCTTGAACTCTTTTGTCTCATAAGATTTATTCAAGATTCTTGTCAGTACAATCCACAAATTAATTTATTCCCATAGTAGACATGAGGCAACAATAATTCTGTCAATTTGCTGTCTCAAAGACTGTCTTCCTGGTCTGGAGACCTGTCTGTGACTGTGGAAAAGACACAGTGATGTTAGTAGTGCCTGAATGGTTGAAAGGAAGACTCTCGAGGAGAAGAGTACTTTCTCCCTCCCTGATGATATGACACTATCTCAGCATGGTCAGGAGCATGTACTCAGACATAGAAAAGAAAACTACCAAAGGCTGATTAAAGAAAGCACAGTCCTATGCCAGAGTTTGTGTTGCACACAGCACAAATATTTTCCTAGTCATCTTTTTTCAACGAACATCCATTTGCACTACTGGTATTCCATATTAATATTTTGAAAACATTTTCCTTAAAATTGAAAATATCAGCAAGATTTTATCCTTGATTTTTCATGTTTATGTAGACTACATAAATCCAGAGGAAATTTTATTATTAGATATTATTATCTACTATTTTAGTTCTTTAATCTGTAATATTTTGGGGGGCTGAAATAAATAATTATTATGCTACTCTTACTTTTCTTCATTCTAAGACACTAAATCACCTTTGTTAATATATGATCTATTATTCATTAGATTTTCTTTGTACATACTAGAGAAAGTTCTTTCATCACACTGTTTCCTTGGGGCAATTGAAAGTATTATCCTGCAGGGTGTATGTGCTTCTTGTGATTTTTAGTGAGTATTGATTTTATTAGATGAAAGCATAGCTATAAATTTTCTGTATATAAATAAACCTATATCAATAGAAGTCACCTGCTTCCCAGGGAACAAATTTTTTCCCCTGATAAGGACACAACAAAAGAACTGGAGTGTACCAGAATCTATTTATGACACTTCATCTTACTTGTCCTGAGTACTGAAATGTCTTTCTGAAATTAAGGCTAAACCAAATTTTTCTTGAAGATTAAAATTACATATAATTTCATCTACTTTTATTTCTGTATTTTAGAACTGATTTTAGAGTTAATAGGTAGTTTCAGTCTGTAGTATTAACCCAATTTTTTATCTATAAATAAAGCCCACTGATCAGTGTGCACATCTGAATTTCTGTGGTAAATCTGTGGAGTCTGTGAGTCTATTATATTATTTTAACTCAAGAGGATTCTGTTTTCAACCTTTAATGATACATGCTTTTACCTTCTGAGGTCTGTAGTTCAGTCCAATTGTGACTAGCATCACTAAATATCAAAGTTTTGGGATTCAATTCATACACAGACAAACAGTACAACCTAGATTGTGATATTTTTAGCCACAAATTGTGTTCTAAAAAGACTGGGAATATAGCATTGTCCACTACATACACACATACCAAAAAGAACAGAGAAATGGTTGTAGCAGATGAAGAAGAATATAGACACACTGGAATTTCTTGGAACATACAATATAACTTTTTCGCCTTCTTTAAACTTCCCATACCCAGAGTTTAAAATCTGACTGAATGAGGTCATCTAGAGGCCTGAAGTATGACCCTCAACTTCTAAGTTGTTTTGTCAGTAAGGCAGACATAATGGTACTTATCCACCAAAGCTAGTCCTCATAAGTACTGCAAAGATTTACAGCTTGGTTAGTACTGGTAGGATATAGGAAATATGAAAGCAAAAAAATAAGCAAAAAAACCCTGTTCTAGTCTACGATTCACCTCATTGCACATCTGTCTAAGTATCTGTGAGAAAAATCTCACTGTTGACGTGTATATTCCCAAGTGTTACAACATTCAAAAGAATGATTTTTTTCATCAATATATTTTGGGTTTATTTTTCTCATTGTACTTTTTATTTTGCTTAACTTCTGTTATTTTATTTAATTTTCAAAAAAAACCCCTTAAGATATTCTGGGTCTAGTATAGTCAGGTGAATGGGAGGAGTTTAATGAGGGGAAGACAAGGCAAGGCAAGTTAAGGATATCTGTATTGTAGAAAAAATTAAAAATATATAATTTGTTTGTGCATGTGTGCATGGCCACATGCATACAGACGTGTGTATGCATATCAGTGCTGGTAAATGAGTCAGGAAAGTAGTATGTAATCTAAGTTAATAATTCAGTTGCAGCAATATCAGTTGTAGTTTATTATCCTTCATTGCTGAGTATAGATAATTCATCAAGGCCTGGGTTTATTACTGTAAAAATTTTCCTTATTTGAAGAGAAAACAGTATTTACATATGAATGTACAATGTCAATTTAGGGCATGAAAAATATTTTACTAGAAATAATGATTGGGTGTCATGCACCTTCAGCAAGTTTGCAGGTGATACAAAAGTGGAAGGAGTGGTTGATGTATCAGTTGGGTGTGCTAACATCTAGAAGCACCTCTATAAGTATAAGAAATAGGCAGGGAGGAATCCCATGAATGTCAAGAAAGGTAAATGCAGTGTCATACATCTGTGTAGGAATAATCCCATGTACCGTTGCAGTCTGAGGACCAACTGTCTAGAAAGCAGATCTGCACAGAAGGAGCTGGGAATCCTGGTTGACAAAAGTAAACACAGCAGCAATATGTCTTTTCAGTAAAGAAGGTCAACAACATCCTTGGTAGCACCTGGTAGGAAAAGCATTGCCAGCAGTTTGAGGGAGATGAACCTTAGTCTCTACTCAGCCCTGGAGAGCACACCTTTGGAGTGCTGGGTACAGTCCTTCATTTCCCTGTACAAGAGAGATACAGTACAGCTAGAGAGAGTCCAGTGAAGGGCCACTGAGATGATTAATGACTTGGAGCATTTGTCAAAGAAGGAGAGGCTGAAAGCTGGCACAGTTCAGCCTTTGGAAGAGACTGTGTACAAATATTTGATGGGAAGGAATAAAGAAGACAGAGCCAAACTCTTCTCAGTTAAAGTACAAGAAACAATAGGCAGAAAGTGAAATAAATGAAATTCCACCTGAACATAAAGAAAAACTCCTTTATAATGATTGTGGTAGAACACTGGAATAGGTTGGCCAGAGAGGCTGTGGAGTCTTCACCTTTGGAGATATTAAAATCCCAGCTGGAGAGAGCCCTAAGCAAACTGCTTTAGCTGATGTTACTTAAGCAGTGGTTTGGAACAAAAGGCTTCCAGAGGTCCCCGCCATCCTCAAATACTCTATGATTCTGTAAAATAAACAATTCATAATATGTATTTATATACACTTCTAATAAGCACAACAGAAAAGCCTTATCATAAGAAAGATAATATAAAATGGAAATAATCCTGAATATACTAAAAATTTTTAGCATTAGGAAGATTTCTTACTAGCTCCATGAAATGTTTGGCTCTAAGTATTTCACATTATTTGCCTTTATTTCACATTACATGCAATTATATCTTGCACTAGATATTCTTTAAGGTATAATGAAAATTTTTTTTTTTTGTAATTTATCACAGTAGAAGCTGCTTACCTATAATTTCCTTTCCCTTCAGCAGGTAAAAATAACAATATAGGTTTTATAAAGGGAAAAAAAATAGTAAATGTTTTTATGTTGAGTTTGATTTTTGTTTTTTAAAAATTATTTATTAAGATGTATTTTAGTTTCTTTGGGTATTCATTTTTCTTGCCTTTAAGTTTTAGTGTCAGTTATTCTAGGCCTCTTGACTTGTGGAAACTAGGAAACCTTCTTTAAGTGTATGCAATAAATTTAGATGTGGAGATGATTTCACGTGACAGGTTGAGAGAAGTATAAATTACATATTCTCAATTTTCAGGGCCACCTGTGTTACTTTGAAATTCAAACATAAAAGAAAACTGACTCTGCTGAAACTC
Organism: Scolopax minor; assembly: GCA_028566535.1. Lineage (NCBI taxonomy): Eukaryota > Metazoa > Chordata > Aves > Charadriiformes > Scolopacidae > Scolopax > Scolopax minor. Next base: position 173,014,825 of record JAOXNG010000001.1, on the reverse strand, counting down.
TGTGGGATTCTTTATACTAGGGGCTATTTGAACAACATTGAACAAGAAGATCTTTGGGAATATATTTATCTCCTTGTTAGAATTTCCTTTGTTCTGATCTGCACTCAGGACCCTTGAAGGCTTAAGGGTTTTGAAAATCATGCATAATACAATAACATAGTTTCTGTTGTCTTTCCGTTGCTGAAGCAGTGTTGTCTATGTATGTGGTCAGACAAGACCCAACAGCACACTAAAATGACACTGACTACCTCTAACCCATACTTCTCAGTGTCAAAGAAAGAAAATCCAGACTCACATACTCATGGCAGTTCTTGTGTTTTCCATCCAAGAGTCCATTCAGGACCACTGAAGTTAGGGTAAGACAGTGAGGATGAGAAATGTTAGATACATTCACGAATCAGTCTACTGAGTAGTTTCAGATCTATAATTGGGAGACATAATTTAGCATTTAGCAGGGTGAATTGAAACAAAAAATTTAAAAAAAAGGAATTTTATATTTTTTTATAGGCTTTATGGCATAACCTATGTCTCTCTCCATTGACCTCAAAAGGGCCTAAGCAAAAAGATTAATTTACATACTACTTCTCGTAAAGCCTATAATTAAGTGATATGATGTCCTCTAAAGAGTGGTCTTTATCTCTAAAAACTGACTTCTCATGGTAATTGTTTCATATTATTATGTTTTATGAAAAGAAAATTTGGGCTTAAAATGATCAAAACCAGTTTCTTTTGTGAATTTTTTAATAGATTTTGAAATTATAATGTAAAAGGCACAATTCAGAACTACTCCACTGTGCAGCTCTGTAACTATTTTAATTTATTGCTGCCCTTTAGCCTTTTTAGGTACTTTGATATTAGTCATAATTTTTAAGGCTTCTTTTTTTTTTGCATTAATTTAAATTTAGTCTGTTCAAGTTATTCAGGTAGTTTAACATTTCTCTGTATTCCAATGGCATTTTCTAGACTACTGTTAGAAAAAGAAATTTGGTAAGAACATATGTCCACAAAGGCTGCAACTTTAGGGAAGCTAACTATTTCATTCTCTCAAATGACATTTTTCAGTGTCAATATGCTAAATATTGGAGGTGAGGTTTATAAAAACAAATTGGTTTTAAATAGTTCAGAAAGTCCATTTTTAATTCTTTGTGTTCATTATAAAATTACAGGAAATACTTAGACTTCTAGGTTCCATATTATTCTTCCTGGCTTAGCTGTCCTACCAAAGAGTGATACTTTTTGAATTAGATCTACTGAATATAAAAGATTTTCTTTTCAATCTTTAGCAATTTCCTTATGTTTTCCACTGGGATTAAGTGTTACATATTTCCTTATCTTCTGTACTTTTCCATTCCCTTGGGAGTCTGTGGAAACAGAAGGCAGCATCTCTGAGCAGTGGTGAATACTGTGTGATCCTTATAGAACTCAGGGAAATGACCAGGGTTCCTCTACAACTATTTTCATTGTATTCTGGTAATGTTTCATCTGTGCTACCAAATTATTAAATTTAGAAAATACATTAGTGATTTAATAAGGCAGCACTGAATACTCAAATGGATCCTTACCATCAGTGTTATTTCAATAATAAATGCTGGGCTTATATTTCTTTTTCATTTCAAGACTGGTATTATTTTGTGTATCTTGGCAAGTTAGTTACCATACAATGAGACCTATATTTCTTGAAATAAGACGGTATCAGCGCTTTAGCATTCAGCAGTATGTAAATGAAAATATGCTTTATGCTGTCTCTTCAAAAAGCAATTGAAGTCTACGAGAAAAATGTCAGTGTTGGAAACTCCTGGATGGAAAATAAAATTCTGAACTCCAAGAATAAGATATTCAAGCTCTTCTGCTCGAAATGTCAGTGCTGGTGATCCATATCGAACACCAGACTGCTATAAACAGTAAGTGAATAGAACATAGATAGGGGGAAAATGATGTGGAATACTGAAAAAAATACAATAATGCACTATTAAAGCCACTATTGTTTAATCAGAAAGACAATATCACAGAAATGGTGATTAAAGTTTTAATAACATTCTGGACAATTTTTGCTTCTACTTATAATGAAATCATGCAATGATGTGCCAAGCAGAAGTAACTTATGGCACAAGCTGGTACTGATATAAAAATAAAAGAAGCTGAAAAATATTCTGGTTTAGTATAAAACCTATTGATTCAAGCTACTGTTTCAGTAGGACAAGATACCTAGGAAAACACTCTTTGCAACTTAACCTAAATTCAAACTTTTTTTTCTGCTATAAATTTTCTCTTTTCCTTTTTGTTTTTTCTTTCCTTCCCGTCCCCCCTCCCTGCCCCCCCATATTTTGAGGACTTTGAGTATGAAGAGATATACCTTAGCTCTTGGATGCAACTGAAAATTAATACCTTGTCTCTGTAAACAAAGGAATTATATGTCTTATGTGACACAGAAGGAAATGTATCCATCTAACTGTGTCCAGATTTTTTCTTAACATCATGATACATAGATTTTTAAAATAAACATCCTTCATTTTGGTCCTGAGAAGTGTGATCTGTGAGTCAACACAGGCATAAGCTAAGTATAAATGAAAGGCATTATATTATGATCTATTGCAGTGTTGTATATGTAATGAAAATATGCAAAGGCTGGCAAACCTGAAACGTTTATTACAATATCTGAACCCAAAGTAATAAGAAAATTTATAAAAGCCCATATACTAGTCTTTGTCAAGTAATCTTTTTCCATATAAAACTTAGCAAAGTTGATATAATAATTGGTCATCTGCAAATAATTATTAAGGATAATTAAGGGGGGTCATTTTTTTTCTACTTCAGACTCAGAGTTGCTTAGTAACATAAATATCTAAACCTAAACAATTGTATTGGTTTCCTAATTTTTGAAAGTATAAATTTAAAGATGCAGAGTGTGTGTGACATTATTTCTTCACAGTTCACTAATCTGAAGCTCACTTCTAATGTTGTGACCATGACTATAGAAATTTGTGACCTTTAGTTTTTTCATAAGATATTGCATATTCATTTCTGATTTTCTGAGTACAAAAAAAACCCCCCAAAACTCAAACCAACAAAACAACCCATGGGAACAGAGAACAGAAGAGTCACCCTGAATGATACAGTGAATAATACTCTCCCTCTAGCAATCAGCTGTTCACTGCTTTTTTGCATGTAATACCCATATGTAAAAAATGCTTTCAGATCAGATATGCTTATCTTCATATATTTATATTAGTTCTTCAAAGTTACGTTTTGCATAAAAAAATATATATTTGTACTATTGACAAACCTGCTATTGTTATGCTTTACCTTTTCAAATAATCAGTTTGAACTATCTGAATGTGTTACTTTCAACTATATAGCATTTTATACACATGTATTTTTCTCATCTTCTATTCTGATATATATAAAAGTAGTTCTGATTCAAAGTTATAAATTTCATGTAAATATGTGTGAATAAGGTTTATTTAATTAAATGAACACTGATATATTCAAATCAGAAATGAGTGTCCTCATCCAAAGTAGGTATGGGTCACAAAATCACTGACTCCCATCCCCTTTGGAGACTACTTAGTAAACACAGAGTCGTAGCCTGACAGAAGTTAATGTTAATGCTCCCTGGAGCAGGATTAAATTACAACAGCTGACAGCTCTTTCCCCTGATCATGTATTTGTTTGTATTAATGCTATTCTACAAAATTAAAGCTTGCCCACAGAGTGAGCCATTAAGGTGAAAATACTCAAGAGAAAATAAGAGAAAATACTGAGAAGCTCAACATGAGCTGTCAGTGTGCACTGGCAGCTCAGAGAGCCAACCTTGTTCTAGGCTGCATCAAGAGAAGTGTGGCCAGCAAGTTTCGGGAGGTGATTCTACCCCTCTACT
>JAOXNG010000001.1:172959368-172984204 GCA_028566535.1 Scolopax minor | reverse complement strand
TATATCAATACCTGAAGGGAAGGTGCAAAGAGGACAGACACAGGCTCTTTTCAGGGATGCCCAGTGACAGGACCAGAAGCAATGGGCACAAACCGAAATACAGAGGTTTCCTTCTGAACATCAGGAAACATTTTTTTTACTGTGAGGATGACTGAGCACTGGCACAGGTAGCCCAAAGAGGTTGTGGTGTCTTCATTCTCAGAGATATTCAAATGCCATTTGGACATGGTCCTCAGCACTGGGGTCTAGGTATCCATGCTTGCACAAGGTTGGATCAGATGAACTCTAGAGGTCCCTTCCAACATCAACTATTTTGTGATTCTGTTATCAAGTGTGTTTAACAGATGGAAAAGTAGGCCAAGATTCATATTCAGGCTTAATGACTGAGGCAAAACTGTTTTCCACTGATTTAAACACTTTATTTAATATTTCTAATAGGAAGAGTTTGGGTGTTAGCATTTAATTAAAACATAAGCTGGCATGACACAGATGAAAACTGGCATGTGAAGTAGGTGACATTTTGGGTACTACATAGGAAGCTATACAGTCACTTGTTGATTTACACAGCCATGTGACAGATGAAAAAGGTACCACTTAATAATGGGAATAAGAATTCAGGATTACATGACTGTTTCCATTTCATTCTTTTGTTAACTTTTTCCATGGTCATGTCAGAATCTCTGGATTGTGTTTGAGAAACAGACACTTTTTTTTTTTTTTTTTTGCAACAGCATATAACCAGAAACAGAGGTAAAAAATATTTATGTACAGGGTTCATGAACTACTGGTCACAGCAAATGACCTTGGAATCTGAAAACATTATCCAGCCAAGCAAGCAATATTGGATTTGTGTCAGGAGCGCAAAATATTTAAAGACAAATAATAGAGGATCATAGGCAATTCCAGCATAGTGTGTGTAGACAGTTTGGCAGCTCTTAGATTTACAGCATCATGGTTCTATCTGTATGGGCATAAACCAGTCAAGTTGTTCTACAGTGGGTGTCATAATCATTTTACAGGGCATTTAAAAAAGAATATGCAACAAGGACACATTTTCCCTAAGGGAAGCCATAAATAAGAACAAAACAGTTTCTTGAAGAAAGAGTAAAGGGCATTTAGCCTGTCAAAATGCATTCCATTCTCTGTATTTCATTTTCTTCGTTGTGCTATATAATCACTGCTTGTTGAATGATTCCAGTGTTTTTCCTTGAATATCCTTGCCTAATAGGCTATTAGGTATATTTATTATTCTGCAGAAAGTAAATTGCTTCTCAAAGTCTGCATAATATGAGTTTGTTTTGACTTCTGTGTATGCTAGTTTGCAGTGTTACGAGTCAGGTAGGTTCAAGATTATTTCATTTTTTTTGTGCTGTTTAAATTGTGTAGTCATTAAACTAATGTTTATTTTCATACTCACATGTGCACAAAAATAACCAAGCAACCACAAAGATACAGTCACAGTATAAATGGTAAGTTTAAACACTGAAAAAGAGAACAGTGCAAACCTAATGTGTTAGAAGAACTCAAGTCACACAAGTTGTGCCTGATTTCCAGTTGACTGATTGCATGCTGAATGGATAACCCAAAATAAACAAGTTCTGAAGTACTTATAAAAGCTAGGTGTACCCCTTTTCAACTGAGTGGTCTCAGAGGTCCTGTTCTTTTATTTAACACTTCCTTTCTCACACTAGAAAGCTCATATTATTCTTTTCAGTGGAAGGAGAGGAAACAAATTGTAGCCTCACGTGAGAATTTCTTGACTAGTGGAAGACGAAAGGTTGGCTATGGTGAGACTTAAATCTCCCACTTCCTGAATCACTGCTACAACCCTTTTTTTAGCTCTTGGTGGAGATAGCTTCTCAAACTGTACTTAAAAATGAAGAGATACATTTGCATTCTGCTGTGAAGCTTTTGTATTGTCGGCCACTTCTCTGAGCACTTTCAAAATGCAAACCAGAATGGACTGGCAAATGGAAATAGAATATCATCTAGTTTCTGTCGTCTAGTTTCTACATTATAATTAGGTTTGCCTGGGAAAAGGAAATTTACTTATACAGTTACAGGTTTAGGAACAAGCAGATGCTAAAAGCCTTTTCCAGTCACATGAGGTATTTAGATTCGGGATCATGACTTTTTCAAACAAAGTTCAAATGTCTACTGGCTACTTAATTTCTGTTTTATATCTAACCCACATCTTTTGGGTAGTTTATGCCCCCTTCTTTCTGGTGTGCATAAAGCCACAATGTATCTGGGTGTTTCAAAGCAGTTACAGGTCTTAATTGCAGTTTCTCTTAAGATTTCTTCACTTATTACCAAAAAAGAAAATGTATACTCTTTAGAGCCAGAATCTGAAGCCTATACCACATAATCAACAAGCAGATATTGGTATTAGGCTTCTCTACAAAATATGGAAATACAGTACATTATTCTACCCATCTTATTTTTTGGTGTTTTCTGCAGACAGAAAAAAATTGTATACCTGGGTGTTTGTTGTCTTTTTTTCCTTTTTTTCCTTTTTAGTTTTATTTTTTTTCAATGACAATTTCAGGGTAAGGGCAGACCCCATTTTTATGAATGGAATTGAAAAAATGCAGACACAGAAAAGTTTCTGAGAATGTATCAGACTAGGCCACTGCATAGCACTAAATAAAGGTGAAGTTAAGAGTAAATGTGCAAAAACCAGCCTGTAGTGTTACAGAGGTCTAACTGAGTATGCACTAGACAATTTGTCTTACTGTGACTCACACCTGATCTACAAATGTGAGCACTCTTGATGATTCAGCAACCCTTAATATTAAGTCCTGTATATTGTTTCACTCCAAAGGGAACTGCACAATCAATGGAAAATAAAAATGGTAAAGGACTAAGTCATTTGACTGTTAAACACAAGCAAATGACTTTTTGCTTTGCACACTTAGACCCGCAGAAGAACTATTCCATCTGCAGTAAAGAACAATAGAGAGTTCACCACCAGACAAGGTTGTGCTCACTCAGTGTTGGGATATATATAGAAATTAATGACTCATAATCTTTTATCTCTGGTTTCAGAGAACAATCCCAGTTTTCTGGAGGGTTATCAAGAAAATACTTTTCATCCCTGGGTCCAAACCAAAGCATATGAGTGCAAGCTGATAACTGAGACTCTGGCAATCTCTTCTTAAAATACAAGCGATTTGTTTAAATGGAGTCAAGTCATAAAATCATTACCTCAAAAAGAGGTAATGAGAAGATTATTTCCTATCTCAATATCAATCTGAAATATCAGACTAAATGCTGATGGAAGTTCTCAGTGTTCCTTAGTTCTGTCTATAAAAAAGTGAAGCAAGTCTGTGATAACAGGCATCTGAGTTGAATGTCAAATGCACAAATGCAATAAAAGTGCATTTATTTTTCCTCTAGATTTCCTGTCCAATGCTGATTAAAAAATGAAATCCACTTTCTAGATTATTTTACCAATTTGTTAGAAATAGGAAGATTCCTAATAATTGAATATCTGTTTACTGGTTTGTTTTTCTGTTTGGTGCTAGTGGAGGTAATGGTATGACAAATATATATCAGTATGATGGGAAAATATTCTTTCATTATCCATATCAGATAGAGGTATCAAACAAATTAAGCAAATAAAATACGACAGAGTATAAGATTGTCTTATAAATTTTCCAGCACCTCTGCCTGAAATTGAAACTGAAGGAATCGCACATTTGTATTAGCTTTTAGAAATAATTTATTTGCACTTCTTCGGCTCCTTAGAATGCACTATAAAGGAATATGGCAAAATTAAATCTGGAGTCATAACAAAAAAAAAAAAAAAACAACAACAAAAACAGACCTAACATAACACAACTAATTTATTTTTGCATTTGATGCCAGCTTGCAGGTCAAATACACAGTGTTTGGAAGACATGAAGCAAGGCAAATGAGAAAGCACTTCTGTGGCATTCCACATTTCACTGACTCTCCTAATTATCACTGAGCAGTGTTATATCCTACAGCTAAAGATCCAAATCCTGCAACCCATTTAAAGTTATATTCATTAAGAAAGTTCATACTGCACATGAGATCAAAAGAAAAGTGGGTATTCAAATCCAAGGTATATCCTTTTCAACTGTGTAGGTTTACCTTCGTAGGTTTTCACATATTGATACCATAGGATCTAAACATCTAAAACGCTATTACTGAGCCTACCCAGAAGGCATTGAGTGTTCAGAAGAGAAAGGGTCACATAATAACACACATTATTAAATTACTCATCTATTTAAATTTTTGCCCATATTGCTTTAATTTATAATGTTAAAGATATTGTAAACCAGAAAATCTTAAAAAACAAATACAAACATATACAAATAAATATATATAATGCTAAGACCCCAAAGTTTCTTTCCAAAGAGTCTTTCTATTTTAATTCAAAAAACCTGTATTGCCTTTGAATGTAAATAAAACTAAAATAAATACATGAAAAAATACACATAGAGAATTTGTAAAAGGAACTGGGAATGCAAGATACACATCCTGAAACAAACAAGGTGATCCTTTTTAAAAAGGCTGAAAAGGCTTCCATTGGGAATAAAATTGTTGAGGAGGTCTGAGATAGAACAATAAAAACTTGGGAGGTGCCCAAAATTAAAAATGGCTTGAAAATATTGATTTATAGATTAAAATTATTTTTACTTGGTGTTGGGTAATTGCTAGTTTTACCAGCTTCTCTGTACTGTCATGGGCAACTATTTAGGCAAACGGATGTGCCCTGAAGGAAGCTGCAGCCCATGGAGACCCTATACTGGAACAGACTTCTGGCAGAAGCTGTGGTCCATCTAGCGAAGCCTGTTCTGGAGCAGATTTTCTAGCAAGAACTGTGTGGGGAACCCATGGTCCAGCAGTCTGTTCCTAAAAGACTGCACACTGTGGAAAGAGCCCACGCTGGAGCAGTTCTTGAAGAATTGCAACCTGGGGAAAGGACCCATGTCGGAACAGTTTGTGGAAGATTGTCTCCCATGGGTGAGACCTCATGTTGGAGCAAGCAAGAGTGTGAGAAGCAGCAGAAGCAACATGTGATGAACTCACCACAACCCCCACTCCCTATTCCCCCAAAGCCACTTGTGGGAAGGAGAGCCTAGGGAGAAGGGATGGTGGGGGGAAGATATTTTTACTGGTTTTTATGTTTCATTATGCTACTCTGTTATTAACTGGCAATAAATTAAATTTCCCCAAAATCAAGTCTGGCTTTTCCCTATTGATAGTGAGTTGATCTCCCTCTCCTTATTTTGACACATGAGCTTTTATTTTTATTTTCTTCTCCTGTTCCGCTGAGGAGGGTAAGTGATAGAATGGTGTGGTGGTTATCCTCAATAGGTAGATAAAAATATTTTCTTTTCCGTTGGGCAGTTAAGCAGTATACAGGCAGTATAATCCTCCAGAAGCTTAATATCAACTGCTTGTATTTCATTTCCTCTTACACATGTTAACTATATTTTTCTTCATTAACAACATTTAAGTTATTTAAAAGGGAAGTGCAAGAAACTTCCTCTGTTTGAGTGAATTTGTCAGTTCTTTTGGTCGTTTAAATCTAAGCATATACTCGTGCTGGTCACTGTTACTACATTATTCTACACTTTCAAACTGTGGTTGCAGGGTTTCATACACCAAGGCTGTAGTTTGGCAGGTGGGATTCATCTCACCATTACTCTACATGATCTACATGATCGCTTCCTATATGTGGCTTTGATATCCTAGCTCCCATTAATGGAGGTAGGAATCTAGTCAACATAGTTCCTGATTTCTAGAGAGGTATTCAAAAGATCAAATAGGCAGGGTGAAGCTTCATTGACTGTGCAGTTACAAGACCAGTGACAATAATGTAAATTCAGACATCTAGTCTTATTTAGATGGATTTTTACCATGTCTGCCTATATGAATATTTTTTTTAATATATCGGCACGCTGTGCAGCAATACAGCAGTTGCAACAACAGAAGCACTTGTATGAACAAGATAAAGGTCAAGATTTAGATCAACTAAGTTTTATGTTTCTCATGAAGGCGCTTATTTAGGAATGTAGTTGGCTTATGGGTTCTGTAAAGTCAATAAAGATAGTGGATGAACTTGAAAGGAGAAATCTACTTTCCCACGTTTCCAGACTTTGCTATACTACTTATGGATATCCTGTGAACCTAGACGGGTAAGATAATAACTTTTGCTGCTGCAAACTGTTTGTACAGATGTTTTTCCTGTTTCACCACTGATGGGGTAACACAGTAGTTTTGTAAAAGGGAATCTAAAAACACAACTTAGTTATCAAATACAGACATACCTTTGGCATTGATTTGAGTTAGCATTACAACTTCTGCTACTTATTTTTGCAAAACTCTGGCCAGATGTGTATTCTACATTATAATATCTGTGCACTCTTAATGCCAGGCAGACATGAGGAAAAAAATATGCCATTGTTTCCAAATGCAAACATTCTTACATTATTATACAGATTTTGTGACATTGTAGCCCTTATACAGACTTTGCTACCACTATAAAGTGATTAGTATTCATGGTGCAATCTTACCATATGCTTATCCAACTGTTTGTATCTGTTTTGAGCAATGTCTTTGTTAGTAAATCACAGCAGTCATCTGTCCTTCAAAGCAGGACTGAAGCAAAACCAGCCAATAAGCCACCGTCCACTGGCAGAGACTGTGACTCTTCATTATGATATTTGGAAAGACAAAGTATGAAAGAAAGCACAAGGTGTTTCTTGGTACATATTTTTAGCCTTAACATTACAGCTTTTTATTAGAATATTTAGAGTGGAACCTGTAAGTTTTAAAATGTTATAATGAATTTATAACCTCAATACAAATACATAAAACATGGTGTAATTCTTTACTTGTACTAAAAAAAAATAAATTCTTTCAAAACAAAAAAAACACCCCAATATCTTCCAAGTATGCTATCATTTAATATTGTTGGAGATGTAATAGAAGTAAAATCTTTCTTTTAATTAATATTTTGTCTCATTGGTTAGATTGTACCAGAACATCTTGGTTCTTCATCTATTCAATTCAGCTACCACTTAGCACCTGATTGCAATCACTCTGGATAGTTTAATAAACATTTTCAGTCACCCAGGATCATGGACTCGGATACAATATTTACTGCATGACTGGCTTTTCCACAGAGCGTTATTTTTATCCCCTCATTGTCAGTACTTTGAAGGATTTCTTATAAAGATTTTGTCAGGTTCTCTATTTTAAAGGGAATTTGTTATAACCAGGACCAGAGGTAATTAGAAGTGGAAATGAAACATTTATTGATTTCATATCAAGATAAGCCACTTCTATGTTTAAAAGTAGTGAAGAAAAAAGGTTCTAATTTAAAGAAATCTCCTACAATAACCTCTATGATATGAAGACATTTGATCAATGCTGGAGAACAAAGTGGACTCTGAAGGTTGTTTTGTGGTTTTTGTGTTGTGTTTTTTTTTTTTTCTCAGAAATGTGTCATTATTGAACTGCAAAACTTAAAAAAACATATCTGCCAATATCTAAATATTCCCTCACTTGCTTTATGGTTTCTCCCTTGAATATCTCATGCGATCTTCATTGTTATAATATCTTGATTCATATTCTTTGCCTGCTATTATGGTCTAAAAGAAGAGTGAAAAACTTGCAAGGATTAGTAGTAGGCTACACTCTGCTATTTGAAACCCTTATCTTTAGGAAAACAATGTTCTGGCCTTAATTGAGCAAAGAGTATACTTAAAGTTGTCAGTTTTTAAGTTCACAAGCAATTGAGACAGGTATCTTAAAGTAATATATAATACTAATAGAATTATTTAATTCTCAAATTCTGATCTCATTCCTTGAGGGGAAAAAATAATTACCTTTCCTATCCATATTGAGATTATAATTTGGTCCTCAAGAAAATTTGTGCTCAGATTCTGTCTGTGAAATCTCTTCATTATATCTTTCACTCCCAAGTAGTAACGATAATATTGACATTGTAAAGTTTTCCATTGCAAATGCAGGCAGGTTACTGGAAAAAAAAAAAAAAACATAGAAAAAAAGATATTCTAATAGACTATAATAGAATAAAACCATTCCAGGAGTTAAAATAAAAACTATAAACAATTAAATTATAAAATACATAATGAAATAGTGCATGTAATGAAAGAATTATATGATTTTGAGAAATAAAAGCCTTCTGGAATGATGAACTCCAAATAATCTACTCTGAAAGGATTGCAGTTATAATCAAATTGAAACAGTAAAAAAGACTATGTAGAATTGAGACTTACATATATGTCTCTGAAATTGGAAGGGCTAGCATTTGAGGTACTAACTTCATTAATCACAGAATACTTTAAAGGACACTAGGAAAGGCTAAACAATATGGAAGAGTGGAAGACTAAATTAGTACCCATGTCAAATTAAATGTCTAATGTCTCTGGTCATTGAATATTCAAAATGCAGTACAGCTAAGTTTTTAATTTCATATCCATATTGAACCAGACAAATAAATCTTTTAGCAGCTCAGTTAGTGAAATTTTATCTAGCTTACAGTAATATTGCAATGTGATCATCACAAAATCCTAGAGGATACATTTACAAATCAGAATGAGCAAGCGCTGTGAATAGCAAGACAGTCAATAAAGTCAGTTTAGCATATGTCTACTTGTTATATAGACAAGAACCATTATACACTAACAAATTTGTTCCCACTTTTATGAAAAATTAAGAGATGTTATAACTAGAAAAACATTAACTTGTTAGCCTTCAAGGTTTTGTTGCATTTCAATGCTTTGCCAACAAAGATTAACAATTTTTTCTCTAGCATTTGTAAATGATTATGCCACTTTTGCCTCTCATTCCCTTGCAAAAAAGTTGATGTATTACACAAAAGTTAACTTCCACATCTTAAAACCTAATGAGGCTGCAATTTTATGTCTTTGTCTTGTAGTGAAACAAATGGTGCAATTACATTCCAAGGGGATAATAGACTCTAGGGGAATACAGATACTCAGCAGACTTATATGAATGCTTTCCAGGTAACCAGTTCCTCTTTTATTATTACATTTCCATAAAATATAAAGGTGGAACACTTCTTCAAGAAACTAGTCTTCAGAAAACCATAAGGCAATTTCTCCTTTTTTCTCTGACTTACTACCTTTGCAGATATATATGTAAATGTATATATATAACTATTCTATGGATGACTCCACCTGAATAACTGAAATGTGCAGGCAAAAAAGGGAGGTGTTCAGTGATGTAAACACAAATAATTTCAGCAACATTTCAGGCACTATGGGATATCGTGGTTACCATTCACTTGCTGGTCCAGAAGGGTTCAAAGGCCAGTCCTGTAAGGGTCTCATTGTCTGAGTGCTACTGAGAAGCTTAGGCAACTCAATCTGTCCCAGAGAGATTGAAGTGAAAAACAGGAAAGAAAACATAGGTAACTTTTGCACTCAGTTCATATTACTTTTACTTTCTTAGTCACTGGACCTGTCTTAGACTTCTGTCAGGACAGTTTGCAAGCCTGCTGCAAAAATGCACACTGTAAAAGCATGGAACAACTAAACAATAGCTGCTCAAAAATTCAAGAAGTGCTTTACCAACTTTTTATGGTTTTCCACTTAGACTTCTAAATATTTATTCAACTTGACTGTAAAATTAACATATAATTAACAAATAATTAATAATCAACCTGTTGGCAGAGTGCAGATGAAAAAAACCTGAAATTAGTATCTTTCATTTTGGGTACAGTATTGAAATAAATGTTTAACAGAAGCTATGGGGGAGAATGAACCCTCAGCAAGTCTGCTCATGACACAAAACTGGGAGGAATGCCTGATACACCAGAGACTTGCACTGCCATCAAGAGAGATTTCAACAGGCTGGAGAAATGGGCTGACAGGAAGATCATGAAGTTCAAGAAAGGGAAGCACAAGGTCCTGCATCTGGGAAGAAGAATCTCAGGCACCAGTAAGTGCTGGTACAAGAGAGGCTTGAACATACCGCAGAGAGTCTAACAAAGGGCCACAGGGACGATGAAGGCACTGGAGCATCTCTCTTATGAGGAATGGCTGAGAGGTCTGGGGCAGTTGGACCTGGAGAAAGAGAAGGCTCAGGGGAATCTCGTCAATATATATCAATACCTGAAGGGAAGGTGCAAAGAGGACAGACACAGGCTCTTTTCAGGGATGCCCAGTGACAGGACCAGAGGCAATGGACACTAACTGAAAGACAGGGGTTTCCTTCTATATATAAGAAAACTTTTTTTTTTTTTTTTTACTGTGAGGATGACTGAGCACTGGCACAGGCTGCCCAAAGAGGTTGTGGTGTCTTCATTCTCAGAGATATTCAAATGCCATTTGGACATAGTCCTGGACAGCCTGCTCTGTGAGGCTCTATTTGAGCAGAGGGGTTGACAGGATAAGCCCCAGACATCTCTTCCAACTCTAACTATTCTGTAATTCCATGAAGCCACTGATATTAAATTAAATAAGACTACTCTAGACATTAAGTTAGATATAATAGGATGTATTTTGAATACTGCTCTTGTTATTTCAGTAGAAGGCAGTTTTAATTTGAGTTACATTTTTTAATATTTTTTCTTTTACTTGCACTATGAGTTAAACTATTTTAAATTTCACTTGATAGTTCATACAGGAACTTGTTATTCCCTAGACAACATACTTCAGCTATTTCTCCTTTGGAATATACTGTATGTACCCCAAGCTTTGGAGGAATCCAGAATCATTCAAAACAATACATGTACTACATCATGACACCTTCTCAACAGGACTGAAATCCTTCTAGTTTGCATCTCTGGACAAGTAAAATATGTTTTGTGCATGTTGAAATAAATGCCAAACTTCTGCATTCAGCCAGTGAAAAGAATTAGTCATATCTAAAAATCTCTGGAGTGATTCAATCTGATTATACCAGTTTTTCATTTTCTCCTGAGATACTGTAGGAAATACTATAGTATCTTCATCCACTAAAAAGCAGTGTGCCCAGATTTTTCCTTGGGAATGTGTGACTCAGATGACAATGTTCATTATCTACTTTTATGTATTTATAGCCTTGTAGCTGTATCTCACATTCTGTAAGAGCGAGATTTTTGCTTCCTCTAGCAAAGAATGGTACTCAAAGGTACAGCACCAGGAGGCAGCTGCAGCTGTGCCTACACGTCCCAAGATTATCCCAGAAATTAAAAGAGAAAAGAAAAAAAAAAAAAGAAAAAAGTTTCCAGAAGTCCTTTGAGCAGTCCAAAAAGACTTTTATTGCCACTTTGTAACCCAAGGCTCCAGGATTTCTTGGGGATTTATGCAAAGTTTAGGTTACTCTCTGTTTGAATTACAATGGCATATTAAGGTACTAAGTATTAAAAACCTAGTAAGACACCATTTTTGGCTTTGACTTAGTTGGGTAGTATAGGAAAATGTGTAATAATTTTAAATACCTGTAAGCTTACATATGGGAAGTATCCAAATATGATCACTTCCTAAGGCTTTCATGCTTCTAATTAAGGTTCCAGTCCTGGTGATATTGAAGTTTCTTTAAAAAAGTAGGAATTTGAAAAGCCATTTTTTGTACAGAGGGGGATGATTCTTTTTCAGAGTCAGCAATGGTCATCCAAGAGAAAATTCCTGTTTGATTCTTAAAATAATATATATAAAAGGAATCCACAACATGTGAATTTGATTTTTCAGTTTTACTAAAAGAAATAAATATCTTAAATTTAATTAAGAACATTCAGGAAGAACACATATTAAACACATTTACTAGTCAGTTGTATTCAGTGTCATCACAGAAAAAATAATTGAAAATTAAAAAGGAGATTGTTTATTAGAATAACGTAGTAATAGCCATAAAATCCTCCTTGAGATAACAAGCAAGAACTTCTCCATAAAAGAGAATTTCACATAGAAAGAAACAGTGACATAGGCAATAATTTTCAGTAAGCTCCTTGGAATGCTCAGTCCCTTAACAACCTTAACATCTGCCCAATCTTCTTAGTAAGCATCTTCCTTTTGCATTTAAGTTTTGGATTCCCTTTGCATTGAGATGATAATATCCTTGGCTATACTATGGGGCTAAAAACAGTAGAATTATAGAACCATAGAATGATTAGAGTTCGAAGGGACCTTAAAGATCATCAAGTTCCAACCCCACTGCCATGGGCAGGGACATCTTGCACTAGACCAGGTTGGTCAAAGCCCTATCCAGCCTGGCCTTGAACACCCACAACTTCTTTGGGTAACCCATACAGTAAAGAATTTCTTTCTGGTATAAAAAATGTGGAAACATGTTTAAAGTAGCAGACTCTGATGAAATGTTTCCATACTAATGATGCTGACTTGAAAAGAATGGAGAGACTAGGAAATGGCTTTTGAAATTATTATTATACCCTGCATTAATAAGTCTACCTAAATGGTAATTTTAAGGATCTTTAAAAAGCTGGGGGGGACTAGATTCTGGGCCAGGTGGTGATGGATGGAGAAATCTATCCAGTTGATATATTGCCCTATATATTTCTTTGAACATTTGAGCAACGTTACCCGTCAAATGAATAATAAATTGAGAATTATATGCCTAATATAAAATGTGGGCAGATAAATCTTAGAAATTATTTTACAAGGATTTTTCATGGTTTACAAGAACAAAATATCTTCATATCTCTTCAGCTAAATGTTATAATGGGGGAAATGAGACCAGTATGAGTGCTTTCTTTCATTTTACATTTAATTTGCTGTCTAATATTATACCGAGTTTTTTTTTCATTTGAATATTCAAATCCTCTATACAAATACTCCACAAAGAAGTACGTATACAATCTATGCTCAACTACAGTATCTATAGTTGCTCAGATACACTATTTATAGTGTACATCTGAACACAGATTTGTAAATTGAAGAACTGTTTTAAACACCTGTATACACCGGGAATATTCAAGCCAAGAGTATGATAGTCATACTAATGTCTCAACAGCCTGTCTGCTATTTAAGTGCTGTTGCCTAAAAAATTTGTTTTGTATTAGAATGAAATAATGCTTGAAACCCAAAGAAAACAGCTTGGCATTTAGATATTTTGACATTTTCCATCAACATTAATATGGCTATAAAACAGTCATCCTTGATGCCATTTAACAAATAAGTAATCTTTATTAATTACAAATGTTGTTTCATCTATTTTAGATACTAAATGTCATGCATCCTTTTATTCTTTCCTGTGGTTAATTCTAAATCTGCAGAGAAGCAAAACCTTTCAGAAATTAAATGAAATTTAAATAGGAATGTAACCCTCATAGACTTGTGGATCTCTAGGAATACCATTCAAAGAATGAAAAAAGTATTTTCTGCATTAAACATTCTGCATCTGTTGCTTTGAAATCTATAAAACTCTATTTCCAAATTATGGTAAAATGAAAATGTTTAGTTCAATTAAAAATGTAACACATATGATTAGTTAAATGTATTGTGGAAAGAGAATCCATGCTGGGCAAAGATATGAGTCCTTTTCCACCAAGAATCTTTGTAAATTACTGCATGGTTTGGTTATAGATTAAAAGAACTATTTAATTGTAAAAATAATGTCATTTGATAGTGAACATCCAAAATGTTAAAATACAACATGTTTTTGTAATAGAAACACAGCTTAAAAACTGACAACAAGGAATTCCCAATAAAGGACATTATACACATTTTTTTCTAGAGACTATATACATATATGATTAATAAAATGTATCTATAGCAACTTGGAATACAATATGATTAAATTAAAAGTAGTTCTAATATACTGCCATGTTAATCTTCAATGTAGCATATACCATGTATGTATTATATGAATCAGAGAATAATAGAATGGTCCAGGCCAGAAGGGACCAATGATTAAGTTCCCTTTTCCTTCAGTATCTGTCTCTTAGTTTTGGAAATTTAAAATATGCAGAGAAAGATTTAGGATAACCATGGCCAACAGCAAATACTAAAATCAAATACTATTCTAACACTGTTCTTTTAACTTATAAATTTGTCATTGAAGAACACTTACACTAGTAACTGCAAAAGTGCCTCAAAAATTAAATACATCTACCTATATTGATACAACAAAGTTCTTCTGAAATAGTTTAATACAGCAAAAAGTGACAGAATTTACTGTGTTAAACAGTTTTTAACTTCTATAACCTATCCTGCTAACTTTATATTTAAAATTATTAATATAACAGAAAAATAGAAATAGTTCAAAATAAAGAAAGCAAATATCAAGCATTTACTAGTTTTTTCATCTACCTTTGAGTAAAGGAAAAAAAAAAAAAAGTGAAGGGGAAATAGCTAATTCTGACAATCCAGAAAACATTACTTATCTTCTGTATTTTTTCACAATAAAATACAAACAATCAATTTGGACCCTGATTGAGAGAGACAGTTCTCTGAAGTCAAAGACAATCATCTTCTTAATATTAACAGATGTGGATTGGGGCCCTTTCTATCTGCAAAAGAGTATTAAAAGTGTATTAGATCTTCTTTAATAGGTGTCTTAGTAAATTTAAATTTCAATTGTGCACAGAAATGTACCCTAAATGAGAATATGTCAACAGGGTAATTTCACCATAATAGTGATAATATTATGCAATGTTATACGCTTTGGATTACGCTGTTATTTCATATTTAATTACTAAATTAACACACATTTCCCTAGCTTATGTTTATAAATTGATTCTATTGTCAATCATTATACTTCACCTGAGTAACAGAAAAACATCAGTTGTTTATTGCTGGCTTTATTCTTCACTGCTTTTGCAAAGTACATTTTCTGACTCTCGTTAGTATTAACGAATGTGCCGTTGTTGCTTGATACCACTAAGCAAACACAGCTGAAAATTGTTTTGTTTCATAGTGTTTATTGTGTGAAATAGTTTCATACAGCAATGGACGAAAACTTGGTTTATGAAAAAAAAAAATATTTATACAGTGGTTGTAGCATTTCGCTCACATCTTAGTAAACACATACTGCAATTAAATTATAGAATTTAAAAACTAGAATTAGGTAATATTTCATTAGGGGGTATATTATTGTCTAAAGTTTCAGAAGCTCTCTTGATTAAAAGGAGTAAAATAAAAAAAAAATTATTTTTACTTGTCTCTGCCTATAATACTTGAAGGAACATAATGAAAATGTCAGTATAGGTCATTTGTGAAAACTGAGCTTATACTTATATATAAATAAAAGATGCGTTTCTCCACATTACTGTTAATTTCTGGAGTCTGTTTAAGGTTCTGTGGGTCACATTCAGATGTTACACATTTAGAGGTTTGGGTTTTATCAAAGTCCAATGCCAGTGTGAAAAACAAGGTCTCTTAGTAGGTTTTGTCAGGGAACTGCAGTATTTTCAGATAGTCCCTCCAAGTAGTCCTGTTTCATAATTCACTGCTCGTGAAGAAAATGTTTTCAGTGGAATTGTAAGATTGTGAAACATCTGGCAATTTCATTAGCAGAATATTAACAGAGAAGTTTAATAGAAAATTTAATAACAACTTTGGTTGATGCAATGCATTTTGTTCTTAGAATATATTTACAAATTACCCCAACTTTTTCTTATCTTAATGTTAGCCTCTGCTAACTCTGTGTTAGCTAGACATATAGTTGCTTAATTTAAAACTGATGATTTTTTTTTAATGCCATGTGATACAATCTAAGCTCTTAAACAACTAATTCTAGTAAACTTCCTGAAGTCAGACATTAAAAGGATAACATCTGACATTAAATTGGACTCATAAATGAACACAGAACCTGTGATTTAGCTCTTAGTGCTCACATAGCACCACAGAGCTTCAGGAAATCAAGATTTAGAGGAAAGAAATGTTATGCTTTTGCTTCGGATCGAACATCCTACAGTTTGACCTTGAAGGAAAATTATAGGTACTTGACTGGACTAAAGGCAAAGAAAGTCTGTATCTAATGAGATCTCTTTGAATGTATTTATTTCAGGATATCACTGAAGTAAATTTATTATAGCTTTATACTTGGAGAGGTTATGTAGAGGACTGCAACCTTTCATTTAACTTACATGAGACTTAAAATACTTTTTTTTTTTTTTTAAAGAAGCACTGAGGCAAGGGAGCAAAATCTTTCCATCTAAACCTTGCACGCTGTGATAAATGATACAAGGTAAAGGAAGGTTTCAAACCTTAACTAGTATTTTTATCCTCTCACTGGATTTTAAATTGACTGTAATGTAAGTGCCAATTTGTAAGTGGGAAATAAGGAATGAAAGCTAACTTTCTGAGGTCATCTAACAAGAACTGGAATTGTGTATCCAAATTCTACAGAAGTATTTGAAAAATAGCCTTGTCCTATTTTATAAGAATAACACTAGATATCTCTCATTCCTGGCACTTTTTTAAAAACTGTGTTTTCAACATGGATTGGTTAATGAAAGTGGAGAGCAGTCAAGTTCTGCTCTTACCCTACATGACTCGTCTGTTTAAATTAGCAGTCTAATTGCATTTAATAAGCTCCTCAAGTAGAGCTTTTTTCAAAGATGTATTTGTATGACATACATTATTGTGAAAACCAGCTGACAAAGATATTTTAGTTCATCACATATGGAAGAAAAAAAAACACTCTTTTTTTCTGAATGTAAAGATGTAAAATGTGAATACTTTTTGAGTGTCCAAGTCAACATTGATTGATTTGGCCACTTGTCATTTGAAACTCTCTTTGGACATACTTTGCTTTTTGAATGGTAACATTCAGAATACAGGGGAGTATGCAGTTGAGATGCAGAAGTAATTATTAAGTAATTATTGATGACTATTGCAAGAAACTTGGAGAAATAGAACAAAGATATCCACTCTAGGGACTGAACTCAGTGCTTAAGCCCATAAGAGATGAATATAAACCTTAGTATCTAACTGAGATTTCTGGAAGTCTTTACTATGGATGGAAGATCTGTTGAAGTTCAGGGGCTCAGGTTTAGCTACCTTGCCAAGTTCTCCTTGAATTCTCTTATATTATGTCTTCAGATAGTTTAGTGGCCCTAACTCTCTCAATCAGTTCTGGATAAAGAGGAGCATTTGCTTTTTGTTTGAAATTCAGAGCAATATCTGACTGGCCAAGGGTTACAAACCCGATTTGCAATTTGCATCTGGTACTCTACCCAGAGCTCTCCTTCATAAATACATAATTGATTTGTATCCTGGAATTAATTGTGAAGTTATCACTGAACACATTTCTGTAACTGATTTTGGTAAGGCATATTGTCCATCTCATCTTATGAAGTAATACACAAAAGTTCTATTCTGTGCTAAGAAAAGTCCCCCACTGCTCAAAATTGTGTCTTATTTGGATTTGCCTTAAGAGATACATTGAGAATAGGACAATATCCTTTCCCTACCTCATAACTTAGATTCTGTAATTCTGTTTCTACAGTTCAACATGAACAAATCTGTTCTCGGCTTTTTTTTGCCTTTCTCTCCTCTCCACTCATTGAGAGTACAGGTATTCTATTCTCAATCAGTGATATCTCTTGTGCTTTACAGTCTGACTGCTTCCTTAAAACAAGAAATTTAACTACAAATTACCAGGTAATGCCTAAGTCTCTATATTTTGTTTTTATCTCTACATTTCTCTCTATATCTCTATATTTCACTAAATTTTTTAGCTTGTAACTTATTCACTCTCTTCCCTGTATTTATCTTTTGCAGCATTTTCCAGCTTAGAAACATTT
Source organism: Scolopax minor (assembly GCA_028566535.1). Classification (NCBI taxonomy): domain Eukaryota; kingdom Metazoa; phylum Chordata; class Aves; order Charadriiformes; family Scolopacidae; genus Scolopax; species Scolopax minor. The sequence continues at coordinate 172,966,485 of JAOXNG010000001.1, read as the reverse complement.
GTAGCTATTAATTGCCAGCCTATTGCCTGTTCCAGACTTTATTAAAGTTACTGCAGGGGGACTAGATGACCTTTATAAGTCCCTTCCAACCCTAATTATTCTATGATTCTACTAATTTTACACTCATATCGAGATTTTATATGTTGCTGTTCATTGTTCTGCTCCATTTACTGTTCCTCAGACAACTTTCAATCTATGAACCAGTTTTAATGTACAGGGTATTTAAATTTCAAATGAGATTTCTTATGATGTATACACGATTTTTTAAAAATTAGTATAACTGCATTCTCTAATTTTCACTTTTATCTGAAGATCAAGCATGTTTTGGAAGATTTGCTGCTTATTATTCTGTATTGTGCTCAGTTGTGAAAATATGTTCAGCCTTTACAAGTTCGCTGTATGCTTCTAGTTACTGACTTTGAAATAGACTATGTGTCACTAATTAGTGCCCCCTGGGCACTATCATTCAGCCAGTTTTCAGTCCACCTCAGTGTCTGCTCATCCCAGCTTCTCCATGAGGATCTTAGGGATGACCTTGTGAAAAGTTTTACTGAAGTTGCTGGACAACATTCATTGCTCTCCTCTCATCTAGCAGGCCAATCATTTCACCATAGAAGTTTAACAGGTTGGTCAAACATGCCTTCCCTTCGATGAATCAATGTTAACTGGTCCCAATCATCTTCTTGTCCTCCAGGAGCCTGGAAACAGTGTCCAGGTTGGTTGCTCCATCACCTTTCCAGGGAATGAAGTTAGGCTATAGGGCCTATAGTTCCTTGGTTCCTCCTTGAAGACAAGAGTGACGTTTGCTTTCCTTCGTTCTTTAAACATTCCTCCCATTCACCATGATCATTCAAATATTATTGAGAATGGCCTTGAAATTACATCAGTACTTGTGGATGTATCCCATGGACTTGTGTATGTCCTGTTTGCCTAAAAAGTTCCTTGGCCTAATCCTTTTCCACCAGATGTGAAAAATTAGAGATATGAATACAGTTACATGCAAATGAACACTTTCTTTGAAAAGATTTTGACCACAGTAATTCTGTGTTTATTATTCTGTCATTCTGTTGTTTATGCTGCTTGTGCTGCCGTCTATTTATTTTACCATTACTTTTATCAAATAGTGTGACCAGAAGCACATATAATATTAATACTGTAGGTGCATCTTGGAGTTGTCCATGATGTCCATGTCCAGTTCCATACTGGTCTTAACTAATTTTTTCTAATAATTCTTACATTTATTCTTTATATTTTAGAATATTTCTGTATTACTCAGAATTTTCCCTAAAGATTCTACTTTCTGAGGATGATGTCCAATTTTAGTCTTTGATGAAAAGCCTTTGGAAAAACTTACCTTACTCTTATGCCTCTGTAGAACAGAGAGGAAGGCCCTTAAAATACTGATATATATATTTTAGAATATTAGGTTATTGCAACTAACTTGACTGATGAAAGATTAAATCTGAAACTGTTATAATTCATATCTGCTCCTCAGGTTATTTTTTCAATATATCCCTGTTTTTTTCCAAGCCTGCATATTCTATTTATTTTCCCTTTTTTTCCACATAGTTACTATGAGACACTTATATTGTTTTTAATTTTTACCTAAATTGTACAGCCTTAGATAATTTTATGCTGTGTACAAACTCCAGTAATTTCTGCATAATTCTACAGATATTATTTATGAACATGTTGAGAGTGTAGATGTGTATACTATATTTATATGCAAAAATTAAGAGGACTTGGCTTGACCTCTAGCCCATGGCTGACTGTCCTCCACTCTGTTGAAAGTTAAGCTTTACAATTCTAAATTTGGCTTTCACAAAGCCAGTTGGAACAAAACCATCAAGGAGTGAATTCATAATTACGTAACATGATTGCCAAGGGTCCAATGTAAGCTCTTTCTGTGGTCCCACCTACCTAGCAGGCTATATGCAAATACTAAAAAGTGCAGTATCAAATTGGTAGCTTTCCTCTGTTCTGAAAATTTGAACTTATTCTTTTTCCTCTATCTTTTATTCTGCATCTTTTAATCTGTTAATAACCTTGAAAGAATATTGCATTGGAGACTGCTACCCAGGACAATGTTTACAGTTTTGAGAATCCAGGTATGAACTGAATTTATCTTTAGGGTCACTGACTCTAATAAACATTAAACTTTCTCCCACAGGAATTATATTAACTCTTTACAAAATAGCAGTAATGAGGTAAGGAAAACACCAAAGCCAACAAAATGCCATGTTTAAAAATTGCTACTTAATTACCACTTAATTTTTATATATTCATAAATTAATGTGTACATAGGGATCACTAAAATCTTTTTTTTTGGCCTAAAACACGCATTTAACTTTTTAAGAACGTACTATTGATTACATAGGTTAGCGTAGGTTTCTGCATTTAGGAAACATTGCCTGAGATGACATGAGAACAAATATATGATTAAAATTGATAGATTTTGTACTATTTTGCTTAAAGATTTTCACATAGAAATTATAAAATGGAGAATTATATAGTAATATTTGGAAGTAACAGGTTTTGTGTTTCTCACTAAAGAGATAAAATAATCATAGGTAATAAAGTATATCTCATGAGTCAGAATCTCATTTCTGAAGAGTTTTCAATAGATATAGATTGTGACATGATAATTTGAAAGTAGTTTTGTTTTCAAGTAAGGTATTTTTGTATGCTTTGCATTGTAATAAAATATGATAGCAGAGTATGCACAGAAACTGTGCATTATTAATTTTGGGCCTTTGAAGATTTTACTTTGCTAAGTTATCTATCAGGCTAAAAATCCTTAACATAAATTGCAAAAGAAAGGGATGGATAAGAGCAGATTCCAGGAAATTTTGATGAGAAAATATAGCATTTTTAAATACAAGCCAAGATTATTTCTAATTCTGAAACACCATAAAACATAAAAGAACAGAGAATAGATCAGGTAAATTGAATCGAACTGAATAATCCCTTTTAATTTGGAAATTCAGCTTTGATAAACTAATGTTTAGGGCATTGTATTAATAATTTTGGAAATAACATCAGAAATTTTCAGGAAAATTTTTAGGTCAAAAATAAAGAGAAACATTGGAAGAAGTAATCACATCTCATAATATATAATCAGAATATGGAAATTTTTACTTAACTTTTCTTACTTTACTTAAATCTTCATTTTTCCTACCCATGTTGATAAACATAGATGTTTGTTTTGGGTTTATGGCTTTTTTTTTCTTTCACAATTTTTCACTTTTCTCACATGAGCACTGTTTTTACTTTTTTTTTTTCATTTTTAAGTGCTAATGCATTTTGGTTGTTCATTATTAATTAAAGAATAATAGGCAACTTTACACAACTATCCAGGCATTTATAATCCCTGTTCCACTTGATAAACTTGCCTCAGTTTTATTAATGCTTTAAGTGTTCAAGTCTTGGAAAATTTTGGTAAAAGAGCGGAGTTATACCAACATATTTAATCATTTAGAAGTATAGGTTTTATTATTTTTCAAACTGTCCTGTTAATTTCTGTTTCAGAAGAACCAGTTTTAATTAAACAAATCATAACATATTGAAGATCTGAATAAAATACTGCTTACATTGATGAAGAAAGTTGTAGTTGAAGGCATAAACCAAACTGTCTTGAGAATCACCAGCCAATCTGGGCAGAAACCTACCCATTTAGGCAGGATTAATCTTGAATTTTCATAAAAAGCCACAAAAAATGAGCCGTAAGTTTAATAAAAATATCTACCTTTTGACTAGAGTCTTCACCAGAGAAAATCTACACATCAGTGCTCTGTGTGTAGTCTACATTTACCTTTTTTTAAAATCAAAAATAACCTTTAGTTAATAGGTCACAGATAAAACCATCCTTTCCTATCTCAGAGAACAATATTAGCAATATTGTTTAAGATACCAAAGAAGCATGAACACAATATCTGAAGAATCTGTCTTTATTTTACTAATAGAGCAAGGAAGTTTTTGTTTAAAAGAGAGTATATTAGAAAATTGATATTCATATGACAAGACTCCAGGTAAGTTAACACTACATTTGCTCTCACCAATCTCTTCTGTGCTCCATTTGTATATTTCTACTAAAAGATTGTCTTTTGGGCCTCTTTTTTGGAGTAGTTCAAGGCTTTATTTCATTAGTAATGAAGTCTCTTGTTACACTGCCAATGTCATCTGGAGAGGAAGATTTCTGGATAGTTAAGCAGAGCAGCTGTTGCCTGGTAGGGAGGAAAATCAATGACTTGACACTTGACAGCTGCAAATTTGTATACAGTTTAATAGTTGAAAGGCCATGTATAAGAAAACTGCAGTTTGCTCACCTCCTGGGTCCAGCACACCTAGGTTTTGTAAATTATTGTGGCTTAATCAAAAAAGGGATTTTTCATTTTCATAATAATAGATTTCAAAAGGTGTCTTTTTTTTCTCTTAGTTCAGTCACTAGTTCTAGTTTTTAGCATTCTGGTTTTATGGAATGTCAGATATGTAAACTGTATGCAAATATATGTATACATATATATTTTCAGTTTTTACTTCCTTGGGAAAACATAATTCCTGATTAAAAAAAATAGGACCCAAAGAGAATGAATAAACTAATATTTAATAATTCTAGGAAAAGCAATCTTGAAGGAAATCTTGATGAAACCATGATATATACTGTGTTTTTGATAAAGCTGGAGAGCAGATTAATTGCTAGAATAGGAAATGGTTGAAAACAAAACCACTGAAAAAACATTTTCATTTATATGAAACATGATACTTCTAGTTGTTGATAAATTATGTATTCACACTTGGATCAATTTTATTTTGTTACCAGGGTTGACAAACGGCAGAAAAAATCCTGGATGTGAAGTAAAACTTAATTGTTCAATAGTATAATTTTCCCTGATACTAGTAGGTGGTAAATCTTAATAACAGAGCAGAAAATATATTACCTCCAGTCTCATACCACTGTAGGAAAATTCAGGGAGTCTTACTCAAATGAAAGCATACATTTGTTACTATTAAATGACAATAAAATTGGATGTGTTGAGTTTCAAAAATACAGTATTAAAAGTGCAAGGGGTGGTGCCTTTGTTACTATCATAATTTTTCTCTTAAGCTGTAAAACTTTATTGAAATCAGTGGAATTTCACAGCGGAGGTGCAATTGGAAAAGGATAAAAAAGGCCATAAAGTAATGTATCATATTTAAACAAAGAAATTGTTTAATATATGGTAAATCCTACAGCATTTTATTTATTTTGATTACTTTATTCTCTAGAGTGACTAGTATGGTATCTACCAATGAGCTAATTCACTTCAGCAGTGTAAAATTGTTATGATTGCCATTAACGTTCCTTTTTCTTTAAATGTTATATCAATATATTAGGATTTTGAGACTGACTTTTGAAAATTGTTATTATTAAAATTGTTAAAACCTTTATTGTTATCCTTTTTATATGCCTGTGATTCATTTGTAAAATGAAACAGCAAATATCTGCTGACACCAATTTCACATTTTCATTTACTAGTTTCCTTCTATTGCTGAAATTTATAATTAATAGCCTCAGCCCAGTAAACATTGCACTAATATTTTTCTGTAAGGGCATCTTAGTATCCCAGTGAGACCTGGTCATGAGAAAATGCAAGAGAAACTTGGTTGTAACTTTTGAAATTAACTTGACAGAAACTAATTACAAGCATAGGTTGTCAAAGAGACTTCCTGCATGGTGTTCTAAATGGTGTACACAAGGTAGATAAATGATGTGTTGTATAAATGAAGGAAAAGGAAACTACATTCATGTCCTGAAGTGATGACAGGTATGTAACTACCTAGAGAGATGAGAGATAGAAGGATCATTCTTCTCTGTCATGAAGTAATCACCCGCTCTGCAGTCGGCACAATCAAAATAGCAACATCACGTCCACTCAATGCAAATTCTCCTCCAAGTTCTGCATATACTTTAGCATTTCCATGTCCTGATTTGGGAATTTTTTGTCATTCTCATTTCTCATCTGCCAGATTTTCAATACATAGTTCTTACTTTCTCATTGACTGCAGGCTTTCTTTTCGTGATGTTTAGACATTAAGAAGGTCAATGTATTGCTACTCTTGTACATATCATCCACTCACTTTCTGGGGGTGTTTTGGTTGTCCATCCTTTACAGTTAGCTGTGATGTTTATATCATATATATGCATAATTTACATGCCGAAGATTTTGGCATTTTGATGCTAAAAAAAACCGGTCCAAGATGGCAGTTGGGGCTATTGGACACCGATATACATGTTGAACAGAATAATTAGACTACAGGCCGTGGTAGAATTGATATCTAACCAAACTGCCTCAGACTTAGAATTATTAGCCAAACAATGAACCCTAATGTGAGGAGCAATTTATCAGAACACACTGGCCCTAGATTATTTGATGGCTGAGGAAGGAGGAGTGTGTGGAAAACTTATTATATCAGATTGTTGTCTCAAAATTTATGATAATGGACAAGCTGTAATAAATATAGTCACCAACATTAGAAAAATTGCTCATGTCCCAGTACGAAAGTAGAAATCAATGTTAGACACCAGTTGGTGGGATGGTTTGTTGGGTGTAGCCTGGTGGAAGAAAGTGGGCTTATTATTATGTGCTATGGCCGGACTGCTATTCATTCCCTGTTTTATGAGGTTAATTTCCAGTGTAGCAGAAGGGATGCAGATAGCCAGCATGCTGGTGAATCCAAAAATCTCTGATCAAAACACAGGAATCCAGAAAAGTATGATCCTGAAAAAGATCAGAAAAAGGAGGAGCAAGAAGAAAAATTACAACTGATTCTACATAAACTCTAACAAAGCTATGGGCTTCAGCAAAAAGATAATAATTAGAAAGGGGGTGATTGTAAGAGATCAGCAAAGGTTTTGCTTCAGCCATGATGAATTTGTTTCTGATGTAAATAACTTTTGGAACCATAATTGTGTAAAGAATGTCAGAGGAACATCCATAAAAATAAGAAGAGAATGACCTAATCAGGGCATTGTAACCACGGCATGACCTCAGTAGGGGTCGGAAAGAATGTAATTTCCTGAATATCCAGCCAATGGACATCCCTGGTGTCAGATGAGAGTGTTGAGAGCCTGTGGGTG
>JAOXNG010000001.1:172939949-172959268 GCA_028566535.1 Scolopax minor | reverse complement strand
TTTCAGTGGCTTAATGTGAAGAAAAATGTTATAGGCCAAACTATGGGCTTCCAGCAAAATGGAACCACATTTGTAGGGTGCTCATGTCCAGTTTCTTGTCCATCAGCACCCCCAAGTCCCTTTCCTCCAGACTGCTTTCTAATACCTCATCGCCCAGTCTTTACTGATGGCGAGGATTGTTCCGGCCCAGGTGCAGAACCCTGCACTTTTTCCCCTTGAACTTGATGGGCTTTACTTCGTCCCACTTCTCCAGCCTGTCCAGGTCCCTCTAGATCACATCCCGTCCCTCAGGTGTATTGACAACACCACACAGCTTGGTGTCATCTGCAAACTTGCTGATATTGCTCTCAATCCCACTGTCTATGTCACTGATAAAAATGTTAAACAGTACCAGTCCCAGCACGGAGCCTTGAGGGACACCACTTGTCACTTCTCTCCAACTGAACTTGAACCCTCTGGATGTGACCATCCAGCCAATTCCTTATCCACTGAACAGTCCACCTATCAAATCCGCATCTCTCCAATTTGGCAAGCTATCTCTCCAATTTGGCAAGCAATATGTGAACATTTTAAGTTAACAGTTTTCTTCCTGATACCTTTATTCTTTTCTGCTATCAAAATCAAATCAACACCTCCTCATACGTGATTCACAAGACATCCTAGACAAATTTAAACAGACTTTTCAGACAAATCCAAACAGACAAAAGCATACAGTATGCATTTAAAAATATTATAATGGGAAAATCATCTGAATAACATACAGAAGTATTTCCACTTAGATCTCAATAACAATAGGTTTTTTAGGCTTCTCAGGCATCACTTATTTTACAGAGATATGGCAAAAAAAGTTTTTCAGACAGTTTTCTGAAAAAGACTGAAATAGTACTGGCTTTTCATTTTTCATGTATAGGGTGCAGGTGCCCAGGTGCTGGCAGTGGGGGCTGGAGGGCAGCCTCTGTGGGGAAAGACCAGGGCTGCCCTTAGACATACACAGCCAGTTCCAGCTGGCTCCAACCAACCCACCACAGGGCACAGCTAAGCCCCACAGCCAAGGTTGATGCGCCTCAGGAAAAATGTATTTAAGAAAACATATTTAAAAATCATATTTAAAATTATTTTTGTAATGCTGCATGACAGCTATGAGAGAGACGAGTGAGGAAAATATGAAACAGTGTTGCAGACAGCAAGGTGAGAGCAGGAGGCGGAGAAGGTGCTTAGGGTAGAGATTCCATTGCAGCTTGTTGATAGTACACCCACACTGCAGCCTGTGGAGGAGTCATTCTGGAGCAGAGGAAAAGTCTGAGGAGGAAGAAGTGACAGAGAGGAGCTGTTATGGACTGACCACAGCTCCCATTCTCCATCACCCAGTGCTCCTGAGGTGGTGGAATGCAGAAGAGTCAGGAGTGAAGTTCAGTCTGGGAAAAAATGTGAGAAGAGATTGGCAGGAAGATAGTTTTTTCTGTCTTCTCCCTGTCACCTCTGTTTTAATTGTCAATAAATGAAATTAATTTTCCCCAAGTCAAGCCTGTTTTGCCACTGATGGTAACTGGTAAACAATCTCCCTGTCTTTATCTCAACCCACAAGTTTTTCATCTTATTTTCTCCCCCTGCTCTATGGAGAAGGAGGAGTGAGAGATCAATCAGGTTAGTGTCTGACAGCTGGTCAAGGTCAAGTACCACATTTAGTTAATCAGCCTACATTTTAAATGAATTTTTGTTCTTTTCCTGGAATTTTGAAAATGTGGCTTTATGAAATTTCCATTAAAAAAAAAAAAAATACTTTGAAGTTCCTGAAAACACGAACTTGTGAATACTGTCAAAAATTACCCTGACTTCTTTCTAGCTAGGTGCCCAGACAACTTGATATCTCATTTGTACAGGTCATACCTGCCAGCTTTGTGGAAACAAACTGGGCAACTTAAAACACCTAAAATCTCAGTAGATGTCTATGTTTATGTATCTGACAACAGCCCTGAGGTTGGAATTCAAGTCCAGATTGTTTACAGATAGTTTTTTACACTCTTTCACAGTCCAGATCTTCATAGATCTTGTCATTACAGCCAGTGCAATCTGGGATAGTGTTGTCGTTTTGGCTAGGATAGAGTTGACGGGTCTTGCTGGCAGCTGCTATGGTGTTTTGAATTTGGGATTGGAAGCAGTGATCAAAGCACACTAATGTTTTTGGTTGTTGCTAAGCCTTCAAGGTCTTTTCTGCTCCTCATACTGCCCTGCCATGAGTAGGTTGGGAGTGCACAAGAAGCTAGGACATAATATATCTGGGACAGCTGGCTCCAACTGACCAAAAGGATATTCCATACTATATGACATCATGTTCAGCATAGAAAGTTGAGAGAAGAAGAAGGAGGAAGTGGGACATTTTGAGTGGGTGTTTTGCTTTCCCAAGTAATCATTATGTGTGATGGAGCCCTGCTTCCCTGGTGATGGCTGAACAGCTGCCTGCCGGTGGGAATTAGTGAATGAATTCTTCATTTTACTTTGCTTGTATGTGTGTAAGTAAAGCTTTGGCTTTACTTATTAAGCTGTCTTTATCTCAACCCACAAATTTTTCCTCACTTTTACTCTTCTGAATCTCTCTCTCATCCCACCACAGGGAAGGGGCATGAGGAAAGGAGGAATGGGGGGAACAGCTGCACTATCCTGGTTGCCAGTTAGGGTTAAACCATAACCCCAAGTCAGCTGAGTAATAAGGTGATTCCACTGGCTGTGTTGACTGTGATAAGCACTTAAAACATTTTTTTAGGACTCAAATTTAGGATTCAAATCAGTTACCTACATCTAGACACGATGTCATCTGATCTTTATTAGGATGATTGATATATCTTTACAAAGCTGAAGATATGGCACAGGAACTAAAGGTGACCCACTTCCTTCTGAATTTCAATCCCTGTTTTGTCTTTAGACAAGTGAAGCTCACAAGCAGACAACTATATTAAGATGTTTACAATTGTATTTCTGATCAACACTGGCATCAGAGCAAATCCTTTTTCTCCCCAAACTTTCTGCTGGAATTAGAGGAGAAATGATAAAGCTCTAAGCCTAATAGTAATCTTGTCACTATCAAATACTGTACTGAAAAAGCACTAATATACATTGAAATTATTTATTAGTGAATCAATAGACAGTGATGGAATATTACCAGTGATATTATTCTGAGGTGATGCTAATTTTTTTAAATGTCTTACTGACATTTAGGATACAATACATCTTTTTGAACTTAGGAAATAGCACAGATATATGTACCTCAAATAGATTCCCAGGGCTCATTTTACAGTTAATGAGGAGAAAGAATAATTTATAAGGTATCGTTTATTTTATTCTTACACAGACATTTAACGTGATGGATAAATCATATTATAAATATGTCTATTTCTCTTCAGTAGCTCTAATGGAAAACAAAGGATGTCACCTAAGGTGTACACATTTACATAACAAGTTACTAAAGCTAAATGAGAGGGATTTCCCTCAAAAATTACCATTATTGTGGATTGATGATAGTATGTGTACTTTAACCTTGAAATCTGAAATCTCTAGTCAGTGTATCAGATTCTAGCTCTTTCATTATTCGTTCAAATAATTCTAAAGAGAAAATCTCTGACATGTAACATTCATGTTATTACTGTGTTATTACTACTTCAGTAGAAATATATTTCTCTATACACATTGATATTGAGAGGCAAGAAATGTAAACAGAGCAATAAAGTACAAAGGTCACATGCAAATTATGATAAAATTTGTAGCAAATGGACAATGATACATGATCAAGAATTTAATTTAAATATTGCTATTATTGCAAGTGCATTCATTGGCAAAAAGCTAATGCCATGGAAAAAACAATGAATAAGGAAGAAGTTCCTTATATGATTATTTCCACACTGGTAATGGTGATCCATAGCTAAATGCATACACTTTCAGTTAGATCAAGAATTGTTACATTTTTGAGATTTTAAAAATTGTAATTTAACACACACAATCAAAACAGATGTTTAAGCTTCTATGTTTGCTAGGAAAAGTGTGACATTTCTAGAAAGTCTGTTTTTACCATATAAGATTGTTTCCTTTTCAGTTAAAAGTAATTTTAAAAATATGAACTATATCATAATTAAGGATGCAATGAACTTAGAACAATAGCTTACAATATAATTTGCTATGTTCTATTAAAGTGAATAGAAAAGCCCTGTAAGTAAAAATAAGACTTCCTATAGCAAAAGTAGTCACCTAAATAATTGGTTACAAATTTTGTCTTCATATAATGCAATATCTAATAAACTGCACAAATGAGTTCAAGATTTTTTAACATCTGGAGAAAAGTTAAATTTATCTGCAGTTTTTTTCTGAAGAATCACAATTACAACAGTTGATTACCACAGCTACAAACAGATTTCAGCTGTCAAGTGTTAATTAAATCAGTTCAGAAATGCAACTTAAAGAAGATCAGATAGCAAAAAATTACTTTGGAAAACTGAATTTATTTCAAACTGAATATGAGATAATTGTTGGTTTTTCTTTAGAATAGACTATGTATACAATTTAAAGTTCAATTGTTGCTAACTTTTGCTTTAAACATGATAATTTAAACTGCTTTGTACAATAATTCAGACTATTATTTTTTCTTGGGATAGTTTCATTGTTTTTAATAATACTTCATGAAAGTATGAATACTGGTGACTGTATCTCAAGAGCAGCAGTTTCTTCTGAGAAAGCAAAAAGATAAATTAGAACATTCTTGTTACTTTAGAAGCTCCATAGAACAAGGGGATAAACACTGTTTCATGCATGGCACAAGATGTCCTTTTCTATGCTGAGTATGCTTTAAACAATGAAGAAATACATCTCAAATCACAAAACATATTCTGAAATACTATATATACAAAATGCCTCACCTTTCTGATTTAATAAAAGGTAGAATTCATTACATCTAATTTAGTGCTGCCTCACTGAAAGATAGGAATGTGAAGAACTGTGATCTGGTTTGCCTGGCATAGCTACTTAATTTTCTAAATACTTAACGGAGGGATTCAGGTACTCCTGCAAATTCTAGTCTTCTGAGTAAAGGTAACCATTAGAAAATCACAGAATCACATGGGGTTGGAAGGGACCTCCGTAAATCATCTAGTCCACTCCCCCTGCCAAAGCATGTCCACCCAGAGCAGGTTACACAGGAACTTGTCCAGGCAGGTTTTGAATATCTCCAGAGAAGGACACTCCACCACCTCCCTGGGCAGCCTATTCCAATGCTCTGCCACCCTCAAAGTAAAGAAGTTCTTTCTCATGTTTAGGTGGAACTTCCTATGTTCAAGTTTGTGCCCATTTCTTCTTGCCCTGTCCCTGGGCACCATTGAAAAAAGAGTGGCCCCATCCTCTTGACACACACCCTTGAAGTATTTATAAGCATAAATACTTAATATAAATATTATAAGCATAAAAAATATTTGCCATTGCTTGTCTTGTCATTTCCAAAAGCCAAGTGGCCAATGAGACAAAAAATTCCAGTCCTTATTATGTCAACTCTCCAAACATACAAAGCTATGAATTTTAGGTTCTGTTGAGCCTGATGGGAACAATTTTCCCGTGGGAAGGGATTAAGGTATATTAAGGTTCCAGGAAATTCACTGAGTTACCAATGGAGGAAGTTCTTCTTACTTTGTCCCTGTGAAGTAATTTTTAGAATGGTCTGAGCAAACTTGATCATTCTGCAATATGCGTTAAAATGGTAAAGCGTTTGCTGTGGCTCCCAGTTCCATAAAGTCATTAGTGCTTTGGTAAGCAGAGTCTTAGAGCTGCTCCTCTTTCATTCAGATGACTGCTAACTCCAGGTAAGATAAAACTTTAAAATAAAATAGAAGAAATTGAAGAGTAAGGTTACTTAAACTATTGATACCATGATTAAATCTGAATTTTCTGTCCAGCCACATGGTTTATTAACTCTTACCAGAAAGAAACAGTCCTTGTTCTTTGAGAACAAATATTATTTTATGTAATCAGATGTGATCCTCTTGTTGGGGAATTAACACATTCTTGACTCAATGAAGTATAAAATTCTACTTTTTCTGTTCGGTGACCATATAGTTATTGCTTTTTCATTAGGCAGATTTCTAGCAAATTGCACTAGTTTACTATGTAACCTGACAAGCACTAGAGCCTTCTTATAAGATTGAACTTCCTTTTGTATTCTGCTGTCTAAATCACTGAAATCTGCATTTTCTTTCTCCTATGCATTGTCAGGTATATGTGGCACAAGCACCTGAAACTTGCTTGCTGCGGAACTGGCAAAGCATATGAATTGATCTCCTCAAAAAATGTGTTGATGATTATGAATAGATGTCTACTAAATCATCCATTGTCATCATAAATCTAGTGGGATAGTAACTCACAGCCCACTTTGCTAGGATGATCAAGACAAAGTCTGATTTAAAATAAAACAAAGAACTATGAATTTTAAACTGCATGAATAATTATTATTATTATTATTAGAATATTAATGGCATTTGTATCAAACAGTATAAAAACGTGACAATGAACTGCCTGCCTCCTGAAGCCTAGTCTCCTTGTCTTCTTTAAAAGGTGTCACAGCCTTCACCCTTTCTGTCACCAGCCTGATGACAGGAGAAATTTACTCCCCAACTTGGAATTGTCTGATTAATCCTTGCACACTGCTGGCTGCTGAGGCAGCTGCAGATTCTCAGCCTGTTTGTATGGCATTCTACTGCATAATGTCAATCAGATGATACTACTACTATTTTCATGAAATGTTAAGGAAATATGAATAACTAATAAGCTTGCAACAGAAAAATACACACACCTACGCAAATACTGTGTCTAGCTAACACATCTGCTCTTATCTCATGGATAATTTCAGATATAGGTGAGAAACAATTTTATAGGTATGACTATCTGCTCTCACTTTTGAGTCTCCTAACTCAGGAGTCTTTTCTTTAGTGGCTAAAGAAGAGAAGGAGTTGGGAGAGAAGGCTGACCTCTCAAGAGTGAAGGAAAATAATTATGTAATAATAATTTGTATCTTCCTGTTTTCCTTTCAGTTTTTCCCCTCCATCTTTTTTTTTTCCCTTTTTTTTTTTTATCCTGTGAAGAACTGCAAGTCTGACTGCATGTCAGCGTTCAGAAATTATTTTAATCTGACAGTCTTTTCCTCCTTCTTTTCTGTTACAGAAATTCTAACTATGCTCAGGGGAAAGGCAAATCAAATCCTCACATATTATATGAAGGGCAGCACAGGGTGAATATAAATGTGAACAAAGCTAGGGGAAATCTGGTGTTAATGGCTTCCACCACTGTCAATGTATTTTAGAAGGTGTTAGAAAGTGTAAAAGAAATGATGCAACATATTTTTGTTCATTCTTTTTTTATTATTATTATTTTTCTCTTTTTAAGTAGTGATGCAGATGTAGAGTTCTGATTGTTATTATTATTATTACCATTATTATTATTTTTATTTTTAAGGAGCTTTGATTATCCTTAATGATGATTTAAATCGAAGTCATGTTACTTTGGAGTAGACAGGAACAAATCAAAGAAGTAAAGCAGTTTGCACTGAGGAGCTGAAATCCACACTGTAAACCTTTTTTGGCTTAATATGAGACTAGCTTGATACAGTTCCTCAGAGACATACAGTCATAAACTCTTGGCTTGTCTTTTCCATCTTAGTTTCATGTAAAATAAATCCAACACATGCTTCAAACATTATGTGGGGATGGCCACGAGATTTATTTCAAAACCTTAGTTCTGATCCAAACTAAAGCAGTAGCACAAAGCTAATACATCCTAGCTTCTATTCACTGAAAGACACTCCAAAATGCTCTTCAATTTATCTTTTTAACTAACCGTGTAGATTTCAGTCCTTGATTTTGCAATATGACACTACAGAAGTGCCATGTGCTCTGTGGAATGAAAAGGTTGATGCATAGCTGACAATTTATATTTTCTTAAGAGCTGTCCAGCGACAGCTGCATAAAACAGACATCATGGGCCCAGAAACCCAACTCCATCAGTACTCTGTTGACTTATGAAAGGAGACTTCTGGAAGACTGTATGCTTCATATTTGCTAGTCACAATGTTATGCCCAGGGGACTGTGCAAAACTAGTCCTTCAAGTGCTGCAGACTTCTTTAAAGGTTTGTTTGTGAATCTGTGTAAGCCCTACTAACAACCAGATACCTATAATTACCCAAAATAAAAAATAAATTAAGAACTTCTTCTGTTTGTTATTTTTTTTTAATATCCACTATATGTATGAATGGCTTTTGCTTCTGCTTAAAGAGCCAACACACTACTCTATTTGTATTTGCAAGTGTGGCAAAAAATTAAATTATTTTTGATTTTTCATTCTATTTTTATTGCAAGGTGTTTGTAAACTACAAAAATGCTGATTTCTCTGTGTTATACTAGTCCTGAATTTTTTTTTCCTGGTACTGACCTTTTCTACTGCAACTGAATTACCTGGTGAGAACAGTAATTTCTGGAAAAAGTGAGTAAAGAACTATGCTTGTTACCCAAATCTCTTCCTGTCATTCCGCAGTGTGTCTGTACTTTCCACAGACCTTTGCTTCAAGATAAAGCAAATGTAAAATATTTCAAAATCCAGTGAAGAGAACTTTATAATTGTCATTGATTCATTTAGCAATACTTATTTTTTTAAATGGTCCAATTTTTAAGAAATTAAATACAATTTTTATTGTTTAAATTGCATAACAAGTCCAAGTCCATTATATATATCAGGAATTTCTGAAAAAAAGCGAAAACATTTGAAACTCTCCCAGTATAATGTGAAAATTGGGGAGGAAAAAAAAATGCAGGCTAGTATTGCAGAATTGTTTTTCAGATTTGGCATAGCTGTTACTGTAGCTTCAAGACTTTTTCCGCTCTTGGATAGCCACAGGCTTTCCAAGACTGACTTCGTACTTTCCACACTATTCCACTAAAAGACTATTTTGGGCTTGGAAATGAAACAGGTAACGGGTGGTGATTTGTTGAAGAAATACACACTCGTGACCTCATAGGCAATCTATACAGCTTATTAATAAAGTTCTATTTTGTGTTTCACCTTCTTCATAACAATTTTCAAGGAAACAGATTTATTAAATCAAAACTCAAGGGACTCAAACTGTTCAAACTTAAACCAGTGGAAAAGGTCTTTGAAACTCTAGGGAGGCAAAAATGTGAGGGTTGTGGGGTTTTTTTGCATTTGTGTGTATGTAATCTGAACAGGACTCCATACTGTTTCTAACTCAGAGCTAAAAGCATTATGGAAAAGGTAAATATATCCCCTGTGAACTGGAGAAGTGATCATGGAATCATGGAATCATGATGAGTATTTAAACTCCATAGATATCTTTCTGCTTTCAGGCCATAAAAATCAGGATATCCTCTTATTATGAGCACATCTTATATTAAGAACTTGCAGAAAAGAAGTAATTCGGCATCTCTAATTATTATCCAAAAAATTGCACAACAAAATTGAGAATACAATAAGAGAAAACTCAGGGGCTTTCTAGCCATTCTGGTAACATGTATTTTTTGTTCTCAGTCTCCTGGTAATGCTTTATTAAAACTTTAAAACAAGCTACTCAAAGGGAAGGAAAGGTTTTCAGAGGCGTTTGAGACTTTTAATAGATTTTCATGCCAAATCCCACTTGAAATTTGTAGAAAGAATTACCAGATTGTGAAACACATCTGCTACAAAAAATATTGCAGCATTTCTTCACATTTTAGAAGAGAACTTTGAACTGAAAAGGGAAACACTAAAGACATCACCTCTCTTAAGAAATAACCTGGTTCATTTTTTAAACATAAAATATAAAAATTACATTTTGGAAAACAGAATATGTCCTTGAAAATTATTTATAAATACTAAAAAGAAGAAAAGGTAGAAAAAAATAGGTTTACAACCTAGAAGTGAATCATGCTTTCATCTTTGATATCCTTCAGTACTTGAGGAATGAGTGTGGAGCTCTGAAGTCAAGGGTTCAGTATTTCTCATTGATGAAGTTCTCATGGTATGAGCTTCATCATGCAACTTCACAGACCCATGCAGCTTCCAGTCTTTTTTGGCTGAGAGACGTTGTGAATCCTACACAAGAATGCCCAAGAGGCTGGCTGTAAGACTCAAGGCTAGACTATACAAAGCAGTAGAGGCATTTCCATGCAATGTTCTAGACACCGGTTTCACTCTCTCGGTATACATTCATGTATTTGCAGGTTAATCACACTTAAGGTTTTGTTCTTCTCTTTCTAAATTTCTTAACTCTATATCTCCATGTTGAATACTAGAGATCTCTAGATATTTTTAGACTAGCTTGGTATCCTTCTGAGAGCCTCACTACAGTGAGCCACACTGACATAATTGTAGACCAAGGTTTAGGTTATTCAGTTGAGTCTTTATTCGGTCTTTATTTGGGGATGAAATACCTTCATTATACTCCCTGGTCCAAATCCTCTATTATTCAGTTCCTTTAGTGAACTACACTAAAGGAGAATCTATCTAAAATGCATCCTGTCAGGAAGTTGACATGAAATTTTAATCTCAAAATGGGGCATCTTCAGACAAAAATATCCCTGTTCTAAGCCTAGCTGGAGGATAAAAGCTTAGTGTTTGACTACATATTGTCATTCTGTGGAAGATTCAGAACCCATGTCCCCTACCTGCTGGGTAACTAATGTCAACAACAGACCACTATATATAAAGCTGGCTGGTGGTGACAGTCCAATAGATGTACATTGTAAAATGATTGTGACTGCTGTGTGTTTTGGTGAACTCAGGGCTGTCACCATACATTAGGAATGCTCTGAACACAGGAGCAATAGGTACCCCTGTGGACCTAGGCAATGCCTTGTACTGTCTCTGCATTGCTGTGATACTTAAGCAAGAGTTGGGTTTTTAGCAATTCGGTTTGGAGCACTAGCACAAATACCTAAGTTCAGGTGCCTTGAGATCTGTGCTGTCCATAAAAGAGCAGCCAGTTATTTTAGAATTTCCTTGAGGTTAGCCTGAATTAATAAGATGTCTGATTGAATCATTGTTTTCTGTTCAAGAACTATAATACTATCTACTACCATGTTAGAAAAGTTTTGATGGCTTAAATCTATCCATTTATATGTTTATGCTTTGTTTCCCACTCTGTGACACGGGCTACTCTAGGAATATAGTACATTTCTTTCTCGCGGTTTCCTGAAATTATATGCTTAAATGTTTCTAAAATGCTTTTGGTATAAATGCTAAATGATTTTGGAAGGTCTTTACAAATTCCAACAGGTAAATACAACTAGAGCTACATCTATGCTAGTAAATTGAGTGGTAAGTTAAACACTTCTTGCCTGAGCAAACCAAACCAGTCTTCTAAACAATCCCTGTATATGTATGAGGAATTAGAATTTTTCAGGTCTCTTTCTTATTAATGGTTTGGACATTGTCAGCCCCTTTTTCAGGCTAAAAGAAATCATCCCACAGATACTGGCAGTTCTCTGTCAGTTGACTTCAGTGATAGGAAATGTTCCTGGATGCATTTAATTTAGTCATCTAGGCAAAATGTAGATCTATCTCCTATCCTTCTATTTTGGGCAACATAGACTTTTAGACCTTCACGATCAGTCCGACAGCTAACAGGGAATTTTACTCTCTTTTTATTTTGTCACATACAACTAAAACAGATTCTAAGTGTTAAAACAATACTCTCTTATAATTGTAATCCTTTATAATATCTGGAAGTATATTTTTTAACCGATTTATTAGTTCTTTATTCATCTGTTATAAATAGAAAGAGAACAGACTGAAGGAAGATTTGGAATAATTTAGTTGTCAGATTAAAGTCACCCCTCTAAATGTTGTAAGCCACTAAATCCCTTTGCTGGATTCTGTGGAATCTCGGTGGAAGCTGGAAGGCTAAGGTGCTACTGAAGTGGCAATACAAAATTGGTTTCATATAGTAATGAAAATAGAGTTCACAGCTGTCTGCCTCTATTACTTGGCCTTTGCGGTCCTAATTTTATTCAGCTGAAAAAGTATAAAAATGTTGTAAATAAAGGATATGCTTGAATACATATAACAGTTAAAATGTGGAGGAAGTGGAAGGAATTAACACTCTGTTGCACAGAAGACTGTAATCAGTGAAATAAGAAACATAACTGGTGAGAAGAAATGTTTTGTGGATTTCCTTAATTAAAGGATGAAAATAGGGGATTATAACTTTCACATGAACAGATTTTACATGGATATATGACATGCAACTCGAAATCTCAAACAATAAATTTTCATGTAAAGTTAATGGATCGACATTACTGATTGTTGTTCAGGTGGTGAATTTTTTTCCAGATATTTTATCCAACACATTTGAGACCACTGCATTATACGAATCTTTACTAATATTATATTTACTAGACTTACAATAATTTTATGTTTAAACACACATCATACATCTTCAAATATATTTTGCTAATTTCATTTAATAACTTTTTGAGGCATTCAGGTTTTGAGATACATATAACCTATTTTTCAATTAAATGTACCTTTGAAATACACTGAGATTTATATTTTAGTGGATGCTGAAGGTCACATCCAGTGGTGGAGAATACAGGTGCCAATTTCACAGCCCACTACTCAGATCACCAGACCACACTGCTAATATTTTTGGTAGACAAATAGCAACAAAGTTTATTAGATGGTAACAGGGTACCATAATGTGCAATTTATTTTGGTATGGATTTCCTGTTATGATGACAAGATTATCTAGCAAAGCTATATTCCAATTATTAGTGCTAAATAAATATTACTGTAACCACAACGACTAGTTTTTCACTTTAATAAAAAAATAGTTTGTGTTTCATACATAAAACTTACATAAATATTCTTTCATACTGATAAGACAAACATTTATCAGTTCATAGGGTTTTCAGGTTCTTCTCTAAATCCTGTTTGTTTTGTCCATGTTGTGACTTAAAGACTCTAAGTTGTCTCTGAACCTGAGCATTCTTTTTCATGAAATCCAAATATTACACATTAATTTTTAATGAGCAGCATTTGTAGTTTGACCTCACCTTTTTACATTACTAGAAGAAAAAAAAATTGTTCTTTATAGATTTTTCTTCAAGATACTACAGCTAAAATGTAAACATTTCAGTAAAGGTTTTTATGCTGATTTGTGGTATGACATCTCCAGAATGAAGGTGGCTTCATTGTCTTGTGTCTGAAAATTTCACAGTATTTAATATCTTGGAGAATGGATTCATTAAATCAGGATATTAAATTAACTCTTCTTAAAAAAATAAAATTTAGAAAGCAACATCTAATTGATAATTAATCCATGTATTTTGTCTTCAAATGAAAATGTACTTAAAATGCTTAACAAACTTATGAAATATGTAGTTCATAAAGAGTTTATAACTCTGATTAGCAAATCATACAGTTCCGCCTTAATTTCATTGTGTTTTGAGATAATGCGATTTAAAAAACAGTACATATTTTATGTCTATCTTTAGTAATAATTTCTACTAGTGAGGATCAACTACTAAGAGCTAAGAATATCAGCAAACCAAAGTCCTCAAGACTGACAGAGTATAAGCACAGGCTGCCCAGGGAAATGACTGAGTCACCATCCCAGGAGGTATTTAAAAGACCTGTAAACTGGTGCTTATGGACATACTTTAGTCATGGACTTGCAAGTGTTAGATTAACAGTTTGACTCAATGATCTTAAGGGTCCTTTCCAATTTAAATAACTCTATGATTGTAGGATGACCATTCTCCAAGAAATGCCATCTAGTTGGGTCTGAAGTCAACTACAGCCTTCTCCTTCCTTTCTTCGTCTCTCCAAGGAATATTTGTTGCCTTTTGCTGACACAGAAAATGATGCTGATTTTCTGTATCATGAAAGCATGATACAGAAATGCTTTCCTGCATGATGATCATAGAATCATAAAATTAATTGAGTTGTAAAGGACCTTAAAAGAGCATGGAGTTCAACCCCCTTGCCACAGGCAGGGAGATATTTCATTAGATCAGGTTGCATCCAACCTAACTTTGAACATTTATAATAATTGGACACCCATAATTTCTGTGGGCAATCTCTTGCAATGTCTCACCATCCTTATAGTAAGGAATTTCTTCCTTATGTACAATCTAAACTTACCCTCTTTCAGTTTAAAACCAGTGCATCGTGTCCTGTCTCTACAGGTTCAAGTAAAAACTCTCTTTCCATCTTTCTTATAAAGCCCTTTTATATATTGAAAAGTCACAAGAAGTTCTCCCTGAGGCCTTCTCTTGTCAAGGCTGAACAACTCCAACTTTCAGTCTGGGTGTCACAAAAGCAGAGTCAAGGGGTAGAACCACCTCCATTGACCTGATGACAGTACTACTTTTGATGCAGCCCAGGTTGCCTTTCTCAGCTGCAAATACACACTGCTGGCTCACGACCAGTTTTTCTCCATCAATATTCCTAAATCCTTCTTAGCAGAGCTCTTCTCAATCCATTCATTCTGCAGTCTGTATTGATTCTGGGGATTGTCCTGACCCAGATGCAGGACCTTGCACTTAACCTTATTGATTGTCATAAGGTTCACATATGCCCACTCCTCAAGTCTGTCAAGGTCCCTCTGGATGGCATTCCCTCAAGAGTATCAGGTGCACCACTCAGCCTGGTGTCATATGCAGACTTACTGAGGGTATACTCAATCCCACTATTTAATAGATATAATGATAATAAAGATACTGAACAGCATGTGTCCCAGTATGGACCCTTGAGGAACACCACTTGTTACTCGTCTCCATTTGGACATAAAGCTGTTGACTGCAACGCTTTTGTTGTGGCCATCCAGCCAATTCCTTATTCATCTACCAGTCCATCCATCATACCTACATCTCTTCAATTTAATGGCAAGAATTTTGTGGGTCACTGTACCAAATGCCTTACAGAAGTCTATGCAGATGACGTTTATAGCTTTTCCCTCATCCACTGATGCAGACACTGCATCACAGAAGGCTACTAGTTAGGCAGGGCTTTCCCTTGATGAAGCTTTGTTGATCATCTCTAATCACCTCCCTGTATTCCATGTATTTCGGCATGTCTTCCAGGAATATCTATCTCTTCCATGATCTTACTGGGCACAGAGATGAGGTTAACTGGATGGTAGATCCCAGGGTTCTTCAATTTACCCTTTGTTAAAATGGGGGGTTTATTTACCTTTTTCCAGTCACTGGGGACTTTGTCTGACTGCCATGCCATCAAATATGATGATGGTAATGATATGGCAATGTGAGTCACATATTAAAGTCATGATAAATTTTTTTCATTTGAAAAGTTATGTTCACATTACTGGAGAATGTAACTGCACAAAGTAGGGATATGTATGCAAGCTAAATCTGTGTAGAAGTGTACCCTGCTATGTCATATCAAGGTATAAAATATATAACTAAGAGGAAGTGATAAATTAAGACAATATTTAGATATTAGGTAACATATGTGAGTGAATCATAGGAGGATATTTGGAAGAACATCTTATCTCCACACCACTCCTGATATTAACAGTAATATTCTTCTTACCTACCATGTGATGACTCTAATAAGTGCCTCCTGTTTTGAAGAGGATCCTCCCATACACAAAATGAAGCAATCAAAAGTAGGACGAAATTCTGAGGCTGGGGCCTATGTTGGAGGCGGTATATGTATATCCCAGAAAACAGTAATGTATGTAAAAAGATACTTTCATTTTCATATTAAATAATTCCATTTATCTCCCCTGGTATGTCTCTGAAGGAGCATAGAATAATAATCTGAAGTTGAAATAAAGTATTGTCAAGAATGTCCATAAAAATCAAGAATACTTGACATACGTCCTAGAAATGCTGAAAATATAACTATATTGCCTTCTTCTTCTCCTTCCTATTCTGTCCATGTGTTATTTATGCTATACTTTTTACTTCAGTGGTGGAATTGTATGTTTTTTTGCTTTGATTTCTGTGGTTTAGTTATGATTGCCTGTCTGATTTAAAATATCTTATTCATGAGTTGTCTTTTTTTTTTTTTTAATTTCAATGCGACAAATATCTGTCCATACAAGCTAATACTCAACTTGCTTGTTTTTGAGTAATGTATTTTTTTAAGCTTTTCTCACTATTGCGGGCTCATAAGGACTAATCTTATTATTGATTCCTATTCAGATTTCAAGTGAATAAAATAAAAAATAATAACACAATGATTAATATCCCCAAGCCTTCTGTAGTTCTACTCTTCTTAAAAACCAAAATGCAAAAATCACTCTACTTCTATTTCTTTAATGGCTAAATGAATCTGTTCTTAACTGTTGATTTCTAATCACACCATTGTTAACTTAATGTTCATATGAGATTTTTTTTTCCACCTTTTCATTTATGTCAATATCTTTGAAAATTCTTGCTGATCTGTTCATGTATATGTGATGCAGAGAACACACTTTTGTATTGTTGAGGAGAGGACAAGAAGAATTAATATCATCCTGACTTCAAGGTTAATATAGTCTTGTGCCAAAAGCTAGAGAGAATGACAAGTCAGCTTTTCAACAACCACTTATCATCAAATTTAGACAACACAATATTCCCATAAATATATCAAGCAAAGTAGCACCCATGTGTGTCCATGAATTTACAATTTTTTTCACTCTAATTATATATGTTCTCCAAGTTACTGGTCCTTCCCCTTGTAATCATAGTTCATATCTGACAAGGTAATCATGTTGCTAAATCAGCTAAATAGTTGCCTTATGTTAGTCTTTATATATGTAAACTAACACAAATTTTTTAACTATTTCCCACATTGGATTTGGATACACTCTTACCAACAACAAAGCATAGCTTTTTATTTAAACATGTGTCATTAAGAAATAGCTGTATTTTTGAGCACTTACGAAAGAATTTTTCTAAGATTGTCAAAATTGTTTACTCAATTCATCTCAAGGTATCTTAAGCTTCAGCTAAGATCATACTCATGAATTAATGACATGTAGAAAAATCCACCCATAAACCAAGTTTTAGGATTATTCAGACATCTCACCTGTGTGGTATTTTTTGTTGTTGTTTGGGTTTTGGTTTGTTTTGTTTTTCTTTTTTTGCCAGCAGTTATTACCCATAAGCAGAATTCTACAAACAGTAAAAGTACATGATTCTAACCAGCTCTCTCTCTCTTAATAGTATTAAGGTGGAAATTCCATTTCAGAATCTTAACTCATTTATTTGTGCTTGCTAATTGACCCAAATTGTTTGCATTCTTATAAGCTGTAGTGAATTCTCATAAAATTTTCACTTTTACAGAACAAGTGTATTCTTACTCCCAGACATGTGGCTGTGTTCAGATTTACTTAACAATTTAAATCCACTAAAGTAGTTGGAAATGAAATCCGTTTCAGTGGATAGATTATTTCTTTTAGAAAGTGTAATTATCTGTGCAGTAGTTCAGCATAAGGTTTTCATACAATCCATACCACCTGAAAATGGGCCTTAGCTGACATTCTTCTAGACATTCAGAATAAAGGGGATTTCTGCCCAAGATACAGAAGACTTCAAGTATTATCTGGGTATGCAAATTACCTTTTTTTTTCTTGAATTCTTTTGTGTAGAAATCAGCTCAGTTCTTTAGATGTCTTTCTATTTAATCTTAAGAATTGCTTAATTAGAAAATGACAACACTTTTTTTATGTATATTCTTTTCAATTATTTGTGTCTGCCATATCTTAAAAGTGGGATAACATGAAGAATATATTACATGATATAAAGAATATCAGCAAGATAAGCTTACTATTTGATTGTGGTGCCCTATTTCAATTAATAAACTGAGTTTGGTAATCATTAACATTCGATAGAAAAGACTGACACACATTAATAACTACATACGCATCCCTAAGACTATGCTAGTTAAAGAAAATGCTGGGATGATATATTAATCAATGTAAGCACTGAAAAGAGGCCCCTAAATTTGCTGATCTGTGCAGTCTAAGTTAAACTGAGAAAGTTTTTTCTAATTTATTCATTGAATTTCACCTCTCCCTGTTCTTGAATTCTCTATGCTCTCAAATGTATTAATCATTTTACAGTGTCCAGAAAATTTTTTTGTAAATTATTTTTATCTGTAAACAATTTAGAAGTAGTGTGTAAAAAATTACTATTTAACATTCAAATCAATCTTTTCTGATTAGTTAATATGGGAATCTAAAACCTAAATCAGATTCTCAAATGCTTATAAATTATTTCTTGTATCTGTCTGAAATGGTCTTGGCCAAATTTAGGTGCTGAATTTTGTATTAGTAATCTATTTAATCTATCATTAATGAGTTTTAAGATAAGCAAATATATTAACTAATTTTTATATTCTACTTTCTGCATTATAGCAAAATGGTAAATAAAATTTAAAATATTACATTATTAATATTTCTAAGGGCATGGAAGAGCATTTAACTGTACTTTGTGTATCGAATGAAATCTAAATATCAATTTAGTCAATGTAAAATTTGTCAATTTAGTCAATCAATTTAGTCAATCTAAAACTCTATAATCTATTTTTTAAATCAAACTCATGGAGATATATACCATATCTGCTACGTTCTATGAAACATACATGTGGATTTTACTTTACTGTTGGGCATTGTTGCTTATGTGAGAAGGATAGATTAACTAGCTAATAGTGAAATGTTAGTAAAGATTTGTCCATTGTCTTTTAGTTTGTCTTTATGCCTGCTATCAGTCTGCAATTTATATTCTTTAAGTATGTTCTCATTCAAGATGCCACTATATGGCAAACTCAACAGCACAGCTACTGAATTACACAGACATTTGTGTTACAATTCTTCCAATTACACCTGCTATCTTTTTCTTTATTGTGTTACTGTCTGTTGTTCCCTGTGAGGAAAAACAAAAAAGCTTATTTATTATCTGAGCTGTGCAACGCATCTGTTGTTTTCAAGTTCTTATGATTAACTGGGAATGCTGGGAAAACAGCATTTTTAAAGGATGTTCTACTCATAAATTTTCTGAATATTTTTTAGTCCTTTGAAACAATCTTTAGCAATTAAAAATGAAATCTAAAAGTTTTGAAACTTGGTTATCAGGTTCATATGCTGAAGTTCAGCTGGTTATCTAAGAGACATCTTTTCATTTGAGCACTCATCTGGAAATATCAAACACACAAACAGAAATAAATTTTTTAAAAAAGTAGAAAGAACAATGCAATGTCCAATGAAATATTCTACGCCGTAGTTGTCATGCTCAGTATATAAACGGGGGTTGGCCAAAGTTGGGTGGGGAGTGCGAATCCACAATCGCTTCTCTAT
>JAOXNG010000001.1:172914779-172929280 GCA_028566535.1 Scolopax minor | reverse complement strand
AGATTGTAGAGACGTGAGGGTTGGTTCTTTTTCCCAAGTAATAGGCGATAAAACAAGAGGAAATGGCCTCAAGTTGCACGAGGGGACATTTAGATTGGATATCAGGAAAAATTTCTACACCAAAAGGGTTATCAAATATTGGAACAGCCTTCCCAGGGAAGTGGTGGAATCACTGTCCTTGCAGGTATTTAAAAGAAGGGTAGACTTAGTGCTTTGGGACATGGTTTAGTGAGGGTTTTGTCAGTATTAAATTGATGGTTGGACTCTATCTGAAAGGTGCCTTCCAAACTAAATAATTTTATGATTCTGTGATTCTACTTGGAAACCTGCATTTGAATTACCACCTTTTAGCCCATGAGCTTAACAGCTGTGTACTTTCAGGACCACTGAGGAACAATGACCAATTAGGTGTTAGAGATAATGGAATATGTACTGCATTACCATCTTGGACCTCCTTCTCCTGGTAAGTTAGAACTAATCTATGTCTTCTTATATTAATTTTGTGCAATGTTGAACCACAAAGTCATAAATTCAATGATATATACAAGCTAAAATCTGACCTTCACTAGAGTTTCATAGGATTAGGATTTTACCTAAATTTCAGAATATGAAACAACTATATCTGTGACATGAGACAAAAAACTTCTATGTAAATTATTCCTTAAGTGTCAGCTGTCAGTTTAAATTGAGTTTTAAAAAATATTCCTTAGAACCACGTAGTTTTGATGACTAGCACTGATATGCTACTGAACAATCTATATGTCCTTTTTTGTGACATCAATTCTGTATTATGAAGTAATAAACCAGCTTTTTCATGACATCTAGATCGCAATGGGTGGAATGATCGACACAACTTTTGCTTATGAAGACAATTAACTGTCTTCATCTAAGAAAGGTCAGATGAAATACATCATGCTTACTTTAATTTTCTCATTAAATCCAGCACACAGTCTACATCTGCGAATAAATTAATTTTTAAGCTTTCCATTGAATGTTTCACTGGTATTTTTCCTTGGTCGTAACTAGGAGCTTTTCATAAAAAAGAATTTTTATGGAAAAAAGAATGAGTTTTTGATATGAAATTGTGGCAGTAAATCCAAGACTTTATTTGATCAAAACAACTAGTTAAGTACAATTTAAAATCATTGAAACAAATACTGAAAAAGCAGATGTTACAATTTCATATGAGATTAATATGAAGTTAAAAATTGAATAATATTTGAGTAATGTTCAGAATAAATAAAAAATAAATTTAAAAATTCTTGGGGGAAAATTATGCAAATATGTTTTTAGATCTATGGTCATGTCTCTTATAATTTTAATTAAAAAGTATTTTAACAAGAATCTATTATTATCTGTCTATTTTTTTCTCTGTAACTATTTGGTTTTGTGAATGATAATCTTGTAATATTTTTGATGGTGTCTATAACCTATAAATAAGTACATCATTATATAACCAGAAAAACAACATTGTGGTAGACCAATAACAGTAGACTGTGATTTTTTAATTACCTATGTTTAAAGAAGGTAACTTCTTACTCTCTTTATCAATGACTATAATGATGGTAGCACCATAGGATGAAAACAAACCAGTTTATATGGAGCTGTCACTCCCCATCTTTTCAGATAAACTAACCTTGTCTACCTCTGTGGTAGTGGGATGTCATCTGTGTTATAGATGAGTGAGTTTATCCATGGTCTTTGCACAGGGCTACAAAGTAGACATAGTCTTTGAGTCACAGTCTGTACCTCTTCCCTCACAGCTGCTCCTTAATCCAGTATATCCCTAAATCCCTAGTTATCTATATTTCTGCTGACTACACATAAATTATCAAATTTATACCTACAGTTTCAGTTTGTTTTTTATATATTTGTATTTGTCTCCACATACTTATGTACAGGGACTGGCAATTGTCAGAACATGCCTGCACTGCAAGGAGTGTTCTGTAAAGCATCTGTCGCTATTATAGGTCAATTCAGCCTAAACTATGACACCTATTTAGGTCCCTGCTATTTTGTAAAATAATCAAATGTGAATCAGGGCATAAAACTTGCATTGAGCCATCATCATGTCTCTCTGACCTAATGACTATGACTTACATAGTGGAGATTGACTTTGGGTAAGATTATGAAAACAGCACCTTAAAATAAAGTGCAATAATGAAGCAGCTTAGGAGATCTGTCTTTAAAACTCTTCCTCAAAAGTAAGAAGATTTTAATTTAGATCTTTCAGGTGCATTTTGTGAGAAATGACTGACACAGCTAAATGCCTTTTCCAAGGAGAATTCATGGCTGAGAATAAGTAATAGCTCTCACCCTACTCTTAGGCAATACCTTACTCAGCCTACTGATTTGTGTGAATCCTATTCTAATGGTTAACTCTTACCATGCAATGTGAAAAAAGACAGAAATTTAACTTGAGTCTTTGGATTCCACTTCTGTCCTTACATAGTCAACAGAAAGGAATGAGACTTTCCAGAGGGCAACATAAGTTCCCAAGCAGACAAAGTTAATGGTGCTGCTTCACTTTCTTGTTTATGCCTTTAAAATATCTAGACAGAATCCAAGATTTTGTGGATATGCTTGAAGTACCATTTTCAGAAGAGAGATCAGATTCTTCTAAGGAATTTATTAATAAATGTTTTTTGTAGCAGTGTGTATCTCAGCCTTACCAAATGAAAATGATGCCGAATGACTGGGTGAGACTCTGGTGCTTCAGACCATTTGAGCAGGGACACATCTTGTCATATACTTGTAGACCTAAGACATAATTATTATTTCCATTGTATCTTTATTTTTTTAGATGAAAGTATCTGTGAAGCTCTGAAGTATCTCAAGAAGCTGTGAAGTCAGCATTATACCCTACCAGCAAGGTGTTTCAAAAGGTATATGTTGCATGCCTTGTGATGACAGAGAGAGGATCTAAAAACACATCTTGTAGGTAGTGTGAAAAATGTGAAGACAGCCAAATCTGAAGCAGTATTTTCCATGCTGTCTTTTGAGAACAACCTTTGCAGTGAACTATTACTAATTCTCCACCCAGTTCTTTCAGGAGCAACTAGTTGCTTCACTTGAAAATGGCTTGAAAGAGTGAATTCATGTCTACATAGCATGGTTAATTTTATTTAAGTGACTCAACCTTGTGCAAATTAACTGGGAAGCTAAATCATTTGACCATGTGCAGTTACCAAATGAGTCAAGAGATTCTTTGATAACTGATGCTCCAGTATCGTCACTGAGTTGAGCTCTCACAGGATTATTACAAGTAACTTTTTCTCATTGATTCTCAGTGTTTATGAAATCGGGATCATCAAATTCATAACCTTATGGTCCATGCAAACAAGAAACTTAGCACTCTGAGCCACACCATTCTTCCCCTGTATCTGCTCCTCAACAACTGTAGGCCTGTTCTTGGACTTAGAAAACTGGGACTTGTAGATCCAAAATTCTACAGGGTAAAGTGATTTAACATCTGTTGAATTTTAAGAGTTGGTGTCTGTCTTTTTGTTTAAATTAGGAGAATATTTTAATTTAAGTATTAACAATCCTTTAGGTCTTTAGACTTTCTTCCAATGGGAAATGACTGTTACACATTCCACACTGTTATCCCAGATGGTAGTATACTGCCCATGTTCAAATATTTTTCTTTGGAGATCTAAGCAATACTTGGCTAATATCATAGAATCATATGATTCTATGATTCTATGATATTATCATTTCCATATATATAATTAAATTAAATTCACATATATATAATTAAATACATGCACACATGTGCATAGTGCCTGTACAAGCAGCTATTATCAGCAATTATGCTGGAAAGAAAGACAAAGTTTGTGTAGAATCATTATAGTCACAAAGCTGTTGGCAGAGCCAGCTGCAGGCTTTCCAGTGATGCAGGCAGTGGTGGCAAAACAGGTGGTGGATGAGGAAGGCTGGAAGCAGTTTACTGAGTCTGAGGTGGTGAGATCGAGAAAAAAGCTAAGAAGGAAATGGAAGGGATCTTCACTGCAAGAGAAGAATTCACCTGTGCCCACAAATAGAAGAGGTGACTGATGTGGAAAGGAAAGTTTACAAGAACCAAAGGGAAGAAGAGAAGCTCCAGAGCGATTTGAGTGAACAGCAAGTTTATTATTCCCTTTCTGTCCTTTTGTCCAAGTCTGGTTGCCAGCTCTTTTGTGTAACCTGTGTGTGCATAGACTATTTAAAAAAATGTAAGCATGGTGACAGAAGTGTTGCAAACTACTCTCCCAGTATAAAACTTGGTATAGATAAAGGTCCTAATCTGCTTCAGGTTAAATGCTGAATAAATGCTGGCTGGCAGATTCACCAGGAAAATATAAATCTGGTCAAACAATCTTTATTGGAAATAGTCCACTTTACATCTAAATATGCATATCCAGGGACCTGGAATAATATTACCTGAACTGAGCTCTATTGTTGTATTAATACAAAGGGAAAAAAAGAGTCTTCCAATCAGCTAAGCCCTAAAGCATGGTGTATATTAAGGTGCAATTAAATATTAATACCTTGAATTGCTCCCATAAGCATATATGAAGGTAGTGTAATCTTGGAAACTCTGCAGTAATGTGCTGGTTTTAACTACAACTTCTTAGCAAGACAACAGCTGCTTTACCAGCTGTAGCTTACCCATCTTTTTCAAAGTAGTAACGGTTGTGTAGTCATGAAGTGTGAAAGCATGAAAGCAAGAAAAGTATCAATGGCTTCAATGGTTGTGCACATCTTTATATAATGAGTAGTTATTAGAACTTGTGTCAAATCCACATAAATACAAATCTCAATAAAATCATAAGGGAACCTTGATGTAGAATGTTTGTGCTGCAAAATTCTCTCACAAAAGACATCAAAGATAGAAACTTTTTATAGCCAAGATATAATTTATATTTTTTAGCAAACCAATATCATTGGAACTGTGTGTCATAAGTTGAGGCTAAACTAGCAAAGTATTCTATCTTACGTTCTTTCTTGTTTTCTGATGCCAAATTAGTAGGATTTTGAAAAGGTAAAAGGTAAAATGCTATCTAGAAGAGCTTGCAGTTTGGAATTCATACAAAGAAAAAGGGAATAAGATATTAATACTGCTCAGACAGGTTACAGCAGTGCAGCCTGAAGACAGTCTTTCACTATCTTGGCAAGAAAGCTAACTAGCATCTACTATATATTGCTATAAGCATAAGCTAAAGCAGAGTTACCTGTGTTCAGGAAAAGGTTCTAGTTTTTTACAGAACAGCATCACATTATAGAACAGGAAAAAGATATTTGGTTTGAACCCATAAGTGAAACTTTTCTCAAACTCTCAGTTTTTCTCCAGTGACTAATTCCAGGCAGCAGGTTGTCATTAGGAAGCAGTGTTCAGATTACTAGTTGTTCTGGGTCCTGTTTTGAGAATTGGTGCTTTGTCTGGCTCTGTATATATTCCTAATGCCTATCTCAGAGTTTTCAACTTCATTTGATATGCTTAAAGAATACATTTCACAGCACATATCTTTTAGATCTCTGTGTTCTTTGCCCTTAAAGTCATATAAGCAATTAAGCAACATGTTTTGGGTACTATAAGTTCCATGAAGCATAGTAATAAACCTTGTATCATGCCAAAAGAAGAAAGGAAAAAGTGGAGACAATTAAAAAATGCATGGGAAAAGTAAAATTAAGGTAGAAAAAGAATGCTGAAAGCTCTGCTTCTCATTTGTGGTTCTGCAGAAATCAAGGTTGCCAACATATAGTCAGTGTAAACACCTGCACTGCGTTAGTATACTAATAGAAAAGAGAATGTCTTACTCCAGGGGCTAATCACAAGAGTCATGACACTTGTAATTTCATTTTGGCCAAGTAAATAATCTGAACAAGCACTCTGATGTCCTGCTGGTCAAACTAACTGTCTAGCTCATAAAAGGGTCTTATAAGAAAGATGGAGAGAGACTATTATTGTTTTTACCAAGGGTTGGGTTTAAGGAATAATTTTTTTACAATGATGATGGTGAGACACTGGAGCAGGTTTCCCAGAGAAGTTATGAATGCTAGTTATTAGTTCTCCAGAGTACTTAAGATGACCCTAGGAAAATGACAGAGATTGTGTTCTGGATACTAAAGGGTTACACACAGAGATTATGTGGCTCCATAGGATTTGTGGCGAGAGATCCAGTGGCCACAGATTCTATGTAAGCAGGTTTCAGTAACAGAAATAATTGAGACTCTTTCTTACACCTACGTATGAATGCCTTGCTTTGTGTTGTTTTGACTTCCATCTCCTTTCCTTACCCCACCACTTAAAGAATGAGAGAGGAAGAAGAATGTTTTCAGAGCATAAATAACTATAAAGTTCAGGAAACACTATTGGCCCAAATTTTCTAACCTGAAATAGTTATCAAGGAAAGAGGACAGCATATGAAAAGAATCCAGTTGGGATTTTTTTCCTGTTTTTCTTTTTTTTTTTGTTTTTTGTTTTAAAACTAACTACCAACCCCCCTATTATTTTATAGTCCTAGATCCTGTTTAAGAACAAAAATTTTACAAGAATACTTAATCCTACTAGTAACGTAATTGCTGTGTTATCATGCCTTCCTAGATAACACAATACTGCTGTTTGTTGTGACCAAAATCTTATAGGTTTGATAGAAAATAAATTACAAATGTATAAAGGAAGTGTAAAGCCACTCTGTGTACAGTGAAGGAAAAATTTAGCCTGTTGTTTTCTGTTGTTATACCAACAGTAATTCAGAGATTTAAAGGCCTCAGCTAAAAGTAGTTATGAAAGTAATATATCTGAAAATGTTTGAAAAAAAATATCAGACAGTTGCATACGTAAAACTGGGTTACTACCAAAGGGATTGTTAAATTTGATAACTTGAGTACATAAAGAGAGAAGAGAAATACTGAATCAGGGGAACTAAGTTTAATTAACTACTACTGCTTGAATCATTGTTTAAAAAAATAATTTAAGAAAACAACAACTTAAACTATGGAATATCCTCATCATATTCTTTTTAGTATCACTAAACTTGAAATAAAAGTTGCTGCCACTAGAGATCATTGTTGCTCTTTGCAGAAAAGGCCAGTGTTAAGTGTTTATTTTAATACATATCAGTCTTGCTCTTTATAGAATATACTTCATAACATCAAAACAGAAACACAAGCAAAAATTACTTCTGCCTCTAGCATTTTTTTCCTGTAAGATTTAATGGCACAATAATAAAAAATAGTTCTAGATGTTTCTGTGTCAACACCAACATATCACTAATGATTTGAAATAACTATAGGCCAGACTATGTCAATCTCAAACTTAGTTTTTACAACAAATATCAGCTATTTCCTTTCAATCATATGATTTTTAGTGTATTTTACTCCTTTCATAAAGCTTCTTCAGCATTACCTCTTTATAGCTATAATGACACAATAAAATTTCTTAAGCTTGATATATAATATTTTTGTAAATGTATCTTTCTCTTGCTACAGTCTCTTTACTATAAGGTCTGTATCTACACCAAATTTTTTATGCAGTTTCAGTTGTGCTGTAGATTTTTGTTCTTCTGAATATCTATCTAATATCTGTTTTGAATCTTTATACAGACAGTGAAGTTAATGTAAAAACTCCCATGCAAATTTCATTAGTCTCAAAGTATTTTGTATACAATGCTCTACATTGCAGTAACATCCAGAGTATAGTAAAAATATATCAGGTGTGAATAAAATAGAAAAATCTTTCCTCTTTTTTTCCCCAGTTTCTGTTTAAGTTAAAAAAAAAAATTAACAGAAACAGTGTCTGCAATGAAGACATTGAGATTAAATCCTCCATCCACTAACTAATGTTCCCTTTGAGTTTATTAAAGCCAGGACTGAATGACATTCTTATTTCTATAGATTGGTACAGAAAGGTTCTAGAGTATAATGCTGGATCAAGCTTGTTTTCTTCTTTTCTTCTGTAATCTGTCTGGTTAAAGTGTAGCCACCAATGAACACTTTCAGGTAAATGTTCTCACCATTTAAGAAGAGTTGGACAATATAAAATATGACAAACTGCCTCTCCCCCTTCCAAAAAAATAATAATAAAAAAAAAGTCTCAAAGTGATCCTCTTTCTTTCTCTCTATCTAAGAGCTAGAACTATTTTGTGTAATAAATATTATCCCTCCATCAAAATAAGGGACTGAAGATAAATCTCAGGAAACATCATGTGCAAAATAAAAAAAGGGAAATTCCAGATGATAACTGATCAAAGGGGTAACTATGCATATCAACCAAACAGCTAAATCCTATAGTACATTAAAATAATCCCAAGTGAACAGTTGGAAACACTAACTATACTGACTTCTGAAGTATGAAGGATTTTTAATTTAGGGCTCCCTATGGTGATATGTTGTTTGTTTTAATGATTGTTGATTGTTTCAGTGATGTATTTCCAAATATATCCCTAATCTTTGGTAATTTTTTTGTCCTCTTGGGATGCATTTCCAATGGTTTTAATATGACACATGCACCATTTAATTATACCGTGCTTTATTTTTGATATTTTGATGTGCCCAGGCTTTCCCTAGGAGTTTTAAAACTATTTACATTGGTTTTCAAAATAAAAAATGCAATTTGGAATAAGTAGAAAATAAAACCATAATTTCCTAGGATCATGTACAAGCACATTGCATCATGCTTAGGTCTCTTCCAAACTGAGTGACCTAATTTGGTTTGTGTAATACTCAACTAGGACAAAAGACTCTTTGTAAGTTATATATTTTATATCTGTGATTGTATACTTAAAACTGAGTTTCAAGCTACAAAACCATACTGTCTTCAGAAACATAAAAGACCTTCATGACCCTTAGAGAAAATTAAAAGAAAAGAATGAATATATGAGAAACAGAAGGTAGTGTGAAAAAAAAGCAGGTTTTGCTTTCCTAGCTTGTCATTTGTTAGTACGTCCCACAGTTAATAAATATGCACAGAATGATACAGGCAACAAAGAAATAAAGGGCAATGAAAAATAGACTCAGAGCTTAAAAAAAAATAAAAATTAGTCCATTAAATTAATAGTGTTTTCATTCCTTTAGTGTGGTTTTACTGAATGCCAAAATGGCAATTGCTATATGGTAGTAGCCATCTTTGCTATTCCTTGATCCTCTCTTTCTTGGCTCCCACACTTTTTTCCCTACAGTCAAAGTTCAACAACAAGGCCTAGTAGAATTTAAGATACTTCTTCAACTTTACGCTAACAAGCAGGAGTTTAATTTCATACAAATCACAATGAAAATCAACTGAAGTCTGCATAATATATTTCATGGTAATAACACTAGTCATAATAGATGAATAAAGCCCAAATGCTTGCTTTATTACTTTGTCTGTCCATTGTCGGTAAAAAAGTTAAAACTTACTTCTTTTTCTAAATTAACATTACTGCACTTGTGACGTTAACCAAAACCAAAAATATCATGGAGCACTTGTACACTTGATTTTTCACCATATAAGCCTGGTATATATCTCCCAAATTGTTGAGTCACTTATTTTGGGGTGCAATAAATACAAAGGAAGTAAAGTATAGTATATCTTTGGATATGGATTCTTGATGTGAGTGATTATAATTTTAACAGATGCTACATTGTTTGATGAAACATTTTAGATTCTGAATGAAGAGTCCTTGAAGACCAAGAATGAAAATAATGTCTTACATGTGCAAAATAAATCTGACTTCTGAAGAACAGTAGTCATTTACAGCTATCTAGAGTGCTGTGCAATGCAGTCATCACAGAGTTTATCAACAGACAATAGATGATAATTCTTCTTCCTTGTGAAAGAATTATCTCCTCATATTTTATAGGTGTTGGGCTGAATCCTTCAGTCCTTACTCCAGGATTGATTTCTTAGATCTTTTTCGTGGAAGATAGGAGTACATGCCAGTGAAATACCGTTAACTCCTTCATTAAGATGAATAAAGATACCAGTTCTCAGGCAAAGGAGACAACTGAGGAGTGAGTAATGAATGAGCATTTTGGGTACTAAGGAACTTATATGTTTAAACTATTCACTTCATATGGGAACAAATATAATTTAAGTATATTATATTTGACTTGACCTTTGAAACACTTCTTGAAGAGTCTGTAAGAATTTGTGTTAGTAATCTGAAAAGAGAACAAATCTGGACATTAATTACTGCATATTTGCAAAATATTTATTGCCTATGAAAATAACATTGGTTTTGTTGTTTCCATCAAAGTGAAAAGTTCAGACCCTTCTTGTACACATCATTCATTCTCACTTAGCAGTTCATTTGACTTCAAAATGACAACATTGAAATATATAGTATGGGTGTTCATGAAAGTATATAGTAATTAGCCCTTATAGTTTCTATTAGCATTTAATAATGCTAGAGAGAATAAACAGCAAATGGTATCATCTGGGGGGGAAGACTCTGAAGGATAAATTTATGGAAATATAGCAATGTTTTATTTCACAGTTAAGATTTTATTATCTAGAAATAATCTGGAAAATACTATCTTTCCGTATTAACTCTTTGATGTAATTTGTTTCTACACTGAGTCTGCATACACTTTCATGTTCTTTGAGTACAGGAGTAAGCAGAAAAAAATAGTTGAAGACCTATGACAAATCTGTTCTTTCTGGTTTTGAATTATTTTTCTTAAATTTTATGACCAAAAAAAAAAATTGTTTCTAGGGAAGAATAATGTTATTTAAAACAAAAATCATAAAACTGAGATATTGAAGTAATGATAGACAAAATTGACATCTATGAGTAAATTAACCAAGAAAGTCATATTCTACCTGTGTTTACAAATGAGCCTTTCTTTAGCAAAATGCATATTAAAATCCGTACATGAAATACCTCTTATGTTAAATTACAATGACTGGGAGAAAGCAAGAGGAAGGTCACTGTAGCTGATAAACATAGTTATGCAAATGTGTTTTTGTGAGACAGCACTGAGCAGGGTTAAAAATTGTGCTAAGCAGGAGGTCAATCAGAAATTTTATGTCTTTCTGGCCTTGAAATCTATAAAAGTGAGGAGATGAGCAAGGAAGAAAATGAAGATATGGGGTTTTTTTGTTTTTTTTTAATTTGGGTCTATTTGATGAATAAATAAAAAATTGGTCTATAAGGAAAAAGATCTCAATAACATTTATCCAGGGAAAAAAAAACCTAATTTATTAAAATATTTGTGAATTCACCATATTTTCGGGTCTCTCTATACCTATCAAGGGCAGAGACACCTAGTAGCCTCTCTAAGATTCTTCAGCTCTAGATTCTTCAGAAGCTTCCTATTCTGGCATCAAAGCGACTAGACTGATTTTATTTGTAATGCACATTTTAAGCATTATGCTTATACTTAAGGGGTTTGTTCATTAGTTTGTGAACAGGTTTTGTTTCAAAGAAAACAAGAGAGAAGAAAAAGCCATAGCTGAATCTGCTGAGTTAGTGGGGACCTCACCAGGGATTTTGTGTACTTATAACTATTTAGCTCCTGGTCAGTAGACGGACTATGATGCTGAGAAAATAATAACCATAATGGATACATATACTGGATTTTATTTAAGAACCAGAAAGATAAGAGTTTTCATCCTGTTCATTTATTGCACACACTTGCTCAGTTTCCCCAGTGAGACACTCTCTAGGTTTTAAATGTTGGGTTCCTGCTGATCTGTGAAGATAAGGCAAAAGGTCGTGTCTGTTTGTACTGTTCTGCTGCTGGGGTCTTCCCAGGCCACCTTCTCCATGCATCTGTCTGATATCTGGGATTTCCACACTCTCTCTAGGCCACCTCCTGCTCCCTGAAGCTGCTTCTTCTCTTTGATAACTCCTTTTTTCTTTGCCTCCTATTCTTTTCAGAATCTCCAAACCATGATTTTCCCGATCTAAACAATCTATCTATTTGCAGAAAAACAATGTCTGTTTAGAGTCCTAGCTGGTGGTTCTGTCTCATACCACTTTATTAAATGGAAGATTCAGGAAGTGACACTTTTGTTTAGTCCAAGTGATAATCAAAATTTACAACTAGCCTCTACCAGCTGCAACTAGCATGTAGCAGGCTTCTGCCTGAAAATACAAAATTTCAGTTTTGGACACTCACCATTCACCTCTCTCACAACACACATAACCCAAAAAACCTGTTGCCTGTCAGTGTTCATAGTTTAAGCCTTTTTTTTTTTTTCCCTAGGAAATAGTTTACCCAGGTTGTAGTGCACCTTTTTGGTCTGAATGAGTATCAGGAGCTTGTTTCTGCCACTGGACAGGTAAGACCCCAGAGATGGAACAGGTGAGGAAAAGTCATTTAATCTCAACTCTCTGTGGTTGGTGGATCACCACATTTAAGAAAATGCCAATATACTGAGTTTTCCTCATTTTTACACCTTTCTTTACACTTCATTGCACTGTACAATTTCTTAGCAGACGTTCCTTTCACAATACCTACAGAGGTTCAGCAGAGTGAGGCAAAGGTTGATATTCCTTCTGACACACATCTGTGCAGTGCCTGCTGTGGGATTTACAGCTCCAGGAGGCCTGTGCACTAAACCTTCACTCTGGCAGAATTTCATCTGCACTGTGTGTTACAAATAAAGGAAGAAATCCACTCTTCTGAATTTTCCTTCCAGGCTGATACAGCAAAAGAACGATGGCCATGAAGGACATATGGAATGGTGTTTCACCATCTTGGACAGAGATGCAAGAAAACCCTATCAGTAAGTGCTGCATTGAATGCAAGAGGCACTACAAATAATAGATAAAGCACAGAACAGAACTGAAATATGCAGTTAGATGAAGCAGCCCATTTCACTTTGGGAGAGGGAATAAATGGACTATAATACCTATATATGTTCATCCTACACAGAAGAGATTTTGAGTACAACTAAACAATGAGAACGGGTTTTCCCTGTTCTTCAGTTTCTCTGACAGTGTCTCAATGTCAATATATTGCAGGAATTTTATAGAATAAACGATACTGATACATAAAAATGGAGAAATGTCTCTGAACTGTCACTAATGTTATATAAAAGGCACACCAGGCAGCAATACTTTATCTTGTCTATAGGTGGCAGCAGAAGACTAAGTCTTACAAACAAAAACTCGGAACAGTGTTTAAAGGAAGTTATTTGTACACTAAAGATTAATATTGTCTTAATAATACATGAAAATTATTTAACAGGAACTATAGAGTCAATAGAACGAGAACAATGACTCCCCCTCTCTCTCTCCAAAAAAGCCATTGCAGCCAGAACTAGTCCTTTTCTTCAATGAAGTGAAAAGCTCGTTCAATTTGCTCAGCGTGGGAGTCTTTGTCATTTTAACTGGATGGCACAATAGATATTGATAAAAATAAAAATATTTTAACATAATAGCAATTCAAGACAATACCAACAAAGTGTCTTGGCTGTCATCAATGGCCATTAAAAATATATTAAAACATGCATTCAGCTCTTTCATTTCCTAAAAATAAAAAAGGTTGGTAAGTACTTATGTGCAAAAACCTTCTCATAAGGAAAAAAAGAAAGCAAGATAGGGAGCTCAGGAAGGAGGCCACCAGATCTAGGCATAGAAAACAAAAACAAAGTAAAAGAAAAGTGTCCATAAGACCAAAAAAAAAGGGGATAAAAAGGCCAAAAAAAAGGGCAGTTCAGCCCAACTAGATTAACCCAGAGAGTAACATAATAACTCTAAACAATGCATTAATCTTCATATATGTCTGAACAATATATCATTTCAAGCTTCTACTTGTCTATAAAAATACTCCCTTTTTTTTAGTTCACTATAAACGTCTGCTACTTCCTAGAATCAAGAGCTGTTCTTCACTAGAAGGAATTATCAGTATTTCAAGTAAAAGCTGCATCTGTGTAAAACTCAGAGCTTTTAAGTGCATAGTAGTAAACAAAGGAGAAAAAAATCCTTCGTGAAAGCATTGCCTTGCTTTCACTTACTGACCCTGCTAAACTGTTTTGTACATAAATGAAGTATACATGTTCTGGATTGTCTAGTAAACAAAAATGATAGCTTTCATTGTGGGAGAATGGTGGGGAGAAAAGAAGAAAGGATCCAGTACAGTCCATGGCAAGATTTTCCAATGAAACAGCTAGTGAGGAAGGAACTGTTGTTTTCAGTGTCTCGCAAGGTTCAAAGCATACATATTAAAACAACTTGCAGATATAGGTTGTGCAAAATATTAGGGACAGTGCTTGCTAAACTCAGTTTGCTCAGCTATTTCTTTTTGTTCAAAAATTCTAAGTCCTGTAAATCCTCAGAGCCCACTGTCT
The DNA here is from genome assembly GCA_028566535.1 of Scolopax minor. Taxonomy (NCBI): domain Eukaryota; kingdom Metazoa; phylum Chordata; class Aves; order Charadriiformes; family Scolopacidae; genus Scolopax; species Scolopax minor. The sequence goes on along the minus strand of JAOXNG010000001.1, from coordinate 172,915,020 downwards.
AATTACACTGGGCATCTTGTATACCTTCTCATTAAAAACTAACCTCCTATTTTAATGACTTGGTTGAAATCCTTTGAAGATCAGACTGTTAGTGCCTGAATGTTGTACTCTGAATACCCCTTCATGCTGCTCTCCTCCCTTTATTCCTTTCTGAGCTTTGGTAATTTCTTTTTTTCTTTTCTTTTCTTTTCTTTTCTTTTCTTTTCTTTTCTTTTCTTTTCTTTTCTTTTCTTTTCTTTTC
>JAOXNG010000001.1:172878640-172890263 GCA_028566535.1 Scolopax minor | reverse complement strand
GGTGTGTAAGTTGACTTTTGTGGCCTTCTAAGTTTGATGATGTTTGTGTGATAAAATTAGGCCAGCTAAGTTTAATGAGAATGACTCAACTACTAAGATCTATATTCCCAATTCATATCACATGTGTAATTTTTTCCTCCAGAAGGAATCATACATGAGGCACTCTGTTGTATTAAACTTCACACTGAGTGCTTTTGTTTGCTTGTTTGTTTTCCTGCAGAAAGGGCCAATATGACCATATCTTATACAGGAAAGCATATGTGGAATTGTGTTCACTGTTGGATGTAAATTCAGTAGTTATTATCCATCTGGGATTTGGTTTTGCTACCAGTTTGTTTTCACATTTGAGAATGATTGTGAACAACTGGCAAAGTGACGTGATGCCCATCATAGGTTTAAGATATACAGTTACATTGTAAATGCCTTATCGTGTTTTCACTATAAATCATTTATTTATTGCTTGACATCAAAAATCGAGTGTATTCAGTTGTTCCCAATGGTGACAGCTGCTAAGGAACAGATAAGATACATTGGCAAACCATACTCTACAGAAACAGGAAAATATTTCTAAAGTTCCGTGTCATCCAGCTGTCCCCAAGCAACGAAAACTGCATGTTCAATAATAAGAAAGTGTAATGCAATAAAATCTCCTGTAATTTTTAAAAATTTTTAGTCCAATTCTATGACTCAAAAATCTCCATTTTTCCTTTTCCATTTTTTAAATTTTTTTTTCCTTTTTTTTTCTTGTTATCAATAACATTTGTTTTATAACATTTTGAGCCATATGTATGATATGAGAATGAGAGTTGTATTGGTTGTAAGGAATTGGTGATTCAGAGAAACATACAAATATTGTTATCAATGATAGAAATGTGAGAAAGAAGACTCTTGTTTCTAAACTACAGAAGGGGAATACAGTTTGATATCAATCAAGGTAAATAATCAAGAAATAATAGAAATGAACAGCAACAAAGAACTTTGGGTTTACGTGACAAGGTTTTTGGTAGCGGGAGGGCTGCAAGGGTGGCTTCTGTGAAAAAAAAAACAGGAGCTGCCCCCATCTCAAGTAGAGCCAGTTTCAGTTAACTCCAAAATGCCCCCACCACAATCCAAAACTGAGCCATTCAGCATGCTGAATGCTGATGGTACCTCTACGATAATATATTTATGAAAGGGTAAAAATGCTGCACAGTAGCTGTGAGTGAGAGGAGTGAACAAATGTGAAAGAAACATCCCTGCAGACATTAAGGTAAGAGAAGGAGGGGGAGGAGCTGCTTCATGCACCAGAGCAGGGTGCTATTAGCTGAATTTTGCTTGAATTTGCAAATAGTTTTAGTTGATAATTTTTTTATTTGGGGGGAGGGAGGAACAAACTGTCTGCAGTTACTACTTCATTGTGTTAAAACCAAACCAAAATTAAACAAACCAAACCATATCCTTTGATAAAGAATTTAAATTTATTTCTCTAGCTGTATTTATTTACACTTCTCGTAGAAATTGTCATCTCTTAACAGCTGTGGCAATGAAAGAGAGAAATGGTGGAGAACTGGATATGTGCAAAGAAACAAGAACAGGAATGGACAACATCTGGATACACTGTCCATTCTTTGTTGCTACTGACATACGGATGGTTGTTGCTGTCAGTAGAACAAGGAAAATAGGTAAGACAATAAAATTTCACATTTTTCAAAAGTATTTGTAATACTTTTGTCTTTAGCTCTCTTAGATCAGGCATAGAGCTAGAGTGGTAGGGATAAAAACCCGTAAAAGCTATCCCAGGATAACAACAAAAAAACCCATATCAAAACCCCTATGCCTTGCTTCCATTCTTCAGCTATCCCAATTCACAGTCTCATGCACCAATATAATACATGAAGCATAATAGTAAAATTAATTTTGAATATATACATGCTCCTCTACTGTAGTTGTGTTGTGGATGGTTAAGACACAGGTGCCTTTTTCTGCTGTTTGCTAGTTGTCTTCCCAGCACCTGTTCAGACTGCTGCTCACACTGCTCTGCACTGATCTTCTGGATGTGTACTGACATAGTGAAGGTCAAATCTTGTTTTTACTTGCAAAGACCTCTGTGCTTAATCTACAACCAACTGGTACTGGGGTGACTTATTTATTGTTTAAAATCCTTATTTCTCCTTGTGTTTTAGCAAATATCCTGGGAAGGCTGCTGAATGAATAAGAAAAGACTTATGTTCAAAGGCAGGGGATATTCAGAAGCAGAAAGTGACTGTAGAGCTGGTAATGTGATGTTATGGTAAGAGCTGGAATGGCATTTTGATTCCAAGCAATGTTTTTCAAATGTTTTTCATTTCACTACCTGTCACAAGGATATCTCTCATGTTCATTCTTCCCCTAAATGCAGTATTTTGAAAAGATTGGTAAAACTCCATTTAGATATATTTGAAAATTTAATAATGAAAATATATTTCCACTGGCTAGGGAATTATTCAGCATCCTCTCTCATTCTCAGATAGTTCAGTATGTTTTATTTATAACACTGTAAGGACTGATTCTATAGAACCAGTCAACATTTTAATGAGGTTGATATTAGTAGACTCCATTAACAGAGTGTTAATACTGTTTCAGTATCAATATGTTTTGTTGATTCTTTTGACTCTTTTCTTTTATCTTTTAAAACAGACTTAGTGTCAGAAAAAAAAAAATTGCATGATGTTAAGCTGGGACAGTTGAATCTGTCTCCACCCCTTACCTGCCTGTTTTACTTGCTGAAGATGCCACCAAAGGAACACAAAAAGATGAACTGCTCTTCAGCATTTTTTTTAATTTACAGGTGATCATATTAAGGTAAGCTAATGCTAAATTCAAACTTCTTTAACACATTAACTTTGATTAAGAAATAGGTTTTCAGTATTCTGCCCTTGCTATAGATAAAGCACCCTCTGATAACAGGCTGGGGCAGATATATGAGATGAAAAATGCTTTAGTTTTAATCCACAAGCCTACTGTGTCAATGTTGCTAATTTTAATGCAAATTGGCATAACTCCAGGTCACCAGCAGTGCATCTAAGTACACAGATAAAAAAAAAAAGACAAAAAGCTAAATCAAAATCAAAATCTAGGAACATTTTGTGTCATTCAGAATCTTAAAGGTCTTTTGAACCAGATCACTCCGCTGTAGTCAATGATGCTGAAAGAAAAAAAAAAAAAAGGAAAAAAAAAGTTTGAGAACTATCTGATTTATAGAATCTTTTTGTTATTATTATTTTCACCACTGTGTAGGCTGTCATCTGATAAAAATCTATTGTCTATTTGTCTATTACAAAAAAAATATTTCTCTTGCAAATTGTTGTCATCAGACACTGTAGAAAACTCATGAGACATTAACTGCTCAAAAGAAAATAATTTTAAATCATCTCACTCCAAAGACAGATAGTGAAGTTATGATTGTGATTATAAATTACTGATAATGATTAGGTTTTCAGCACTTATCTAATAGTTACTGTAAACCTGATAATCATTTAGAAAAGAAAGATTTGGGTTTAGTCATATATCTCTGAAACATTATCTTGGCTTTCTTTCTCTTGATTTTATCTCTGTTCAAAACCAACTTTCACACGCACACAAAAATGAAAGGGCATACTGCCTGGAAGCAGAAAGCTCAAGGCTTAATTTTCACCTGAGGTATATTGAGTATACTCTAACTAAAAGTTGATTACATAATGATAAATGCATTTGGGGGGAAAACATGATAAGAGTAAAGGGAAGGGAACACAAAAATAGCATAAGGATACAAAGTAAAGAATCCCAGTTTCTCAAATAAAATTATTCAATCTTTACAACCTTGTTGGGTTTGTTATTTAAAAGAGTTGCCATTAAATAAATATGAATATATATATACAGAAATTATAAATTGATAATGATATGATAAGACAAAACAGGATAGCTTGAAACTTTAGTAAATTCATTCATGAACAGCACACTTCTTGTTAATGGTTACTTCTCATATCTTATTAATCATCACAATTATGAACAAAAACTCTTTAGTCTTAATATAAGACATTTCTTATATTAAATCCAAGCATATAGTACTGTGGAGCTGATATTATTTACTTTTATTTAGTACTGATGGCTGTTGTCCTTGGTGGTTCACTAACCTGATTGTGATCAGGCTTCAGAGCTTTTCAAGGCAAGTTGCAAGCTGAAGTTCTCCAGTTTTCTTCACTGATGCATGTCATTATGCAACTGTCCCTGCTCCCTTCAAAAAGGGCAGTATCCTCTGCTCCCATTGCTGCTTATATTGGTTTTGGTTTTGTTGACAGGATGTTTTGCTTATTTGCAGTCCTTTGGGCTTATTTTCCCATTTGTCTAGCAGGATTTTTTACTTAGATGCTTGCTACATCAAGCACACTGATCATATGTTGCTTTAAAATGCTTATATATTGTAGCTGAACATGCCAGAACAATTTTATAATTTTATCTAGTTAGCTAATACTGTTATTTGCACTATTTTAGTATGCTTTTATTTGAGTTCAAGGCAAAATAATATTAATTATATCCTGAAAATACACTTTTAATGTATAGGTGTCAGTCACAGGGTTCTGTTTTGGCTACAAGGGCTAAACTGCCTCTCCACGATACAGGGATCTACCAAAGTAGTGAATAAATGACTACAAAGTCATAACTAGAACTTTCTTTCAGTCTCCTTAAATGGAACATGAAAACATGGTCTCTTGATGTGACTGTTCACTTCCTTATACTTGCAAGTGGAGTTGCTCCACATGTGTGACATTGTTGTCTTTCTTCCTGCTAGGAAGCAATCCAAATATTTTGAACTATGGATACAGGAATTTCCACCACTTACTCAAGAGGTTGCTGTCAATGTACTTCAGAAATGTTTCCCAAGCATATTGGTCACAAACTTTGCCAATAATTCAGGGATTATTTTTTTTTTCTTTTAAGTATTTACCAATCCCTTTAAAAAATCTCAGAATTTGTTACTGAGGGTTTTTTTATATATGTTTTGAACAAGGTGTTGTTTGTACAGGCATTTGTTTGGGATTTTAAGAGTATTCTTTTTGTAGCCGGGTACAGAATTGAGATCTTAGAGGTATTGCAATCTTCTGAACTCTATGCAGCATTCCCAGTTCAAGAATTTAACAAGTAAGGTTCACCAGACAAAGTAAAAGCCAATGTATTCCCTTTGGGAAAGAAAAGAAAAGAGACAGGTCCTTTTTCAGTATTAAGGGAAGCTGTTGTTTGCCTAAGGATTGTAATAGGAATATGATAACAGGATACTCAGCAGCCAGTTAACAGACTGGAATAATTTACAAATCAATCATGAGAAAACAGAAAAAAAAGTATGGCTGAATCACTTTGACTAAGACGCCTTAGGAAAGGTGCTTCTGTGAACCTGGACTCATAAACACATATTCCTGTCTGCAGTTAGACATGGCAATTTTTTATTTGGGCACCAAATATACTTTCTGCATACAACAACTGATACTGTAGATCCTCTTGCAAAATAGCTTACCTGTTTGCTAGTGAGATTCCTGGACTCTGCTTATTTCTAAGCCTGAAAAGACCAAACCTGCTTCATCCTTTGAAAATTGTGAGCTGTGAGCAATAGATTGAATTCATTGGTAGCACTTTGTAATACATCTACGAAGCTGAAGCTACTATTCATCCAGGAACATAAGCATAGTGTTTATCATATATTGCTATACAGCTAAATGTACCATGTAGCCATAACTGCTAAGGATGTCCTCCAATCAAGATATCTAGGGCTGTTGATCTCACTTTCCAGAACCACTTATTTATTTTTAGGGAGAAGAAATGACAACAGCTGAAAGCAATCCTTGGAGTTGTAAGGGAATTATGGGTAAGTGTTTGGGAAAAAAAAATGTCATTACCTGTAAACTATAAACTCATCTCCTCCTTCACTCCCACTGCATATCCTTATTCTAATTTAATTCCTTTTTTTAAAAATCTGTCCTATAAAACTGATTTGCATATTTGACCATAAAATAAAAACAGACTCAAACTCTGTCAGAGGAAGAGGTAAAATTGAGTTCTTACTTCCTGCATGAGGCTGTAACTATTACATGCAATGATCCATATTTCTTCATATTTTGGATGTTTTGGAATTAAATTACTGTGATGAATTAACCCACTGTCAGTCACGATGTTATTATAATCACAGTGAAAAAAGGTAATGTTTGTAGAGGGAGTTGATATGTTTTACTTAAGTAGTACAGGTGGAAAAAATAAGACAAGCTTTATAACCCTTCCGTATTCTTTAACTGAAGCAGCAAATTTCAAAGCTAAATACTGAGAACTCCTCGGAGTTTAATTATATGTGCATTGGCTGGACCAAATTGAAGGAAAGGTATCCCTCTCCTGTGCACTAGAGGTGATGTTATCAGGAAGTGAGGCATGAACAAAATGAGGTTCTTAAATGTGTGGGTTTTTCTCAGAATGAAGTACTTAAAGCTATGTTTATATGACCAGATCCAGGATCCATTCTGAGTTCCTAGATTGCATTGTTCACAAGTTAGAATACACATCTGAAGGTATACAGCTCTGGTACCTTTTTTATCCTTATAATAGTCAATTGGAGCAATCCAGTCCTGTTTTTAAACTATAAATAACTTAATGGTTTTTTATGTTCTCTAAGATAACAACAATTTGCATCTGATTTTTATAGCTGTAGCAGGTGATTTTGGGGCTGATGAGAGAATAATGTAGGGTAGTGTCTCTCTGGTTCTGATACGAATCTTGTACACTTTAAGTAAATTGCACTTTTAATACGATCAACCAAAATATAGCAGCTACTATAAAAAAAAACCCACCTACCAATAAACACAAAAAAGATGGAAGGGAAGGGAAGGACAAGAAAAATTCATAATTGGTCATACCATGACCATTATCATGTTTAAAATTGTCTTAATATTCTTGCTTTTCAGTTACCTTTGTTTTATTTAATATCTGTATTTTCAGTATATTAACTTTCATTCTCAAGACTATATGTCACTTCTTAAATTCTTGCTTACGTTTCTAACCTTTTCTAGGTCACTTTGGTTTATATCTTTTCTCAATGGTGTTTGAAACATATTCCAATTTGGTATCATCTGCAAATTTAATTAATGTGCTGTTTACCTCATCTTCCAGATAAATTACAGATACATATTCTCAGTTCAACAGTCAAACACCATCTGCAGCCTCTCTCTCTCTCAGGCACACGCTGCACTTGCCCTCCTACACGTGTACATATTCCAGTCCATCTGGATTTCTTTATACAAAACTCATACTCATGAATTGGGATAACCCTATCAGTTTCATTCCCTTCATGCAAGGATGATACTATTGCAGGTGTGTATTATTAAAGCTTTTCAAGAGATCTGCTAATTAGAGATTCTTGTCCGTGATACTTAGATAATAGCTGAAATGACAGCGTGTGAACATTTAGGGGAATATTTTCCAAGCCAGCTTTTAAACTTCCAATATAGGCATTGGATTTTAAAGTACCCCAGACTTTGTTTAGTCAGGTCTTGGGTTGTCATGCCCAAGCCACCAAATATTATTTTGGACCCCTTACTGTGGATACTGGGAATAGTCAATAACTGAAGTGTATATGGAATTCTGAATAGGCAACTCTGTGAGTCAGGGTGAGGCAATTCTGAATATACAGCATTTACATAACATTCAGTTTAGTAATATCACTGCAATACAATTTCAGGCTGCCTTTATAATCATCAGATAGAACTGGCAATATGAGGGCATTATTTGGTTCTCTCATTGAAAATAGCTTTTTTAAAATGGAATTAATTGCTCTTGAAAATGGCTACAGTGAGTTATTCAGATACAGAAATTACATAAAGTCCAGTCTATAAGCCAGGCTTTTGAGAAGGTCATGTGAAAATGTTGCATATAAGAGAATTATAATTGTTCTATGTTACTAACAAGAGAAAACTTATGTAGCATAAGAAATAAAGTATAAAAAGACAAAAATAATTTAAATATGGTCTAAGTTATTTGTCTCAATTGTATATTACCAAAAAACAGTACAGATTGAATAAAACTTAAACTTGACATAGGAAATGCTGATCTATATAAGATCCAGATCACATCCTCATTACTTTACTTATTAGAGCTAAGGCAAATAACACGTGTTTTCTAGGTGACAACCCAACAGCCTGAGATATGAATACATCCCTAGAAGGCTTCTGAATAAGGTTCAAATGCTGAAACTCAGAATATTCCAGTAAATTCACATCCTTTATCTTCATTCTTACAAAGCCAGACCAAGTAATCTACCAAAACGTGTAGCTCCTTACCAGGAAGCATTTCCTAACTTCCCTCTCTAACTTGGTAGTCTTAATAAAAAAATAATAAAAGGGAGAATCCAGCAAGACCATGAAAATTGTGAGTCTTTGTCACAATTTATACGTAACAAAAGAGTATTACACAGATCACAGTAGTAGCTGAAAGAATCATGAAAATAAATGAGATTCTGAAAGTAAAGAATGGGCTTTGACATAAATTAAAGCTTTAGATTAGCAGAACACTAGGTGTTATAGCTATTTGGGGAGCCAGCTACCTATTTTAGACCCTGGGATATCTTTATTGCATGCAGAAATATACTAATTATGCAGGAAGCAAAAAATTATTGGACATGCATTATCCATAACCATTTATTCTGGAAGAAATGTTAAACCATACATGTAGGACTTTCATTTGGCCCATTGCATGTGTGTTACTTGTATTTGAGAAAAGTTCTTACCCATTTCTCTCACAATAGTTTGGTATTTTGTTATCTTGTTAATTTCTTAGGTTTTTTCAATGGCAGTGTAATAAAAATTTCACTTGTTTCATGCTTACATTCCCATAGGAAAACAAATCATTGGCATTTGGAAACACTGTAAATAATTTGAATAGAACATTTTAGATATTCAAGGGTTCATGTATTCCAGCACACTGTTCTGCAATATATCTTTTTGTCTTAGAAATAACAGATGATTGTAGTATGTAGCTCTTTGCTACTGAAGAAAAAACGCTAAGTTAAAATTGCCTTTACTGACAATGAGTAACAATACATTAGAAACCAGACAAACTGTGGCCATCTGTAGGAAGGATAGCAATATACCATAGATGCCCTTACTGCCCCATATCTAGGAAGAATTACAAGCTATCACTTAGAACGTGCATTGTACGCATTTAAAATAAAGTATTGAAACATAGTTTTAATGATAGCAACCACAAAAAAACTGAGCATGTTCACTCAAACACAAATATTTAATCCTCTGAATTCTTTAAATCTCTGGTCTCCTTTGGGAATGAAATAACTGCAGGGCTCAATTTGTACTGGTAGCTTAATGATTAAAGATGAAAAATTCTTTGCCTATGCATCTGATTTTTATATGCCTTGTTTTACTGCAAATCCTATTAAAATAAACTCTGTTTTTAGTTGCTGGGAGTAATTGGATCCAATACTTCACAACTGCAAAAAATGTTAGCTCCTGTTTTGACGGCTGATTGCTGTAAGGGAATTGACTGGGCGGGGGAGGGAGAAAAAAGAAAAATAAGAAAAAGTAGAACTCCCTTATGTGAAGGCATGCAAGCAAAAAGAAGCTTGCCATCTGGGTCCAGCTTTTTATTATTTGAGAATATTCTACCCCTAAATGAACTTGATTATAATAAAAATAAAACTGTGAGTTTGTCACTTAATTTGGACGTTTCTTTTAGAATTGCCCAGCTAGCATGATATACAAGTCCTCTAAAACATTTAATTCTGCACTGAGTGCACACTTAGGAATTATGAAAATGTTTTGCAGACTGGAAATTCTCAGATATGAGCTGTCTAGCCTGTAGTGAGAATAACAAGATTTTTAACAGAGTCATCTTCTGCAGTAAAACATTGATAAACATAGTTATTATGTATGGCTTTCTCTACAACAAATGCTATATTTTATTTGTTCTGTTAAAAAGAATAAAATAACTTTAAAATAAGAATACCAAAGTTCTGTGTGGAATACTTAACTGAAATACTGTAAGAACTACATGTTTCACCAGCACAAGCCAACCATATAAATCTTCCATACACAACTGCAATTTAGTGAAATATACAGTTTTCTGTTTTCCATTACTATATACAGTATAAATTCTTTCTGCTGGAAGACAGATTGTGACAAATTTGCAAACAGCATCTGTATTCATACTTTTGAAACACTAATTTATCTGGCAATAAAAACTTTGATTTCCCAAAAGGAGTGCCAGGCTTCAGAACTAATGCCTATTTTTGAGACTTAACTGATTTTTCAGTGTTTGTCATTTTCTTATGAGTTACAGTGCTCCTATGTAAAAAATATACAACTTAACAGCAAGTACAGAGAGTTAAAAGGGTCACATAAAACATAAATCTGTATGCTCAGTTTATGTATGTGTATAATTTATATAAACAGAGCAAGTTCTGACTAGGTACACTTTCCATTGTGGAAAAAGCTTTTGTTAACAGCACTACCCAAAAGAATAACAAGCTATAACTGTACAGTATTCCAAATACATTCATTACTTAACTGGAAAAAGATATTTTTATGCAATGGTGAAAAACTTTAATCAGAAAGCATATTTATGCTATTCCTAAAATACAATTAAAGTCTACTTTTATTTGGCATCTGTTTCTTCTCGTACTAAACATCTTATAACCCTGTGAAAGCACCCTTTGCTCTTACTAGCAGAGAAGCATTTTAGATGATATAGCCTTGCAAGATACTTAGTAAGTATATCAGTTGGTGGAGGCATGAGACATGTGAATTGATAAATGTTAGAAATAATTCTGTTGAAGCCATTCTTTAAAAAAACCCAACATTTTCTCAAAGTTGAATTATCATGAGGCTTTCACTTGGAAACATCAGAATGGAAATTACTGCTAAATACTTAAAGAAACCAGATAAACTCATCAATGCAAATTTTTAAATACATAAAGTTACATATAAACCTATATAGGTGGTTTATCAGTAAAGTTTATTTTTTATTATGATATCCATCCAATAGATGCAAATAAGTCTTATGACACCTTCAAAAACTAATACACCCACATTCTAGGTGTAGGTGTTGACTTTGCTACGTTAGCCAAATGGCTTCCCTAAATTGACACTTCATATCTTTCTACATTTTTTATTTTTTTAGGTTAGGTGTGAAACACAAAATATTCTCACAGAAGCAATATTTTTTTTGTTTTTGAACAGGATATGTGACCCACAAAAGACAGAAAGAGACAGAAAGGGTTGTGGTGGTCTTTATAATTGCCACTATTTTTAAGAAAGCAAATGGTTGTGTAGAAAGATTTTAATTTAGGACAAGAGTTGCAGAAGGCAAAGAACTATTGGCTTTTATAGAGAAGGTTTAGACATTACAGAGAAGTTTTTGACTTGTGTCTTCCTCAAGTAACAAGTGGCAGCCAGGAAAGGTACATAGGGTATTTCAAAAGGTATTGATGACTATGTCTAGACCTCTGAGTCTGAACTAGTCAGAATGGATTCACAGCTGGTGAAGGGTCTAGACCAGAAGTCTCATGAGTGAGAAGTGGGCTCGTTTTGCCTGGAGAAAAGGAGCCTGAGGGCAGACCTTATCATTCTCTACAACTGAAAGG
>JAOXNG010000001.1:172851363-172863022 GCA_028566535.1 Scolopax minor | reverse complement strand
AGGTTGGATGGCATTTGGAGCAACCTGGTGTGGTAGGAGGTGTCCCTGGATAGGACTGGGTGGTCTTTAAGGTCCTTTGCCACCCAAACCATTCTATGATTCTATGATTTCATCCCTGAGGTCTCATATTGAACCTTGCTGTTCATCTTCCCAGCTACTTCCTACCTCTCTGGCCACCAGAAGTCACACAAATCCTGAGGGTACAGAGCCTGGAGAAGCCCCTGAGTGAGATGCACAAAGTAGTTACTTCCCCAGGACTCTGCCAACTCCCTGACTAGAAGGAGATCTTCCAGCAGCAGAAGGAGATCTTCCTCTTTTCATGTTTCTTAGTTCCCAGCAAAATAAAGCAGCAAGAGGCTTTATGGTCTGGTGTTGTGGGCAGCTCTGCAGCCTGCACAGGGCTATAAGCTGCCACTGCTGCAGCTCCTAGGAGGGACATTTTTTTGCATTTTCCCCTCATTCTCAGCATGTCATATAGCTGAAAGGTTGGTAAGGACAGGGGTTTACAAGTTCTTCATTGGTCTGAGCAGGCAGAACAGTGGATTACATGTGCCACTGGTAGCAGAAAAATCAAAAAGTGGTGGCAAATCATGCAATTAGAGCCCTGTTGCTAAGGGAGAGCCCTGTGCAAGACAGGAGAGAGAAGTCTCCAAAACAGAGATATCCAGGATTTCCCTGTGAATGCCTCTCTCTGCACAGAACTTCTATGCACAGCCACTGCAAAGGCTGCAAAGAGGATTGCAGTAAAATTTTAGACACCTTCTTGGGTCCAAGTACCTACATCATCTGGGCTTTGCATGCCTCTCTTGGGTTGCGTGTCAGCATTTTTAGTCCAAAGACTATGAGATAGATATGAAAAGGCACATATGAAAAGTCTGAGAAGAATACAACCAGCTTTAATATTAAACTATCCCATGTACCTTCTCATATAGAAGGTTTTTCTATACCTCCATTTCTACCACCTCCATTTTTGCATTCCTTTTTCTGTCCAGGTTGTTTTTCAGGAAAAGGTGATGTGTGTACGTGTGGGTATGATGCTCATGCAAAGCTGAGGGAATCAGAGGACAGGTGATGGTGAGGAAGAAAGATCACCTGCACGTGTTGCCAGTGGCATCAGGGCTGGGGTACCTCCACCAGGACCGAGAACACTATGGATCAACCTCTGCTGCAGCACAGCAGATGCAGGGTTGCCTGTGGGCACCAGGATGCTGTGTCAGCAGGGGCTGTGTCTGAAACCAATGAATTATTTTTGGTCTGCAGTAGACAGGGCTGTGACTGCCAAACAGACGGCTCCTGACCTCCCAGCAGGTATCCCAGGAGAGAGCAGTTTGCAAGCACAGCATCTACCTGAGGCTGCTGTTTGCTCTGACACTGTTTCCTCGAAACCCCCCTCCCCAGCCCTGGCAGCAACATTTCTAGGAATGATCTTTCCATCTCCTGCATGCAGAAAGCCCATTTTGTTTGTGGATCCCTGAAGATTGGATGGGAGCATCCGACCTCACTGCACAGCTCTGCTAATGAAGCTGCCGAGAGTAATTAAACCAGAGCAATATCTGTTGTGATATTTAGAAAAAGACATTCCAGGGATAATTATGCCACTCAGCTCCCTTTCTCTGCCTCTACCCCTACACACTGACCTGTACAGAACACCATCGGCAGGGTAATATCAGCTTTGTAGTTGTACCTCTCATCTTAAAGAGAGCCTATGCAAAGACTGATTCTTACTGTGTGACGTTCAGGTCCCCACGGATACCAAAATGAGCTGTAAAATTCAGTCTTGGCACCAGGGAGATCTGGGGGTGGCCGCCTTTCTTACCAGCGCCGGGGAAATGATGGTGAGCTTCAGAAAGTGCTTTCATGCACACATGTCTGTGCCCCCCTGGCTTTATCTGTCCTGAAAGGTGCAGAAGAGAAGGGTCTGGGAGCAAACTGCCCCAGCACGGGACAAGCAGTGGTAACTCACAGCCATGTTTCACTGTGTGGATGGCTCTGCCCTGCTACACTGACACGCTGTAAAATGCTGCAGCGAGGACATAGCACAGGGAACCAGATGGAATGGACCAAAGACATAGGCTTCTTGGAGAAAGTTCTGGAGGGATCTAGGTGTGTCCCAGGACCTAGAAGACATGTCAGAGAAGAGAAAGGGAATGAACTGGGTTTTAGTCTGGAGCACAGAAATGCAGCTGTAGTTTTCAAATCTTCAGGTGCAGACTGCAGAGTGAGAACGAATACATTGTTTTCTGTCCTCTCTGTCTTCACAGGTAGTGGGAGCTGGGGTTGAAGGTTTGAAGGTCTGTCTGATAGCTTGGTTCAGGGATGGACTGACTGAGGTAGTGGTGAATGAAGAGCTTGTGGAACCGGCTGAAGGGGTGTCTGCCAGCACAGCCTTCCATGGATGGCTGGTACAACCTTCTGAGGCAAAACCAGCAGAAATCTTGCTGGATTTTTGCTCCAGGAGAAAAGGAACTTGACTTGGCAGCTGCAGGGATTGTTAAGGTCTGCATTACCAAGGCATCTTCCAGGCAAAGTGTTTTCCTTCATGGGGCCATATTACAGCTCTGTGATTACATAAATAACCATGTTTTCTTTTCAAGACAGCAAGTGACGGCCCCTGGACATGCTGTGCAGCTGTACAACCTCTACAAGCTCTTGTAGTCCTTCAGAGACTTTTGATTTTTTTCCCCACTGCCCCCCTGACTCACTTCTTTTTAATGATATTTACAGCATTTAATAACTAATTCCAAATTGCCTTGATAAACCACTGGGTTCCTGCATGTGGCTAAATTGAGTCTCTTTGTTAGACTGTGTGGCTTATCCTCTTTCCAGAGCCAGTGGAGAGATTGTGCTTCAGTACACAATGTATCCCATCTTTTGAAATTCATGAAGGGTTTTTCTTTACCTGCTGAGTTTCATTTCTCTAGGCCAGGTGCTGTCAAAAACTGAAATCTGCTGGCCCTTACATCCTTTCTATGAACGAAGAAAAAATAAAAATCGAGGAGAATTCACCCAGCAGGTGTAGGCAGCACGTGGATCACAACCTTTGCACCTCACTGTGCATCCAGATGTGTGTGTGGTTAACTCTCAACAGTCCAACAGGCTGACCCTACAGCACAGGCAGGGTGAGATGCTGAACGCCAGCAGCAGCTCAGTGCTGAGGCAGGACTTGTGTGATAGGATGAGTGGATAGGGATGGATACGGCCCAGGAGCCTTCTGTAACTACTATAACTCTTCTCTATTCTGCCTGGTACTGCTGCCTGAAAGCATTCAGTTACCTTTATATGTGAAAATGCATGCTCCTGATTTGGAATTCTAAAATGATGAAAAAGAAATAATCAGAGGTAAACATCCAGGACAAAGCTCTTAGTCTTTATATGGGTCAGTGCTACATATCAGATCGATGAAATGTTTGCTGGAAACCCATAGTAAATGGCAAAATCAATTCACCAATCACTTCAGCAATGTTTTCATTCCAAAGCTATGTGGCCAAGTGATTACATACTAGTTATTTTATGCCTATCATTTCGAGGAGTCAATGACTGATCTCTCTTAATAATTTGAGAATAAAAAAATAAAACCTTAGTCCAAGTAACTAATCTCTGGCACAAATTATGATCTGACTGAAAAGTCCAGTGAGTAGCTTAACCAGGTAGATATAGGCCATAAGGAAATATATGATGTAGCTTATCACACAATATTATGACCAATATTCAAGTAACAGTTACTTTCATTCCTTCATAGCATGCTCTGGGACAAAAATAACTTGAGA
Organism: Scolopax minor; assembly: GCA_028566535.1. NCBI lineage: Eukaryota > Metazoa > Chordata > Aves > Charadriiformes > Scolopacidae > Scolopax > Scolopax minor. The sequence goes on along the minus strand of JAOXNG010000001.1, from coordinate 172,859,255 downwards.
ACTTCTTAAAAATCTCAATCTTACCTAGGCACACAAAATGCTTTCAAAACTTGCATGAAAAACAGGCTAGGTTATGTCTTAAGCTGTGTAAACATTTGAACTGTGACTATAATGCATTTTAATAATGCGTAATAACAATTAGTTGGAAATTAATTCTGCCTAAAATATGTAGCTAGGACTGCAAAGGACCTCCTGGGTAATGCAGCTTATCATTGCATGGCAATCCATCCTTGCTTCTTAAAAGATACTTTTACTAAACATGTCAAATTATTTCTTAGGACTAGCTTATCTTTTCCCCACTGTTTTTCATTAGAAAGCAGTTCTAAAGTCCTCTTTTACTGAGGAATAAACTTTTAAACTTTTTTTTTTCCTTTCTTAAGTATATTCTTAATCAATTTATATGCATATTTTTGCAATATATTTCTTCATGGTCTAGTATTTTCCAGAGAAAACTATCATATACTGTTCAGAGTAATTTTCAGGCTGTGAGCTGTACTATGTTTATATCACAGACAATACAGAACTTAAAATGCAAGGAGGGCAGTTGTTCAGGTATTCCTCCAGCTCCCTGGAGACTGCATCTTGCATTAAGTTCTCTGCTGCTATGTCTGCATTACTTGCCAATCTTAACCTAATGTAAGGGAACCCTTGTAATTTCCTCTTCGAGTGTTTGAGCCACAGCGTTGTGCAAGGGACAACTCGCAATTTCTCCTAGACAAAAAAAGCTGAAGAGACTTTTAATGTTTCAAACACTCAAAACACCAGGCTTTCTGCTCAGGGCACTGACAAGGCTACCACCTGCTTATCTCTTGAGAGAAAGAAAAGTGGTGCCTGGTTTAAAGAACAGCCCTATTTCTTCTCCCATGAAGGATGAACTGTTTCTCCAAAAAAAATGCTATGCCCAGAGTTAAACAATGCCTCATTATCTGTGAAATACATAATAAAGTTCACACCTCTCCATATGCTAATGAAGATTATCAAAGATTTTTTTTTTTCTGCAGAGTGCTTCCATGACCTGCGCTGACTGGAACTAGGAACAGTTATCTCTCTCTCTCTCATTCTGCCTCTCCCTCTCAATCTCTCTTTTGATTCTCCTTCTCCACCCCTTTTCTTCTTCCTTTCCTTTATTTTCCTTTCTTTTCTCTTGTCTTTCAAAGAAGTAACACAATGCATACTGTACCACTTACGATAATTCATCATATATGTGTTTTTAAGTACAACTTGTCATAATTTTTTGTATATCTGTTGCTAATTAATGCAATGCATACCTTACTCTTTGTCATAATTTGTTACATACCTAACTAAGTGTCAAGGACCGAGTTAAGACCTGGTTACTAATCTAATAAATGTTTGGACCTTGAGATTTCTGCTACCTTAGTCCGCACCACTTGGGATTTAAAAGTATGAGTCACTCCCTCCCCTTTTCTTAGTGGGATGTGACACCTAGCTGAAATATGGCTACAGTATGAACATATCTTTTGTATCCTATCAGTATAAGAATTTTCAAGGCTCTTTTCAACTAACCCAGTGTATTTTCTCCAACAGTGTCCATAAATAGATGCTGATAAAACCATTTTCCCCTCTCCTGGTCCTCCCTCTCTGAAGCTACTCCAGTTTGGCTTCCCCTTTCCCTAGTATGGAAACTCTATGGAGTACTCCAGATAAGTCAATGATGAACAATGTCTTTCTCAATTGAAATAATACGTCACTCGATTCCAGCATATTCTTTGGCTGAAAAGATGAGACCAATTCATTTTATAGCCAACTCAATGGTCTGGTGAAAAAGATGATGTTTTCATCATAAAGGCTTATGTCATAGAGCCCACAGCTGTCAAGAAAGGTGTAGTATCCTCTCAGAGCTACTCCCAGGCTGGGAGCACTAAAAGAATCAAAAAGAAAATTAAGTAAAAACCTGGTCCAAATATAGGTAAGTACATATGTAGGAACAAAATATTAAAAAAATAAATAAATTCCATATTAACAAGGAAGCAGTCCAACTGTATTCAAGTGTGACATAGTCCTGAGGACAAATCCACTAAAGGGACAACAACTCTTACAGAAAAGTTCACATCCACATTTTTCCGCAACAGAATATTGATGTGCTTACTTTTTTTCCCTTTTCTCACATTGTCTTGGAATAAGCTGATTCTATTCTTGTTCCTTTCATTTTTGTCTTTTTTTTTTTAAGTTAATCATAATCAGACTTTTATGTAAAGTCAAGGACACTGGATGTGATCAATATATTATATTTATATTTTGTCAATGTCTTGTGTACATATCAGTAATTAAGAGTTTCTTATTCTCTTACAGAACAAAACTTTTGTTTCTGTATTTCATCTCTGTATTGCATCTCTTTGTGTCAGAATTATTCAGCCTCCATGGGATTATGGTGAGTTGACGCTGGCCAGCAACTAAGCATCCAACAACCACTTGCTCACTCCCTGCCCTGTAGTAGGGCAGGGGAGAGAATCAGAACATAAAAAGCCAGAAAAACTCATGGGTCAAGATAAATACAATCTAATAAGCAAACCAGTCCCCAGTCAGTCTCCAAGAATAACTACTTTGGAAAAACTACTCATTTTTGTTGCTGAACATGTTATGTGGAACGGAATACCCTTTTGTCCCAGCTGTCTCATCTCCCTCCTTCTTTCCTACTCCTGGACTACACACTTAGGTGATAGAGTGAAAAATAGGGTGGGTCTTGATGCTGTTTCAGCAGTAACCAAAACATCGGTGTGTTGCCAACACTGTTTCAGTGAGAAATCTAGAACACAGTACCATACAGGCTGCTATGAATAAAGTTAATTCCACTTTAGCCAGACCCAGTGCAGGGCACAGGGGATAATTACAGTTTGTCACACATAGTGTTCATTTTGTCTTCAGAATCTATAATTTCTCTCAAAATTTCACTATTAATAGCACCATTTTGCTTATGCAGTTAATAGCAAATTTTTAATGCTATTCCTATAACATGGAATTTAAATTTCATTCTGTGCTATTATTTTCCCTATTGCATAGTAATGACTGTATTCCTTAGAAAAATTATTGTTCTGGATTGCAGGTTCTCCCAGTTTTTCCCATTCTTTAGGAATTTTCTTACAAAATTATTAAATGCCAGTAGTCCAAACTCATTTCATTTTCTATTGATTCCATCTTCCGGCTAGTCTCCATCTATTAAAAAACATCTTCATTTTGTAATAAGCCTAAATGTCTCAGCACTGCAATGTATTCTCTAAAATGAGAGACCATGTGAGTACTATATGAATCCACCAACTTTTCTTTTCTCTGGAAAGGGATGCTGGTGTAGTACACTAGAAATGTCTTCTAAAAGTATTTTTTCAAAAAAAAAAAAGTTTAATTTAATGACCAAAAGTAGCTAGAATATATCTTTTTGCAAACAAAACCACTACCTGAATTCTTGAATTCTTCATTTGTAGTAAATTATTATCTCTCTTTTACCTTTTAACTTCTGGATCTACATTTTCTCATTCTCCTTTAACAGTAATGCACAACTCCTGCTATTCTATCTCACTGTTTATTGTTTTGGCTTACATATATTTCCTTTTGGCTTACATTTTTATGTATTTGGTCCTTTCTTCCCCACCCCTAAAGACAGGATCATTCCTATCTCTTTTACAAGAAACTCTTCTGTCTGCTGTTCAGTTTTCTCACTTCATATTTGGTCTTCCTCTCCCTCAGTTTCAGCCCTTGTGACTAACATTGTAGATTTGCATCTGTTCATTTTCTGCATGAAATTTAATCTCTCTTTCAGCTTTGAAGCTGTGTGCAGTCCTGATCTTGCCTACACCTCTGCACTCATTTTAGCCTGGATCTTTTTAGTCCATGCAGTCAGCTTTCTTAAAGCTTTCTAGTCTATTCTCCACATAGTGTTTGCATGTCTTTTGTGTCTCCTCCCTTAGACATGTGGGAGAAACTATCTTTTAATGAGCCAATTAACTAGTTCTTTTCATTCACCTTTCTTTCTAGTCATGAAAAAAGGATAAAACATTTTGATAGAAAAAATATATTTTTAATGTCTTAAAATATAATTCAATATAATTTAAACACAAAGTCATTTTTGATACCACTATTGCAATTCTATTACAGCAATTAGCATTAAACAAAACATACTAAGCTAAATTAGAAGGTACTGATTATACAAAACAAGATTGAAAAGAAAGTTTAAATGCACAAGCCTACTGAAAACCCATACTCTGCTGCCACATATCTCTCAAAGAGGCTTAAGTTGTTTTACAAAATACAACAGAAATATATTTCATATAATTCTAAAATGCAGAAATTATTCCAAACTCCTGGAACTGGGTACCATCATTAAGTATTTTCCAATTCCCTATCAGGATGAGATTTAAGAAAATGCAATCTCCTCCAGTTTTTAAAAATATTTAAAATTGTGGCACATTCTGACCATTTTCCCAGTCTGTATGACTGAGAATTTGAACCTGTGGCACTCAAAAAAACCCACCCAGTGTGAGCAAGATTCAATCAGTTGAATGTCTTTCTTACACTTAAGCCCTACCAGAATGGAAATATTAAGTGTGTCTTAAATCCCTTAAAGGATTAAAAATGAAAAACAACAACAAAAAAACCCTTAAGGACTTCCCCCCCTTCCTTTTAACATTCTAAGTATGGAGTAAACCTGGGTTTAGAAAGAAGCTTCCAGTGGAATGATTTTATTCTGTAGCCACACAGGTTCTTTTCCTTATCAAATGAATCTAAGGAAAAGAAAACCGGGACATCCCAGAGTTAAGCTCTGAGTATTCTCCTCTCTTTGTCAAGAATAGCTGATGTCCTTAAGTTTTTGGGAATTCTGTACCCATTAAAGAGTTTAAACAAGGTTTCTAAGATTTTAGATCAATACATTCAAGGGTAGAAAGTACTATTCTGAAAGACTTAAAGGAATAAAGTTTTGGAAGAAAGAGTTTAAATATAGTAGAAAGAATATGAGGCTCTCAAATCCATAAGGAATAAAAAACATTATACGGTTCAAGTAATCAAGCCTGAAGGTTGTCTGTTTTCCTCTTTGTTACCTCCTGGATAATTTAGGTAGTTGTCCATTCAGTATTTTGACTTTTCTAGATGTCTTCATAAAGCATAAAATACTGCAAACAAAGCATGACATCTGAGACCAGAATATGGATAATATTTTAAGAGCCAGCTGACAAAACCTTTTCATAAATTAAACTTAACATCAGCCCTAGTTCTGAAACACTTTTCATGAGAGAAGTGTATTTTTTCTATTTATGCTTATATTCAGTAAAAGAAGTAATTATAAATTTTCTGCTCCAAATTAAAAAATACATATACTTTTACAGCCAGAGCACCTATCTACAGTGAACAAATTTTTACACAGACATTTCTAAAGTTTAAATTCCACACTAGCATTTCTCCTGCATTTCATGTCTAAAGAACATGCTTTTATTTTGTTTATTTCATATTTACAGCCATTGGCGTAGGAGTCTGTCAGCTGAAGTCATTAAAGAAATATAAATATTGCCTCTGAAACTTAACCTGATCTATATATGGTTCTACATTTTTCAGTTGGTCTCATATTTTCATACTTCAAAATGTTCTCTAGATGGAATCTCATACTTGCAGACATTGTTTGCTGTGTATGAGAGATTCAATATTAAAACTTTCTAAGTGAGTTAATGTTTGGTACCTCAAAGTATATGATTTTGGGATACTATAATTGAAAGGGAAAATGTATTACATTATCCAGAAATGTAAACTTTTAGGCCACCAAACTCATAATCATGATTTTAATATGTATCCAGGAAAAGGGAAGTACAGAATATTAACACAACTCAGGAAGCAATATATGAGGATCATTATTTAGGGGAAAAGGAACATACTGGTTATTCTTCATTACATTTCAGTTGCAATCCTGATTAAGCTTGAATAAGGCTGTTTTTCCTTTGTCCTCTACATTGTTTTTGATATAACTGAGAATATAATGAAGTTGGCACACAGTCAGAAACATAATTTTCTATTTTTATTACTCTGTCAATATTGTACATTTAGGCCCTCAACAGTCTTCGATGAAAGTAAAAGAACTCTTTAAACAAACAATGTAGAAATGCAAACAGGAAATGTCTAATGCATGTTTCTTAATACCATAGCCTAGATTAAAGCTTTTGAAGTAGTCTCACTAATTAGTTTGAAACTGTGATGAAAACACAAAGTGCCCAAAGATGTAAGGTTTCCAAGGCTTTCTGATGAGAACTTTTCATGACAGAAGACGTTTTTAGTTTTTGGCAAATGCTGTACATACTACTGTGAATTATAACCCAGATAGAAGGCCTCGCTTCTGCTCTGTCCCATGAGAGATGGATTAAATCTAAAATTCTGGCTGTTGGATTCATAAAGTGCAAAACAAAGCTTTTGTGTAGGTGGTAGAAAGAGGTTTAAATCCTACTTCTATTTTCTCCTTATAGTCGTGTTTTATATTTTAGGTATTTAGGGATTGGAAGTTACCTCTTTGGCCATGAAGACCATGTTCCTAAATAGAAAAATTGTTTGATCTCCAGTAATGGAGTAAGTATTTAATATTTGAAAGCTTTTTTTAATATTTTTTAATTGTAGCACTGACTGTGAAATGTGTATCATAAAATCTCAACACATCCTACAACAGCAGTTATGTACCCTTTTGTAACTACTTATTTTTATACAAAAGTTACATCAGCAAATAAATGTCAAACTAAATAGATGATGCAAAGTGTTGCCTCTAAATATTGAAATACATTATCTCAGTCTGGCAGAGAAAAGAGAATAACTCTGCTGCAAACTGATCAAAATACAGAGGTTCACTTGAGAACACATTACTCTTCATTTACTATTGGAGAAAAATAGATATGTAAACAGATGAAAATTCCCCCTTCCCCTAAGTCTGGATCACAAGTTCCTGAGTTTCTGTAGGTAGTGCTCCATGAAAAGAACTGGAAGCAAGCTGATGGATTTGTTCATGTTTGTGTGTGTCTATGTGCCTGCATTCAGTGGTGGGGAGAGGGGTATGTGGAGGTGTGAGTGAATGACTCTCTCTTAATTACACTGGTAACCTGAAAGTCCTTTCTCACTGCTGTTGTGAAGTTGATTGCATAAAAAGGAAGCATTCAGAACCCTCCTAACTGGCACTTCATGAACAGAAAAAAGAGGAAGGTATGTCAAAATACTAAAGCAAATCCAGCAGAATACCAGGGAGGAGATTGAGGCAGGAGTATGTCATATATGACGAGAAGTTAAGTTAAATGGGTTGTCTAGGCTTGAGAAGGGAAGGCAAAGGTGGTTCTTAATTGCAGTTTTACACTTGCTAAAGCAGTATTAGAGAATCTTAGATTCTATAAAGCAGTGTTACAGCATACAGAGTCAATGTCCTCTCAGAGTGGCACAGAGGAAGGGCAAGAGGCCACAGTCACAGGTTCAGGAATCAGGGAAGAAAGAGATAGTCACAATTCAGCTGGACAAAACCCTCAACAGCCCAATTTAACTTGGAAATTTGCCATTCTCTGACTGGGAGATTTTGTACATGAATTCAGAGTTCCCCTCTGTCCTGGTTTGAAGTAAAACCTAACCAATTTTGTGTTCTAGAATTTTACATTTTAGCTAGTCCTCCTCTAACTCTCTAAAAGTGATGGCATATTGTGGAGAAAACTGCTCATTCTCAGGATGATAAGGCCAATGTTTGTGTTAAATGCCAAGGAATGGTATGCAGAGAGGGCCGTGCTTATACTTATTGCTATAACAACCAAGGTCAGCCAATTTTCGTTATTTGCCCCTTAGAGGGTCAGAAATGGAAAAAACGTATAGGGGTCACACCTGTGGGGAGGAATGGACAGGACAGGTGACCCAAACCTGACCAACTGGAGTATTCCATC
>JAOXNG010000001.1:172821940-172838103 GCA_028566535.1 Scolopax minor | reverse complement strand
AACCCTTTCAGTAAAGAAATGTTTCCTAATATCCAACCTGAACTTCCCCTGGCGCAACTTGAAGCCATTACCCCTTGTCCTATCGTCTGTAACTTGGGAGAAGAGACCGACCCCTGCCTCTCTACAGCCTCCTTTCGGGTACTTGTACAGAGCGATAAGGTATGACAGATATTGAAGGTGATCTAGATGGCATGAGCAGAGAAAAAGAAAAGGTGTTTTGAGTATCATCAAGTTTCTCTTGAAATGGAATTCAGTAATGTAGAATGTTTCCTTATCTTCAACATGTCCTAATAATTTTTAGAGTTTAACTCTGTGGAAGTCTCCTTCACCAAATTATAAGTAGGAATGGAATGATTTGTAAGTAAATTTTTGGACCTTTCAAATATTTTCAGAACTTGTCTTTCCAGTTTCAATAAGAGTTCCATATAGAAGATTCTTACAAAAATTATTCTATAAATAATGGTATGACTATAGGTATCATATCACTTGACAAGCTGAATAGATAAAATCACACTTCGGAGATATATATGCTTCATTTTTTTCCCATAAATTCAGTGACTAGGAAATACAATGCGATCATATAAAAAGACAGGAATTGATTGAAGGGAAGTTTGTAATAATCATTGAAGATGAAACATTATAGCTGAAAAGGTGATGTAACGGTGAGGCTATATTACAACTCTTGTATATGTTTTAGTCTTGTAGACTTAATCTTTTTGACCATTTGTGATGTAGCCTACATAGACTAAGTATGTCCAAATAAATTCAGCCAGATTTCCTGTATAAACTGTGGATTTTTTTTTGCATGTATAGAAGTGTTTAAAGAAAAAAAAAAAAAGAGAGAGGAGGGGCTTGAGAGATCTGTATCTTGTTCAACCACAGGGTCCACAAGACACACATGAATAATTTATGCTTTGACAGACTTGTTCCTTAATTATCCATTGTGAAGGAGTTGGAGAAGAAATAATGCAGTCACACAAGACAAATGCAATCAACATCCAAGCCCCAGTAGGTTTGTCCAAACCTATTATAAACTGTCTCATTCTTATGTTTCCTTTAAGGATGTTAAGGTGAATTGTTTTGGGCTTTGAGAGAAAATTATTTTTAGTTTTGATTATAAATCATAAGATCTTTCCTTCCTCATGATTAATAGGATAAGCTGCTTGAATGACTGCTATAGTCATCTAGATGACTAGATTTAGTCATCTATTTTTCAGATTTAGAGAACTGCTTGGAGAATATTGGTGAGTAAACTTGTTCCCAGTATGAGAGGTATTTATAATTACAGCAGTACCTTGAGAAAGGCTTTCTCTGTTTAAGGATGTAATGTTGCTAATGCAATTAGTTGTGTGTGGAGAAACTTCAGCTGTACTGTGTCACGCTGCTTAATTTAGAGCAGCCTGTTGTAACTCAAATTGATTGCAGAATCCCTTATTGCCATGTAAGGCCAATTTAACAATTGCCATCAGTGTCTATCCTTGTATTTTATTGACTATGCTCTCTCTGAAGGCAACAGGAAAGGAAGCTAAAAAGTTCTGCTATGCCACTTGAGGAGCTGCTTTCAGGTAGAGGTGTTTGGACAGTATGACTAGATTCTGTGATTTGTATAGATTTGGTCCTTTTGCTATTGCCATTTATAGGTCCAGCCAGTAACAAGGCTGAACACAATCTCCAGAGACACAGGTAGGCGCATACACTTCACAGCCACGCACACCAACAGAGAGAATTCTGAAAGCAGGGCTATTGCTGCTCTATTGTCTCTGTCCTATCCTTAAGGTTTGTGCAGCTGGGTAGTTAATTTATTACTTTTGCTGTCTTCTGTCTTTTTCTGAATTTGTCAGTAACCAGATATCTTTATATTCCACACATCCTTCCAGTTTGTACATTCATTTCAGTTTAGAAATAGTCTTTCAGAGCAGTTAACTGTTTTGTTTCCTCATTGAGTTGTCTTTTGTTTATGTCCAGCCTCAATAGAAATGCACATCCATACAGGATTGTAGGTCCCAAGAGCTGGAACATGCTTACATATATGTCAGCTTTTGCTATTCCCCTGTGAAGGCTTTGGCTGGTTGTCTAAGGGTGTTGATTGCCATGGCTCTGGACTTCTACACCTTGTTTCTAACAGTTTTGTACGTGATATAGTCAATCTTACAGGGGTGAAGAAGCTGAGATTAAGAGACTGCCTGTATGAGTTGCCATGAATTTTCTGTCTCTTCCTGAAGTTCTCAGCTGTGTATCAGCCAATGCTTGGTATCAATAGCTGCATACTTGTTTTAATAGGACCTCATTGCAACCATGTTGGACTAGATGACCTTTGGAGGCCCTTCCAACCCACACTATTTTATGATTTCCTGTCAGGCAAGCATTTTTAATATTTGCCATGCTGTGTGACTTCTGAGAGATGTTTACTTCACTACATATCTATCATCTTTTGATGTTAAAGCCTGTGTCAGTGACTGCATGAAGACCGTCCTGGCATACAAAAGGGGATCCACAGTGTAAGATATGGTCTTCTCACCATGTGGCAGAAGGAATTCTGTGGTACTTCATGCTGAAGAATCCCTTTCATTAGTTCTCTAAGTCAGCCAAAGGCACCTGAACGGCATATATTCCAGAACTAGGTACGTAATGTCACTATAATAGCATCACCTTGTAAAATCAGATAGATTTGCATAATAGGTTTTACCTAAGAAGTATTACCACTGACAGTAGCTGATACAGTGTTCTGTAAAACAACATGACTATATACATCAACAAAAATGTTACATATATATTTATATATAATACATAATAAATATTCAGTTTGTTCTTCTGAATATGTTGTGATGACTTATAACTAGCCATTTTTATTTCTAAACATGTCCCTAAATAATGTGGATTATTAGGGAATATTTCAGTTCTTGTAGCATTTAGATAGTTATACACAGGCAGTTATAAATTCTTATCATTACTTTGTTAGAAAACACCCCTAAAACTGGATGATTTTAAAAATGCTGTCAGTCTTGCAACTTTACTGTTACTTCAGCTAATTCATAACATAACATAACACAATACAACACAATGCAACACAACACAACAAACATAACAACATAACATAGCGTCACATTGCATCAGTGTTTCATTTCCTAATATTATATTTTCAGAGCAGAAAACAGAAGAAGGGGAACTAAAAATAACATAACAATAGTGAAGCTGATAATTTGATGCCCTGGCAAGAAGGTTCAACATCCTTCTGAGGATGAATGAAAATAACGTGCTACAGATTCTGATATACTTTCACTTCTGACATGCTTACTGCATGTAATACCAACATGAAAAGATACAAAGACAAGTTTCCTCTGAGTATGAATTTCACTGCACCTGAGCAGCAATTGTAATTGCTTTGAGAAATAATTGACTGAAAAGCTAAATATGGTGTCTTTTTACATTATTACCAAATAATAGCTATGTGTGCTTATGTGAATATGTGTGTATATATTTAAAAAATTTTGATGGGGTGTTTTGGGGGGATATTTTAAAGAAAAGATTTTTTTCCTATTAATTTGTACATAGACTTAGGCATAAGGAATGTGGAGACAAATACAAGATAATGTATCTTCTGCTCTTCTGAACTTGAAGATCAATGACTGAAATTCACACTTAATGCAGTATAAAATTCAGAATGTCTTGTGTTTAACTATCCTAGCTACTAGGACTCAATCATCAGTTGCATTTATTTTCTTTTTCATTTAATATTTAGACATGAGCCTACCATGTCCCTGGGGAGATTGTTCCAGTGATCAATTGTTCTTACTGTAAAAAAAAAAAATTGTATTGAGATGAAACCTCTTTCGATGTGATTTAAACCCATTGCTCCTTGTCTTCTCCAAGTCGCTTGATGTGAAGAGAGAGTCTCCATCTTCTTTGTAGCTACTTCTTGAGAATGTAATACTGTGATGATGTCCCCCCTGCACCTTCTTCAGGGAGAAAAGACTTAACTCCTTCAGTCTTTACGCATAGGACAGGTTCCCAAACCCTTTGATCATCTTTTTGACTCTTTATTGTCTTATTCTTTCAAGGCCAGATCCGGAGAAATAGTTCTACTATAGATAAAAGTGCACTGCCTAATGCAGAATGAGATATATCAGAGACTAACAAGCACAGTGCTTGAAGCATGCCTCATGCCAAGATCTCTAACCCATAGAATCTCAATCCATGCAATTTCATCATTGCTTTAGGATGGCTGAGTATTGCATTGACACCCCACAAAGACTATGGACTTCATATATGGAAGTTGATTACCTGAATCCCTTAGGTACTTTTGAAAGAGCCCGCTGCAAGCGTTTGCTCTAGCCATTTATCAAAACAGAATCATATACTGATGTAGCTGTTTCTGTTGCAAAAGCCCTTAATGAATAAGGCCTTGAATGTTCAAAAAAAATTAATCTGGTTTATAGCAGTAATCCTCTTAAACACTCAAGTCTTTGCCAGCTTTTAACTAACAAGCTCAGTTATTAACAGCAGCAGTCTTACAACGCTCAGGGATTATTTTCTAGGCCTGCTGACAATGCACTGCTAGTGACCAGTTTGCAAAGTGCAATCTGTTATTGTATTGCACAGTGAAATTAATGTTTAAAATTGCTTGAAGCATGATGATTTGCCTCTTATACCAAGCCCACTTCTTTTTTTCTTTTTAAATAAACAGCATTGTATCATTCTTTTTATCTGTGATTAAAGGTTATGATTATTGCCAGTGTAAGTTACCTGGCAGTATTTTTTAGTTTGTGGTTTGATCAGGTAAACTTGAAAAGAATATCAAGCATAAAAAAAATAATTTTACCTTTAGCTATAAAAAAGGGACAGATCTGTCAGAAGGCTGTCTACCTTCTCTTAATTCTTAATATGGAGTTTCTGACAAGTATACAGATTTGCCTTAATTATTTATTCATTTCATTGAAACCATCTTCATCTGCTTTAAATTTCTAATAAGTCTATTTAAATAAAGAGAATCTTATTTGAATGTTGATTTTACATTTGAAACTCCTGAAGGTTTCTGTATTCAGAAAGGTATGTGGTTTGGTCTTTGGTGTAATGTTCCTTGTTAAAACTGAGAGAATTCCACGGTTAATGTAATCGTAAAAGATCTCTTAAAAGACATAATTCAGAGTAGTCCTAATATTAAAATTTATCTGGTGTAACTTAAATGTCTACATGTCTGTGGTTAATGCCACAAAGGCAATAAGGCACCTAACGAGTGCTCTAAGAACATTTTTTCACTTGCTTCGTGGTCCTGGAGCTACCTCTCAGATAGCTGCATTTCCTTTACCTCAAAAAGGTAAAGCAAACCAAACACTTCAATGCTTCTATCTTTCCTTCCAGTTATGTTTACCTTCTGCTATTTGACAGCATAGACCTACCTTTTACACACTGGTCAAGAGAAAAAAAATGAATAAAAGTTGATTGCACAGCTTAGTTACCCATCACTTTAAGACTTCCATAGATATTTGAACACATAGATGAACGCAATATTACACACAATTATCTTTGCAAATTGAAATTACCAATTAATATTAGCAAAGTAACATAATGCCCCCTAGTCCTATCAGAGCAAGGGTAGAACTTTGCAACTTCATAGAATTTTTACTTAGAGAAACAGAGCTATGTGTTTCTTTTCTCTTGCTATAGAGAACATGAGAGATGCTTATAACCTGTAAGAGAATACAGCTGAAATACTTTCTTCTATCCAGGAAGTCGGCCAAGCTGTGATACGATACAGGAGCATCAGGACAAGTAACAGTAGCCTGTTATGTCTTGGCTAAGCATGAATCAATGTCATCATTAGTTCTAAAACGCAAAAGGCTATTCTGATGAAAGAACAATAAACTCAACTGATAACCATTATTTTAAGAACTATTAGGATGTTCCAACTTCAATGGTTTAACAGAAACATGTATTGTATATTATTGTAGCGATACATGTTCAAAGAATTCTGGAAACTCTGAAGAAAGAAAAAAGAAAAACACAAAACCAAAAACTAGCAGAGAGGAGATGTATGGCAAATTGTAGAAATATATGATTACACATTGGCTTACAAAGAAACAGTAAAAAAAAAGAAGTGACACTGATTTCGTATGTTTCTGTGGAAGAAACAAGAATTCCTCCTGGACAACAAAAGCCCCAAATGGATACCTGTGATTTTTTTCTATGCCAGCATAGTTTATAGGGAAAGGGCCTTTGTTCTTTGCTTCACAGATGGTAAGAGAAAGAGAACTGAAGGCTCTGCAAGACATTTCACAGAGACACGTCTGACAGGTGATCAAATCATCGAACACTTCTCCCTGAAAAACAATGTTCAGATGTAGTCTAAGCATACACCTTGTGACAGCAGGAACATACTTTCCTCTGAGTTGACATTCATTTTAATAATATAAAATGCAAGCAGAATTTCTGGCAATGACAACAGCAGCAACAAAAAATATATATATCTTCATGTTTATGATGCAGAACTCTTATCAATTAATGTATTTCTTTGCTGGGGGATGACTTTTTTAACAGGAAAATTTTAACTTTTGATAGCATAAGAAAAAGTAGTGACTAAGATGTGGAAACACTGTAGAGTCTTTTAGAAGTAAAAGGTCTTATTCAGTACGAGATTATAAATGTTGGTGAAAATGCTATTAATGGTGTTAACATGATGGCTTCCTACTAAATCATGTCCTTGATATTCAGAGCTAAACACATAAACAACATTTCAAGGCTCCTGTCACTCAGAAGCATATTTCTGCAGAATATAAGCATATCTGTCACTCTGAGATGTATACAGAATTTTAAAAAAATGCAAAAAACATGCTCATTTTTAACTCTCCATTGTCCAAAAATGACTCAAAGAGCCTTCAATATTTCATGAAAATTGTAATCTTAATATCATAGCTCAATGAAATAGATTGCCAGAAAATATTTTCCTCTAACTCTTGTGGCCTAGGTTTGTTGCCTCACCTCATTTCATATTCAGTAAGAAACATCAAGTGTCACATAACCTATCTTATATATTCTAAGTACACCTACTATAAATTTACAGAAGCTATTAGTGGCAAATCTATTAATGTGAGCAGTTAAGCACTACTGACTTGATACAGTGTTGTAAGCCTACAGCATGAATTCTGAGGGTTTACTTTCTTCATCTAATGACACAAAACATTTTATTCACCATTTAAAACAGAATGAAGCAGAAAATTTTGGTGTGAATGGGAATTCATCCTCAAGAACATAGGACTAGTATAATGATATGCCAGTCAACCGCTATATTTTCAAAATTGTATGTTTTGTTATAAATTAGCACCTACTGCAAAGAAACAACATGGGTGTATACCATCTGAGAATCTAATCTTTCATGTACTCTTCAGAATATTTCCACATATTTCCATAAATATTTGATAGTAAATATTTGACCATGTGTGAAGAATATTTTTACGTCCAAGATGATACAGGAGCTCAGTTGTCTGCCTCTACCTCTGGTACAAATCTAGTTATTTGCACTAAAGATACTACTTTTATTATGTTTCATGATCTTTTGTAGTGAATGGGATTCTGCTATATTTAGTCTGTTTTCCCATAAAAATATTGACGTGCAATCTGCAGTACACCTCAATATTGTAATGTACATGACAGTATTGTTGAAAACTCAGATTTTATAATTTTCATCTAGGAATATAATGCATGTAGTGGATTAAAATAAATGCCATATCACAATTTCCTTTTCCAAGCTTTTACGATTAACAACAGTTTAAGGACTAAGACTAAATACAGAGATACAATGAATTATACTTCCTGACTTTCCCTCCCGGTTTCTTTTATTCCTTACTGTTTCTGAAGAACAGAAGAGAATATTTTAAAGGATAATATTAATTGTTCATTCAACATAAATAATTAATAGGTAAACATACGCAAATGTGTGCCTCTTAGGCAGTGACAGAAACATTTAACTCCAGTGCTTTAGCAAATTGGCAACAGATTATCTCTGTTTAAAATAAGCCAACTAAGTCTATTCTGAATTGAAATTATACTTTTCATTTCTGCTAAGTAGAAATCTTTGAAAAAGATTTCCAATAAACTTTTTTCATCTTCTTCTATTGTATGTTTCATTCTATGTTGCGAAGGAGAAATATCTTACATTTTTCCAGATGGGTAGATGATGTTCCAGTCCTTGCCCATCACAGTCAAATAAATAAACTAGTACAACTGTGCGATGTAAAGTGGAAAAGTATCAAGTACTTCCATTCCATATTTTGGCCTAAGGTAGACCTATAGCAAAAATCATGTGCTTAAGAGCACAAACTAAATGGTTCATCTAACCAGCTCAATTTCTCCATCCCTATTGTACAAGGAATGTTGTAGATTTGATTTTATTTTGCAAATCTCTAGATTTGTATAGCTGGATAACAACAGTTGAGCTTAGTAAACACAGACACTGAATTTTGGAAGTGCAAGATAGTTCCACTGACATTGTGCTGGTTTCAAGGGGAATCGGACAATCATAAAGAAAGGTGTCAGATTAAAAATATAACATTGTTATAAAGTTTGATATATAATAATAATAATGTATATTAATTAAAATAGCATATAGAATGATATGGACTAATATGTAATGATTATATGTGTACATAGGATACATATCATCATATAAATATTCACAGACATAAGTATTTATAAAATCAGTCCAAGAACACAGCTTTCCCCAGAAATACATCTTTCCTTTTTCAAAGAAATGCAATAATAGTAGGTTCTAATACCACTAAATGAATCTGTACAATATTCATTATGATGATTTTCATTCATGTCATCACTTCAAATCAAAGACAGACATCTATATCTATGTCATCACACAAAAAGGCTTTGTTAATGGCACAGTATTGATATTGTGAGGTTGAACACTTAAGAAACAAGGAATGTTAGCAGTGTCTACCATACCTTAAATCTTTTCGGTTTCTGTCATGTACATAACCAGCAACAGACCTTAATTATATGATCATATGCTACTTTTAAATTCAAGCTTTCCTCATTTAATGTAGATAACAGCATTCACTTATTAGCACATACTCAATATTTTCTTTCTCTACATTATTCAAAGTGTGGACCTAGGCCCCAGGAATTTCTTATTGCACATTTTGGTCTGAAGACAGTATTATAAATTTTCATCTAAGCTTTTCTGTGTGGTTGTACTGATGACACTTCCAAAATATTAATATGTTTGCTTTCACATCATGTGAACAAAAACTGAAGCAAAAAGTTAAAATATTTACTTTTTTCTGAATTTTTCATTTTAAATGCCAGGTTTTGACCATCATGTAGGGCATTATATATTTAAAGTGTGTTTCCCGTAGTCTCAGTCAAAATTCTAGGCTATCTACACTTCTATAAATAAGGCAAGCCCCAACTCAGAGGTCCAGCTCTCTGAAAGGAGGGATTAGATAATTAGTGGTAAACCTTTAAGGCAGTGATAGAAATTAGTTTCTTTATCACTCAGAAAATACAAAATGGGAGTGAAAAGATTACTTCTCCAGAGCAGTATTTATTTGCTTGGACTGCGAGTTTCTATGGATAATCTGCTATGAAAAAATTAGGATCTGATCATCTAAGTAGAAGTACAAACTTAGTACACGCATGTCTTGTCTGTTTTTCCACCTATGTCATTAAATCTAATAAAAGATTTCATGAGTAATAACAATAACAGCACTTAAACAGCATCATGTAGTTAAGAACATTGCTCTTGATATCTGCAGGAAGGCAGCTGCAGTAAATTAGACAATGTTAGTTATGGCATTTTCTTAAATTTTACTGCTCAACTTTGCAAATGTAACAATGTTCCTTTAACACAGATCAGCCTGTGTGTATTATTTTCATAGTCAAAAATAAAGTGCTTTTGAGTTTGAAATTCTAGCACATGAAGTTGTAGTGATTTTATTTTATTCTCCAGGAAAATGGTGTTTGGGATAGTTGGCCCTCTTCTCAGTATCTTTTCTTAGTTCTCTGTTTCCTGTTCTTAGTTCTGTTTCCTAGGCAGTACCAGTCTTCTCTATTCCACAACAGTTGCTTAATCATGGCTTACCTAATACCATTTTTCAGGTCATCCTGTTTCACATCTAACAACACTATGTGGTTTCTCAGCAAAGGTAAGACATCTCACATGGCACTGTGATAAGGCAGCTGAAAGTCATTCTCAGGAAGAAATTAAACTCATCTAAATGTAGACTACTGCAACACAGATTCTTACATTCCAGCTTATCATTACAGGGTCATTTTCTATTCAATGGAGAGCAGTAAGTATTTCAAGAGCCTAATTTATCTGATTGAATGTATAAGTCTGCTCTAGGATGAGATGAACCATGGCCTAAAGGTATCTTTTAAATATAAAGGCTTCTAACACGATTAGCTGAGATTTGGACATCTATATTGTAGACATCAGCATTTACTCAGATGAACAGGACTAATGTGTCAGCAGAAGCGAAGGAATTTCCTGGCAAAAGGAGCCTGCTGGACAATGATGATTCCCTAAAACTGAAACTCCTAATTTATCTGAGTTTGGTACATTGGCTTCCAGGCTGTGTCTCAAACCCCACAGCTCAAAGTTAACCTCTCTATTGATTATCTTGCAATTCCAAAGTGATGGGTGAGCTGAGACATTACGTGACTAAATTATCCCAACCTAAGACTGCAGTTAAGCTGACGTCAGACACACTGAAGGATTAGATAAACTCAAGCATCCTTCCATTCAGGATGGAAGTATCTTGGAAGGATTGCTTTTGAGCTCTGTATGCTAAAAGGAATCACTGACAGAAATCAAAACTATCCTTGTTAACTTCATGGGTGTTCACTGAATTCAAGAACATGTGACTCAACGTAGAACAAAACAAATCATGAATTGAACAGCACATATAAGTATAACAGGAGTCAAATGAAGGTAAATGAAATACACAAATACACCAATATCTTCCATTAGAAAGACGGAATTCACTCACTTCTTATTATCCAGCTCTGAACTTAAAACTGAGGAGCTTACATCTATTTATTAAACATTTGAGCCTGGACAATTTTTTTATCATTTTCTGTTGTTCTATTGAATATATCTAAACTGAAATACAGGTTTGAAAATAGTACTTGAGAATTTAAATATCATAATCTTGGATATGGATAGGTTAGATGATATTTCTTTGCTCCTCATGGAATGAATTAAAAAAAGTCTTAGGAGAAATGTGTTCTTCAAAATGTAACCTGTTTCATAGCCAATGAAAAGAGGCTGATTAATACATTTCTTGTGATGTTTGTGAATTCATGACAAAGCTGCTCACCCAGAGGAAACAGTGGAAACAGCAGACTGAAAGATTATTTCAAAGCTGACCTTCTAGATGGTGTTCCAATGACATCTCTTATAGTACTACTCTCCTGTACTGTACTATAGTTATTGGAATATAATAATAAAAACAAATTCTGGCTTTCTGTGTCTAGTCGACTATAAAGAAATGGCTGCCTTTTATAATGGTCAATTAAACACTTATGATTACATAGCCAAAGAATCACAGCATTCCTTATAGAAGATACTTGAGGTTAGTATGGCATAAATCAGCAAACATATTTTAAGACAAGTAAATGACTAGACTTTACTAACAAGCAGACTGAAAATATCATGAAAGCAATTAAAAATATTTATAGACTATGTTTCACGAAACCAAAATAATACTCATTTTTTCAGGAGACGACTATTTACTGTAAATAATACAGTTAATGGCACACATTCATCATATCTCACATTAATTAGATTTTTTTCCTTCCACTAGGATCTATGAAACAGTTTTAAGTACCAGTGTCAACAACAGTTAACATGATTAAAACTGCATTCCTAATAAGAATTTTATCCCGACTTGTATTAATGTTTATTTTAAAATGCTTCTGTGCTGTGGAGCCATCTGTTTCTTGCTAGTTATAGTACCTGAGTTCTACAATCATAGGACCCGAGGGAGATTTTCACCTATTTTTTCTTCATAGTACAGCAGGCATTCACTACTTCATTCAAAAGAAATATGTTGACTGAAGTTAAGAAGTTGTAGTCAACAGGAAAATCTTTGCAAACTTTTAAAACTGAAAGTTCCTGACAAGTCCTCTGCTTGTATTGGCTGTGAATTGGATATTGTTGATTTACTTGCATTATTCTAGGAAGAAGGGAAGACATGCTAGCAGCATAAATAAGTTATGTTTCTGTATTTATGTTAAAAAATACACTAGCTTTGCAAATAAGCTTTCTTTAAATATAGGACTTTCAAATCACCTTTTGAAGAATATTACTTATTGCTTAATTGATTTTAAATCTTCATTCAAAAGTTAAAATCAATCAGCTGTCATTTTTGGTTGATTATTCTGGAATAGAGTGGTGTTTAATCTATGAATTTATTGCACATTATTCTACTACTATAAACACAGCACAGGTATTAGGTATGACATCTCTCATAGTAAGAGACTTTCCCTTTTGAAGTCTTGGTTATAGCATGTGATCGTCTGCTCTTGATTTGGTAGGTCGTTTCTGTTTAGTACAAAACTAAATTACTTTGTAATAAAGGTAAGATTTTTAAATAAAAAAGAGCTACTAAATTTCATGCGTTAAAAAATAATATATGGTATGTAGAGGCAAGGTTGTGTTTTACAGGTTTTTGCCAATGGGGATTTTGCATTAAATGTAAATCAGACATGGGTGATAATACAACACGCTGTAAAATATACATACATACTTTAATCAGGTTGAGATAGTATAGAGATATATATATAGAAAGGCATATATATTACACAAACTTTTGCCTGTGTTGGAGAAAATATTCAGTATAAAATATACTGTATTTGGTAGCTTACAACATGTCATCAACATGGATAAGGATTTTAGTAAGGACCAGAAGACAGTGTCTTGGGCAAAATGCTTACTAAAATCTTGTAAAGAAAGAAAATAGAAACCAGAAGTGAGGTATTAAATACATCTGATTTCTTTACTACAAATACAGTGCAAAATCAGAGTACAGTAGAATCACCGTGTCCCTAGTGTTTAAAATAAGGTTACACTAAGAGATATATTATCACATACATGTTATGAAACATGTGATATCTGTGTGATAAAGAGCTTAGTGACATATTACATTCATCATGCACTTTAGATCATCTCACCTGCAGTCTCTCTACTAAGTTAATTGTCTTTGGGACTAGTTTTACTACTTTTGGATGCAAATAGTTGAAGTCACTAGTGGCCATATTTAGGCTGACTTGCATAGGGACAGCAGAGAATATTCCTCATTTGCTGGGCAGCTGACTCTGCATGGCTGGTGGAGAGGAAAAATAAGGTTGGGTGATCACATCTAACCTATATGTAGGTATGGGACGTTATAGGACACCTGGTTCTTGTCTGTTGGAATTTCCCTGGTTGGAAAACTGCTGAGCTTTGAAACAGACTGCAGCCCAAGCCATGAAGAGAGCAGTGAAGAGGAACTGCACATAATCTAGGTCCACTGTTAACTAGATGCCTTAGTCAAGCAAAATTAGAAGTACAATCACTGTTATCAAAATACTAAATATAATATAATAAAGAGAACAGCCAAGGCTGTACTGTTCAAGAACAGGAAAATAAAATTCATCTCTCAGGTGAAGGGTACTATGAGGGCTTCATTTAAAAGAGAACAGAAATGAGAGTGGCTTATGGGGGAGAAAGGCCTTGAGCAACCTACATGACCTAAAATGAATTTGATCTTGCTTTGAGACCTCTAGGGGTCTCTCTTAACGTAAACCAGCTTGATGCTTCAGAAGTAACGAGTAACGGTATTTTCCATAGATTCCAGCAAGAATTCCTTTTCTTGGGAATCTCTTCTGGATTCAGTTTTCTCATGTTTTGGGATTCAAACATTTCAGGTATGATTTGCCACTACTTTCCCTTCTGTAGTAGAAGTAGTAATAATAATAAAAAATTAAATGCTGCATAAGAGGGAAATCTTGTGAATATATGGGGTATTTTTTGAGAAAAATGAAAAAGTCATGCTTCTACTAACTTAAGAGCTCCCTTTCCCTGGCAGGTCTCCAAGACCTTTCTTATTATATGCAGTCTTTGGGGTAAAAAGTAGGCTGCCAGTTGTTGATTAAACTCTCCCTTGGCTGTTGCCCTGGCTGGCAGAATATCTCCCTTTTTTTTTCCTACTGGTTATTTAATATACTTTACAATTAGTCCTCAGGGGCTTGCTAAAGGTGGACACTCCTCTTACATCCTTTTGACTGTTTGCAGTCATATAAATGGTGCAAGGTTACAAACTAAGATACTGAGAATACTTTTTGCTGGTAAGTTCTGCGTAGGAGCTTCTACTGAGACTTTATTTCTAAAACTGTCTTTTCAGACATATTCAGTGCTGCTAGAGCTATGTAGAATCATTATTTTAAAAAATGTTGTAAAAATATTCAGCATTTTAACATAACATTCAAGCATAAGAATGGAAAGAAAATTAAAGAGATTTGCTACCAAGAAAAACGTTGGTAGCATTAATGTGCCATTGCAAACTGGTTGAGAGTATTTATGCAATATTGTATCTGCCTCCATGGTCTCATCTATGTTAGAAAATTCATGATGCAGTATATTCCTTAGCAGTTTTGACTACCAGTAGCATAGGCAGAGAGACACTTTCTGATTTCACCCTTTGTCATATCCCCAAACACTTCCAAATCGAAGTGAGGTGTTGGAATTATTCTTACTTAGGGAAGTCAGACGTTTTGTAGAAATTTTGATTTTCATATAAGCTAGGAGAAAGTCTCAATTAGCCAGAGTTGACTTTCCTTAGTTTAACCAAATGAGTGAAAGGTTCAGATCAGAATCTTGCTATGTCCAGATGCGGTTCCAGTAAGAGTTAGACTACAGGAAAGATGTCTCTTGTTAGCTAACAAGTTTTCCCTGCAGACCCAAGTTCTGTGTGCTTTTTAAGTGTGCAGTTTACTTTGGCTTTGAGACCTGTCTGTGTCAAGCCTCTAGAAAGTGTGGCAAGGGTATGAAAGACTATGATGCACAATAAAGAGAAATTATTTAATTAATTTTGGCACATTTGGTGATATTGTGGTGCAGAACTACCTGACCAGGTGCAAATATAATTGATAAAGATGACTACATTCCCTAGAAGTTTCACAAACTGTAATAAAAAGCTATGCTATAAATCCAAAATGACCTGCAAATCTCAAGGGAAAAGTGAATATGATCTCTTCCCAGTTATTCTAGCAGAGACAATATAATTTTTTAACTTCATGACAGCTCTATTGCTTTCTGTGCCATGATTTGGCAGTGTGTTATGGGTGCCTTCATCCAGAAATGCTCTTTCATCCAAGACTGCAAAGTCAAGACTTTTCTTGTCATCCTTTTATGACACTGTAACTTGAAAAAGATAGAACACTAATTGCAATGGAGAAAATGAAACAGAAATCAGTGCTATTGAAAATATATTTAATTCTGAATGACTCAGTAACAAAATAGTCATTGTGGCAAGGGCAACTCTTTTGTAAATATTTGTTTTTCATTAAAATAATAATAAACAGACAGGATTTTATATATTTTTTTTTTTAAAAAAAGAGACTGCATATTAAAAAATTAACTTATTTGAAAGATATCACTTAGGTTACAGAAATAGATTAGGTGTATAGAATTACAAAGAGAAAAAAGA
This sequence comes from Scolopax minor, assembly GCA_028566535.1. Classification (NCBI taxonomy): domain Eukaryota; kingdom Metazoa; phylum Chordata; class Aves; order Charadriiformes; family Scolopacidae; genus Scolopax; species Scolopax minor. Next base: position 172,822,408 of record JAOXNG010000001.1, on the reverse strand, counting down.
GAGTGAAGCCTTTTGTAATCTGGTATTTGGGATTCATCACACCTGATATATATAAGAAATGTAATATCAAGGTCTAAGCTAGTTACCACTGTCTGTTTTTATAAGTAGTGGAGAAAAATAGTTCTTTGAGAAGGCAATTCATCTGGTCTTTCCTAGATGCCTTTCTTACGTGGTGCGTATTGCTTTCCATTGAGTATACAGCCACAGATAACTAGGCTAGATTTATATATCTATGTCATGGTTATTAATGACAGATTAATTCACCTGTATCAGTACATACATAACACAAACCTGAGCAGGAAGACAACTTCTACCCTAAGGAAATTGCACCCCCAAAATTAATTAAAAAGTGACTGAAATATAAATTTAAAAAGTAAATAAATAATAATTTTTTAAAAATCATCAAAAAAACCCAACACAGAACAATCAAACCAAACACCACCCCCCCCCCCAAAAATAAACCTCCCC
>JAOXNG010000001.1:172704550-172721208 GCA_028566535.1 Scolopax minor | reverse complement strand
GAAGGAAGGAAGGAAGGAAGGAAGGAAGGAAGGAAGGAAGGAAGGAAGGAAAAGATAGCTTTTAGTTCCAATGTTGCAGGATTCTTAATGTGTAAAACATCCATTTTGCTTTATTTGTACTTTAATATATATTCTTTAAAGTCTTTAGCATGAAGCCTGAAAATATTGAAATTTATGACCGATATGTGCATCTAAAATGCCGGCAGTGCTCATTAACCACAACAGGTACCAAACAGCCACGAATGCGATTGCAAGCTATCATCAATAGGTGGCGCTTTTCCCCTTTCTGATTTCCTTTAGTCCCTATTCATATTACGGCGAAAGAGTTTTCTTAAGTATTTTTGGACAATTTATGCTACTTTTTGAAAACTTGCATTCTTTATGAAAAATGAGAAATTTTAATCCGTTTCTAGACCCTTTTTTTGCAGTACTATAGGACACCTGACAAACTTACATCAGAGTGCACAACTCATGGAATTACTAACTTCAGTACAGAAATTTATATGTTCCAAGATTATTGAGAAACTTGATCTTAATCCCATGGCTGATATAGTTTGGCTTTTTATTTAAACTATGAAAGGGTCTTATTTTCCAAGAAATTTGACTTATATGATTTGGTGACATTACTGATGATCTGAGAAAGCAATTGGAGTTTTTAAAAATTTCTATGGAAAACAGCCATTGTTGGAACTATTTGCCTGTATAATTACATATATTTATATAAAAAATGCCCAATATAGAGCTTATATTTTGCTCTTCTTATCATAATGAAAAAAACCCATACTTTCCAAATGCTATATTTGAAATAAAAATGAGATTTGATTATGTGAACAGAATGCCTATGGGTTAACTATATATTAATTTTAATATAGCATGAAAAATATATATATTAAAAATATGCTAACTGTAAGTCTGAAATCCTGGTTCAGCTGTGAAACCTATTTTAACATCAGTATTTAAAATATTTCATCTTGGGTTCTATAAGAAAGGAAAGGGATGTGTTTTCCTCGAGAACAGAGAGTTATTTAAAACTCTGCCTTATATTCACAAAAAAAGACAGTACATACTCAATGACGCACATACACACATGCACACAAGGGCATATTGTATATTCATATACAGAATCCTATTATTCCCAAAGTAGAGTTATTTTAAAAGCAAAGAGATAATTGATTAGTAGTGCAAGACATTTTCTAGTGCTGGAAGGCAAAGTAAAGTTTCTTATCGAGTTTCTGTTATCAATATCTTAAAACAAAACCTACATTTCAAGAGAAAAATTATGATATCGTGATAAGAAGTTTCAGCCGTAACTAAGAGTTTTGCATTGATTAATAACTGGAGTTGGAAGGTAATAACAGCTTCCCTTTAAACAGCTTCCCTTTTAAGACAGACAAACTGCCTTTTCAAGCAGCTCATCCCACATCATGGAAAGCACAAAACTGAAGATCAAGTGGTTTATAATGTAATTAAGTTAGAGTAGTGGATGTCAATAGCTTCATTCTATGTTGTTGCTTCTTAAACTGCATACAGAGAACAGAACAGCATATTTTCAATTGGAGGGGGCTTACAATGATCATCTAGTCCAACTGCCTGACTACTTCAGGGCTGACCAAACATTAAAGCATAATATTAAGGGCATTGTCCAAATGCCTCTTAAACACTGACAGGCTTGGGGCATCAACCACCTTTCTAGGAAGCCTGATACAGTGTTCATCTACCCTCTTGATAAAGAAATGCTTCCTAATGTCCAGTCTAAACATCCCCTGGCACATCTTTGACCCATTCCCATGTGTCCTGTGACTAGATACAAGGAGAAGAGATCAGCACCGTCTTCTCCACTTCCCCTTCTCAAGAAGCTCTAGAGAGAAATGAGATCACCCCTCAGACTCCTTTTCTCCAATTAGATAAGTCAAAAGTTCTCTGCCGTTCCTCATAGGACATTCCTTCCAGCCCTTTCACCAGTTTTGTTTACCTCCACTGGGTGCATTCAACTACCTTAACATCTTTCTTATGGAAATGACCAGATTAAAAAAGGAATTCATGTTAATGATTTACAAATTCCTGCAAGTTAAGAATTTTACAGAAGGATAAAATGACCTGAGAATGATTTTAAAGTACAGTTATGGCTGGTATATTTATAAACTATATAAATATAAAATGTAGCACAGAATCACGGAATGGTTCAGATTAGAAGGGACCTCTGGAGGTCATTCTGTCCAACCTCCAGACCCAAGCAGGGCCACTTACAACCAGTTGCCCAGGACCATGTTCTGATGTCTTTTGAATATCTCCAAGGATAGAGACTCTACAAGCTCCCTGGGAAACCTGTAAATACCTATAATGTAAGACTTTTCCATCTGCTAGCCAAACAACTGCAAATATTTCTTGCCCACTTTATAAACCAACAACAGTCTTCCTACATTTCAAGTAAATATTCATTTAGACACACATCTCTATATACTCTTTGGTATTCTGTGAGGATGGAATATGCGATATAAGTAATCCAGCTAATTAGTGTTTTCAGTGACCAATGTGGCACCTTTCAACATTGCAGGACTGTGACAGGTAAAAGTGTGTTTCAATAAAGGAGAGTGGTGACTTGAATAGAGACACTGCCATGGAACAGAAGGAAAAGAGAAAGATAACATGGAGACAGGTTGAGGCAGAGCAGGGGGACCTTGCCAGAGACTTCACTAGGACTCCCATTCCTCTTATACAATGTTTTGCTAAATTTGGAACTGGTTTAAACTTACTGAACATTTCCATTGATCAAAGCTTCCATAAGAGTTATTTCTTAACACCTACATATTTGGCCTACATCATGCCACTAAGATCTGTGAAAAATGATTTAAAAGTCACACATATACTTGATAAATATGTCTTTGCATCTTATCTATGTGAAAGGAATTGTTATTTAGAAGTGGGAGTTTTGTTTTATCTCTTTTAAAATATATAATTATTCCTTATGAATATGTGTGTTTACAGTATACTCCATAATATACTGTAATTTACCAGGCAAATTATCACTGCTTCACTATACTTAACGTAATAGCAATGATTAACTATGTGCTTGTGGATATATTTTCCAAGAGTTTCTGAATTTTATCAATGCCACTCACTTCAATATTGCAGCAGATGGGCGGCTGAAACTTTATGAAGTATTTTAAAGTTACTATATCCATTTTTTTAGGTTGGGTTTTCCTTCTAGGGATAAATTTAAATCTTAACTTAGAATTAAAGTTTCTCCAACTTTTTTTATTTAAAATTCTTTTTTTTAATTAGTTCTGAAATTAATTTACAAAAAAAATCCATATATACATATATAATAGAATACCATGTGATCCTAACTCAGGAATACCGACTGGAAATGAAGGGAAGAAGTAAATACAGTTTATTCCAGAATCAAGCAAGCTATAACTGGACCCTGGGCATAGAAGAAAACATTCCTATAGAATTATATTTCAATTAAAAGATATCCTTTTTTAAAAATTTGTTCACTTTACTTGACACCTGTCAAAAAGCTTAGATGACAGGCATCATTTCTCAAACTATTCCACCTACTAGCATCTAATCAATCTGTCCAATTTACCATTCATAATTTGCATAGTATACTGACTGCTTCAATCCATATTTTATCTTGTATTTTCTCATCATCAACTTTTAGTGATCATCAAAAATTTAAATAAGAATTTTATCATTCCCTTGATGACATTGGTACATGAAAAAAAAAAAAAGAGGAAAACTGAGCTTCTAACTTTACATGCCAGTCTTAGACTTTTTTTGTTGTTTTTTTGGTTTTTTTATAGCAAGAAGGGAGAGGAAATCAACATTAACTGACTGTATTTCTAAAGTACAGGATAAGAAAGTTGAAGTTCTCTCAGGAACCATAGTACTAAGGAGAAGAGTGTTTTCTCCCAATTTTTCTTTTTTTTTTTTTCTTTTACGTGTGGGATTTCTGTTGATTTTTTATGTAGATGGTTAGCTATACAGGCTGGAAGATTTTGGAAACTTATGGATACACCTATAATTAATTTATTACACAGTTATTAATTTAAAGTCTTAGTTAAACAAATGATGAGAGCTATTATAACTTCTCAGATCTGAGAATGGATCCCCTTTTGCCATGCATTTTTTTTACTTCTAGCATTCATCTACTGTCATTGTTATATTCTCATCCTCACCATTAGCCTGTATGTATACTGTATAAAGATTTCACAGTTCTGCTGTTGTCTGGGATGTGCCTGTGTATCTGCATGTTGTAGTTCACTGTAAAACAGTACATAGATGCTTTGGAATATGAGAAAAGCAGTCCAGAAATGTAGATGCTGGAATTTGATAATACAGATTCCAGGTCTAAGTAATTTCTCTCTAGTTTAATTTTGTATATTTGCCCCTCAAAGCAGATCCCTAAAAGAAGCTGAGTTTGACTTTAGATATCTATGTATTAATAGTTCTCTGTCTATAATATGCTTGCTTTAAACAAAACGAAACTAAAATAAAATAAAAAGAAAGCAACAATACAGCAAAACAAAACAAGCTGTCAAAATCTCCTACAACTTAATCCAAAATCTAATACCTCAACTTTATTTTAAAACCCTTCTTAGGTTGTTTGCAAGATTAACACCACCTATGGAGACATTTGACCACCTGGTACTAAAATTCACATTGCTCCCCCAAACTACTGTACATTTCCAAGTAACTAAAACCTGTTCTGACAGGGTTCTACAGTGAAGCAAGCTCCATAAGAAATTGCTGGTGTAGCTGTATCATTAAAATACCTTTTGATTTTTCCAAGATCAATGCAGTCTATTTTATTGAAAAAAGAGAGCTCTATAGTCTTTTCAAGGATAAATGCACATATAAAACCTCTCAGTAATCAGCAGAAAACTAAATATTTCAGAAAGCTTCAGTAGTCATATGGCGGGGGTATTGGTTACCACTTACATGTAGTTTGATGACCATGGGAAATTCTGTGATGAATATGTTACTGCCATCAGTGCAGAGTTATGTTCCCATCTCTGCTCTTTTCTGTTCATTAGAATCATAGCTCAACAACCCCTTTCAGATTTTTTAGATTAATTCAGTCTCATTTAGATAATATTGGAAAATCTGCAGGTATGAGCCTCATGCCATTGCTAACCTACTTTAACTTTCTGCATCATAATTTCCTTTGTTTTTTTACTGGAAAATCTAGATATATAAACAAGCATAGTAGTCCCAAAAGTTAAAAAGGAACCTTTGAAACGCTTTTGATGACATGTATATGCAATAAATTGTGCTACCCTCTTTGTAGTTTGCCTTTAAAGCAGAAAATCACTGTGTAATTTGTTACAGAGGCTAATAAGCTAATATAACAACTTAATTTAAATATATAACCATACTGACTTAAGACACATGATTAGAAGTTTGATGTCGCAAACTTCAGTTACCAGTGTAACATTTAAGTTTCAATATTGCCATTATAGTTGCAGAATTAGCTTCTCCTTGTGTTAAAATCTGAGATTAATTTGTTCATTAAAAACTCCTGTATTTATGTTGCATAAAAATGCTAGAACATTTTTAATAAAATTCTTTATGCCACCTTTCATTCCAATCTATTGCTTCCTCATGTAATATACTTAAATGGAGATCACCTGTAGAGATTGAGGTTTTCTCTATTTGAAATAAAGGAACTCGGTGTGCCAGTAACACTTGCAGATCATATTCTTGTGGTCTAGTTATTCAAGTAGGGATACAATGTATCCAGTGTAAAGGAAAGATCAAGTGGCTATCTGGATCCTGAGTTGTTAATTACTTTGGACATTGGTCTTTCAGCATTGATTAAACTAATGAGTACTACAGTGATAGGTACAGCCAAAGGAGAATGGTTTATTTGGTCACAAGTTTAATCGCTGTTGATACCCTGAATCCTGTTATTGTTTTACAAATGGAATAATCAGAAAATTTCTTTGTATCTTGGGTTATATTTATATTTATGTACTGTATTGGGTGTAGGTGTTGGCAGTGGAGGGGCTGCAGGGGCCTCTGTAAGCCAATTCCTGTCAGTTCCAGCAGGCTCCAATGGATCCATCACAAGGCACAGTTGAGTCCATCAGCAAAGACAGTGGCACCTCAGGGAAAATGTATTTGAGAAAGTTAAAAAATGCTGTGTAGCAGAGAGGAGAATGAGGGAAAAAATGTGAGAAGCAGCCATGTAAACACTGAGGTCAAAAAAGAAGGAGAGGAGGAGGTGCTCTACAAGTTGGAGCAGAAATTCCCCTGCAGCCCCTGAGAGACCCGACAATGGAGCTGGTTCACCCTAAAGGTCTGCAGCCCATGGAAGGGCCTAAGCTGGAGCACGAGAAAAACATGAGGAGGAGGAAACTGTGGAGAGAAACTGTTATGAACTGACCACAGCCCCCAACCCCCTGTGACACTCCAGAGGAGGTCAAGGAATTATGAATGTTGGAGTGAAGTTGAGCCTGGGAAGACGTGGTCAGAGCCAAAGGTATTTTTAATTCTTATAGTTCTTTTTTACCATCCAACTCTATTTTTAATATATGAAAAGTATCTTAAATTAATTTCCCCCAAGTTGAGTCTGTTTTGCTTGTGATGGTAATCCCAATAAATGATCTCCAGTCTCTATCTCAACCCATGAGCTTTTCCATCTTATTTTCTCTCCCTGCCCTGATGAGGAAGGGGGATTAAGAAAGTATCAGGTGGGGCATCCAGTGGCTAACCAAGGCCAACCCACTGCAAGGTATATACTCACATTGTTTTAGGCATACTTATTACACTGTTATTTGTTTCCTTTGTTTTGTTGTAAGACCAAACTGAATTACTATAAAACTAAATTTCTGCAGAAATACCCTGATGATACTACAGTTTCTTACATTTTTCTAATGAATTGTGTCTTCCAATCAGAAAAGAAAGATCTGAGCATGTTTTTTTCTTACATCAGCTTAAAATGTAATTAAATATATCTTTTAAATTAGAGTTAAAAAAAAAAAAAAAGATATATGGGTCAGATTCCCAAGTAAATCAGTGTAACTCTCTAGACTTGAATAGATCAGAACTCATTTGTTCTAGATGGGGTCTGACAGAAAGTATCTATTTGTAGTTCAAATTTCTAAACTTCATGTTGTTAGAAGTTAAAGCACAGAAAGGATAAAAATTTCAAAAGTAACAGAAAAACAAAAAAAACCTTTTTATTAATTCAGGTCAGGTACTATAGAATAATATGATTTAAATCAAAGATGCATTATAAATCAAAATATCCCATAGTATGAATTGTAGCTCTGCTAATAATTAAAAAATTAGCATACTGGGAAGTAAAGAATGACATAGTGGTTTTAAAAGTATTCATGTGTGTTCATGTAAAAATTTATGTTGATTTACTGGCTATGAAATATCTAAATTCTGCTTGAAAATCCACAACACTGTAATTGCCAGCTTGGTTTGCTGCATGACTTTCTTGGGATTACAAAATAAAATATCCATCAACAGCAGGTAAAACTGTTCTCACAACTCTTTGCTGTTACTGAAGCTTCATATTTTACATTGTTTTTTTTTCAGGTATCTATCACATCAATTCTTTTTTCTTTCTGAAATGAACAAATGAAACAATGTTTCTTTTAAGATAAGAGTAACAGTTAAAATACAGTAGTGTCTTCATTGATTTCTTCCAGATGATCTTCAATTAGTACTGCTCTCTAATTTAACTTACAGAGGCAGAAAACAGCAGTGAAAGTAGGCATATTAGTCGCATGGCTCACAATGTTATGACTGTCAGGCACAAATATGTCTTTTGGTTTTTACCTGATAAGATAAAAACAAAGCTATAAAGGTGTTAAGACAATGTCTTGGCCCTATTCTAAGTAAAATAAATGAAAAAAGGCTTATTTCTGTTTGTGAAGAGGAAGAGAAACACTGAAATCATGGAGGGAAATAGACAGGTACTTGTTACTTCAACCGTTCAGCACCAGAAGTTTATGAATACAGCCCAGAAGTTGGAACTGCGAGACTAACTGTAGACTGATTTCAGAAAGATGATGCCTACCTCCTAGCCTTGCCCCTATGACTGTGTTTTATCTTATAATTTATTTTTTTCTAAATCTTAAAAACAAATAAAAGATGCCTCAGAAAAGAAGTACTGAAAATAGAATTTCAAGGTATATTTCATCATTATATTCAGGTTCATCCCATTCACTGCAGCGCCCTATAGAAATGCCTGTCTGGGTTGAATATAGAGATATGTAAGTGCAGCTGTGCTCCTGAATGCTGGGAGACAATGTCTTGCTTCCTTATGTATCTTCCTGAGCAGAGAGGCTAAAAGAGAATTTCTTAAATGAACAAGAGTGGGTTCCTTTCCTTTTTTGTTTCCCTCCTTCCCTATGTCATTTGTGCACTACTCTAAAAGAGGAACTCGAACAAAATCTTCCTTGATGGACAGGGTTTGTATTCAGAATCTCAGGTAAATATTCTGATCACTGAACTTTTATATGAAAATGAAGGCTGATCTTTTTCTTATGACCTCTTAAACAAAAGCAGCTACCTATTCTACTTAACTGCATATGGAGTTTCTCTTAAGAAACCTTAGTAGCTGAAGTGTTTCTGATTAGATGGAAAAAGACTGTTCTGAAATCTGGTGTGATTTCAGCATCATGTATGCACCTTTCTGTACACTTGGTTTTCAGATTTTTAGCTTTCAGCTCAAGGGCAGGACATAATTCCGGGCACCCAAATCCTTTCGTAGATCTGGCCATGTTTTTGCACAGTTATGGCCAGCCTTGCCAAAGCAGAGTTCAAATCAAAACCATACCCATCTTCAATTTCTCTTTTTTGCAGGCCAGCTATATCATTCTGGAATCAACCCCAAGTGATGGCTGACACCAAAAGCATAATCAATCAAAGTGCCAACTTAGTTAGCTCATGTAACAGTAGAGACCTAGAGAAGTTGAAGTGTAATTTCATGGATAATTATCAGGAATAAATACAGCTGCCTGCAGTACAGACACACCTTGGAGTTAGCTGAGTGACTAGCTGAGGTAGTCCTTCCAGCTTCTCTTTACAGTCAATGAAAAGCTTGCATATTTAAGTAACATATATCTTATACTTATGCATACATATCGAATGAGTCAGAAAATTGACTGTGAAAGAATCTAGTTCTCTCTGGTTTAAACAATTTCCATTATCTATATCTGACCATCTATACTCCCAAAACGGCCTTGTCAAATCAATTGATAATAAAAATACCCCACATTTTGACATAGACAACCTGTTTATTCCCAAGTCTGTTGTCTCCTTTTTGCAGGAAAGGAACCAATAGGATGGCTGCGAGGAAGTTCTGAACTCACCTGAATTAGTAAGAATTCTCTGACCCTTCTCAGCATTAAGTCTTTGAATATCACAGAGGTTCTAAAGGACTTCCTGTGACCCTAACATCTTGACTTAGTTTCTTCACCCCATGTTTCAGTGTAAATACCTCTGAGCACAAGATTTTCTTCATCTAATAACAGATTTCACAAGTAACATGAATAATCAAGGATTATCTATGATACTAAAATAAAAAAGTTGTTTCTGAAAGGGTGAATTAATGATTGGGGTTTTTTTATACCTTCCACTGTTTCTCTAGAAGCATATCTATCCTAAGAGATGGAAGATAACTCAGGACTGGTTTTTGGGCTCATTAAAATATGAATCATTCTCCATCATTAGATTAGATCAGGAAAATATAAAGCATATTTGCAAATATTTAAAGCAATTATATACATGAAAAATATTATTTTATTATTATTGCAAAGGCAAAGTTAATTAATTTTGCCACATCCCTTAAGTTAAAAAAAAAAGTTTAAATAAAATGTTAAGTAAATTATCTCTAGCACAAGCAGTTGTATGTGTTTTCCATAAGACAAAGAAAGTATTTATATCTGAAGATTACACTAGTCTTAACCTAGTTATGGTTGAAATGAATATGAAAATACAAATATATTAAAACATTTTGCTATTCTTTATATATTGTAAATAAATTGCTTAAAATCACTCCAACACATATCTTCTTAAATTAAATAATTTACAAGTCTTTCCAATGTTCTAAATAAAAACATGTTATTCCTATTCCATATTTACATAAATAGTCTGCATAATTGTTCTTTTAGCATGGTTACTGCATTGGTTGATTTGACTAATATTAAATATGTATGAATTTCCTACTATTCCCTAGGGCTCTCAGAAACAAGATGAATCTCAAGAGACTGATTTCAAGTTTAAATTTAAAGAAGAAAATCTTTACAGATCCAAGCATCTTTGAATCTTTTTTAAATTGTTGAAGATTAATTTTCACCTCAAGTAAACATTTAATAAATAATTATTACTGGAAGATTTACAAGCAGTGCTATGATTAAGTAAATTATTTGTGTATCTTTTTCCAAGCTTTTAGGCCATTCTGCATCCACCCAAACAATAAGTAGGACATGATTGATCTTAACCACATTGACTTTTTATAATATTATTCACACTGATGAATTAAAATTTTCCAATCCAGCTGATCTGGTAACTAAGTTTCAATATTAGTCCTGGGAAATAAAATTCTTATAACACTGTCCTCCAGAAATTGCTGATATCTTAGCTAGCTGCAAATAATGACTCATAATAACTATCAATAATAACGTTTAAATAGAACAAGTATCATTTTGTTCATGCTGATAAGGAGTTAAACATTTGTTATGCATGAAAAAATCTTGTGAGCTACAAGTATTGTTATTGATGGACTCGACATTGCCATTGTTACAAGTGGTGAGCTTATGCAGAAGTCAATGGGTTTGCAAAGTAAGTATAGCATCCTGTTAAAAGAAGAATGTATTTTTATTAATTATATATCCCTCATTATATCACTTGCTCTTGCATTCTCAAGAATACCTTAATGTAGTCTTAAATCCTGTACATGCTGAAGCCATGACTGCATATGTTTGTCTTTGTCCTCCTACAGTTTGTAGAATTATATAATCAATAACAGCACTATGTTGAATTTCCTGAGAACACTGAAATAACACTTGATAGCTTCTTTGAAGAAGAATCTCACATTCTTTGAGTACACTGTAAGCATTTGCTGTAGAGTGGTAAGAAAATCTTAATGGCAAGTACACCAGATGGGGAACTGGTCCAGCGTAGCCTGTACTGTATCATTGCTGGTAGGGGAAGTCATAGCTGAGGTTGTTCTAAACTGTATCTTAAACCTGTTCTTAGGCAGCTAATGATGAAGCTCTCTAAAACCATCCAAGCTGTAAAGGGAAAAAAAAAATTAAAAACTAAACAAACAACTTTTCTAATTGTTATCAGGGCTCTTGGTCAAACTATTTTAACAGGATGTTCAGAAACCATCCCTCATTACAATTCATTATATACTTAGGCATGTCAGTTAACTTTCCTGTAAATATTTCAAATTTACACAAGTGAAAAGCAATTCATTTTAGCTTCAGGTCTCTACGTAAAAATAGATCACACGGTTCTAGTAAGTGACACCTTTTCTGAGCCCTCCTAAAGTTTAGTATGTGACACACAGGTGTAGAGAAATGCCTTACTGCCACTAATAACCGTTATGCTTTCCCGAATCTGTGGAGTATAAGCAGATACTGGATATTTTCCAGTCTAAACAGAAGCCAAAGTTTATTCATACGATGGTTAGAAAAAATAAAAATAAAATTTGAGGTGACTTCAATGTGAGCCAAGTAATGTAATGAACCTATAAAATGCTTAGTGAGATGCAGTCAGGCTTGCAGATGTGTTTACAAAAAGGAATGTTCTAGTTTCATATTTATTATGAGCTTTCTCTGATTTAAGACTACTATATATTGAAACTGAGTAAACGGGTCTTTATTTACATAAACGTCAGCATATCAAAACAAAACTAAACTGAAAAAAAGTCTTTTGAAACAGTATTATCTTCAGTAAGCTTTCTGTAATTAGAGAATAAAGAAACCTCATTGAACCTAAGAAACAGTTCAGAAAGGCTATTAGAAAAAAATCAATACCCTTAAAAATAGTAATGCAAAGATAGGATTCTAAAATGCTGTTCGTTGGATTCTGACTGCATGAAACCATCAAAGTGCAGCACTCCAGTAACATTTTAATAACACATTCAGGTGGTAATATAATAGATAGGCAGCTTTTTGCATTATAGTCCAAATGTCTTAATGCATAATTCTAGTGTATGAAAAAAGCATTCATATAAGTAACCTTGCATAAGTGGGTCTTTACTTCTCCAGTAGCTGAAATATAGAACGTTGATGAGACTCCCCTTTTATCAAAGCAAAGGAAGCAGAATAGCATTGTAAACCCAAAAGCAGTGACAGAGTATAATTTTATATTAATTTTCAAAAGTGATGTGGACTTAAGAAAGTACAAAGCAAGGGATTTTTGGGTCTTCTGTGGGTTAAAAACACAATTCTGTTCTCAAAATGTTAGTAGGAGTTTAATGACTTCAGCAGTGGGTAAGCCTAGACCAAATGGGTTTTGTCAATGAGATACTAAGTATTTTCTTCCGCATATTGAGTAAAATCAAATACAACCAATTTCAAAAAGGTCTCAGCACCTCCTGAGAAACTGCCTCTTTGACTGTTCCCATTGAAGTCAATAGCAGAACTCCCTTTTACTTGTTTAAAAGCAAGTCCTAAATAGATGATTCTTAAGTGAGCATTTTCCAAGCTAATTATACAAAAGAATGGCTCATTCTTTACTTCCTTGAATGGCCATGATACGAAATGATTAATTGAAGGGCAATATTCCTACTGTTAAACTGGTTTGCCTAGTAACAAATAATCATCATCAAGGGAAATTATTTTGGAACGTACTTCATACTGTTTATGCCATACAAATACAAATGATAGAAAAATGCTGTAGATTTTTTTGTCCTGTTCCTGTTTTTTGTTCAGTTTTCCTATGTTTAGTTCCCATATGTTCTGGTCCTCAGGAGATGTGAGTTTTTCCATTATTTAATGGGGTTTCTACCACCTCCTTTGGGAGACTATATTATAGTCCAATAAATCACACCATTAAGGCAGTTTTCAGTTTAAATTTCCTTTTTTGTATGTACATCATCCCATTTATGTAGTTATATCTGTATGTATTGTCACAAACACTTTTTTCAATTATTTTCCATCTTTTGTCAATAAAATGCAGCAAAGCACCAGAGGTCTTACAGCCAAAAGACTGAACTGATAAGATACTACTGTCCCATTTATGAGCCAGGCTGCATGGAAAGACACAAAATTAAATTTGTTCCAAACATAAGTACTGTAGAGTGAGACAGAATACTTTCATCAGTGTCATCTTTCAGTGTGCAAAATGGTAATTCCAGAGGACCATCCTTAGCATGTGAAATAAGAACATAAACTCCAATTTCAGAAGAAGGACCCTCTTATACTCCAGTTTCAGAAACAGAGACCAAAAAGAGGCCAAGGCAAGGATTTAAGTGTATGTCAGTCCTCAAAATAGTTATTACGTATTCTGCTTCAGCCCAGTGTTACCAGTTATCCTTCTCTAGTCAAAAATGCTTACTCAGCTGAAAGCTGCCATGCACCAATGACTACTGTGGCGAGCATTAGCCATAGGCTATCAAATAATGCATACTACCTTGTAACACCTCTTCCTTCCTGTGCTGAGCAAAGGTCTAAGGGCTCAGGTACTGCAATTATTTACTGTTATTGCAGCTGCAAAGAAAGAGGGCCAGAGGCCCGACTGGATGCTGTGACTATTTTTGCTGCTGCTCTGCATGGACTTGCATGGTCTAATTTCAGGAGAGTCAAGGATTATTATTTCCTTATTTGTTAGTTTTGCCCGCATTATAATGTAATGTAGGAGCATTGCATTATAGATAACACTTTTACATGAAGAAGAGACAGGAACTAGAAACTGGCCGCATTTTCAAAACCTTTTGAATAGCCAAGAGCACAAGTCACAGCACAAGTCAGGCAGTTGGTGTCCTCAAGTACATTTGAAAAAAAGGGTTTGAAAATAAAGCCACCTTCCACTATAGAAACAATTAGTCAAACTCAAATACATGCACTAAGGGTACAGATGAGCTTTCTTATTAATGAGCTTTTTTTAATTAATTATTTTCTTCATATTAATGCTTCTAGATTTCTGGGGGCTGGTTGTCATGTACTGGTTGCGGTTCCTCTGTTTTGTTGATATTCTTTTTAACACTTGTACATCATCAGGTTTCAGCTCCTGTACATTAACATTTTTTCTCCTGACTTCTCTGGGGTTGTGACAATTTATATTAGTTGAGCATCTGACCCATCTTCCCCTTCTGAAGGGGAATTTTTCTATACAAACCTTTGTTCTTCACTGCAAGACCTTTGAAAATGTTTACTTTATTTCAAGGTGATTTCTGGATTATAAACACACAAAGAAAAGTATAATCATGTGAATGCTACATAGAGCTTTACTGAATATACAGTAGCTTAATTTGATTTCTTCTTCATATTTGTATCAAGCTGGATATCTATTCTAGACAGACTATCATTTAAAACAAGAGACATACCAAATGAGTAAATGAGGTTATATTACTAATTAGCATACTGTCTCCTACTACCTCCAGTAAGCTACTAAAATGTGACTTCCATTTTATCACATAGATGAAACAGTTATCTTTCAGGGTTTGAAATTTCTGTGATCTTTATGCTTAATAAGCTCAGTAAAAGGCATTCAAATTACATCACTTTTGTCTTGGAAGTTAAATTGGGAAATATTGCATTCTCTGAGATGATAAACTCTGTAGAAGATAAATTATCATGAGAAATAGTTTTAATTGATTTACCATAATAAAAGTTATGTGACTTTGAAGTGCAAATGACACATTAAAATGAAGCTACAGTATGTTGATAATACAGTGGCTTCTTTGTTAATGGATTTACTGACACTGCAGATGCTTGTAGAAGACTTGTCCTCTAGTGTTAAGTGAGAAACACTGATGGAAATTGAATATACACTGTATTTAAATCAAAGCTTAACTCTCCTTTTTCTGTGAACTCTACACAGATCTCAACAATGTAATACACATAACAATAAAAACACATGCAATATGAAAATAGCTTGAGTCTGAAATTTTAACGTTAGGTTTGGAATGCAGTTATCCTGAGTTTGTCATTGCGACTGCACTGAAGCCCCAAGAAAATCATTAGTCCCAACCTCAATTTCCCCACTTTCAAAACTGAGTCAAGAAAACCACTTTTATGCTCAGAGGTGTTGGCCAATCGCTAACCAATGCTGTGTCTTATCTTCAGAGATATCTAATGTTCAAAAGCAAGGAAAATGCACATACATCCTGATCAGCAATTCTTATAAATGTTCTCTTTGTATCTTTGTAAGGGTAAATAAGATGACTAAGAAACTTATAAACCCATCAGCATAAACCAACACAACTTGTTTTCTCATTGTTTTCTCACACCACTTATCTCTGTTATCTTTGACTATATTATGCAATTATTCTTCTTCCTTCATCCAGATCTTTTACCTTCTTTTTCTTGTGATTTTACAGTCTTATTCCCCATTCCCAATATTCTACTCTTTCTTAAATTCTTTCTTGCTTGTGAACCTTTAATTTTCTTTTCTTGAGAAATGTCTTTCCTGCTTTCCTTTAATAGTGACATATATTTTCCATCTCTAGAGGTCCCCTCCAACTCTGAAAATTCCATGATTCCATGATTATTTCTCTGACCTATTCTCGGCTGCTGTAAGTCTTATCCAACTTATTCTTTACCTAGTCCTACATTCTCTTTCTTATACACACAACTCCCTTCCTTATGAGATTTCCTTTTCGTCTCTTTTTTTTTTCCTTATCAGTTCTGAATTCTAAGTTCAGAAATACAGTAAAAAAACTTCTGATATCTTATTATCCTCTAAATTTTGAACAAAAATAATTTAATAGCTGTCTAAACTATTTTTAATCCATTTGTGTAAGAATCTCTAAGCACTCCATCTACAAGTGTGTAGTGTGTTAACTTTGGCTGGCCACCAGGTGCCCACCAAGCCACTCTGTCACTCCCTTTGCTCAGCAGGGCAGAGAGAGAAAATAAGATGAAAAAGCTCATGGGTCAAGATAAAGATAGGGAGATCACTCATCAGTTACTGCCATGGGCAATACAAGCTTGGCTTGGGAAGGATTAATTTAGTTTATTGCCAATAAATAACAGAGTAGGATAATGATAAATAAAAATAAAAATAAAACCACCTTCTCTCCACTGTCCCTTCTTCCCAGTCTCAGCTTCACTCATGAGTCTCCTGACTCCTTCCCCTAAGCAATAAAAGGTGATAAGGAATGTGGGTTGAGGTTATTACTTAACACTGTGTCTTTGCCACTCCTTCCTCCTCACTTTGTTCCCCTCTTCAAACATGGGGTCTTGTCCACAGGAGTCCTTCACAAATTGCTCCATCATGGGTCTTTTTCATAAGATGAAGTCCTTCAGGAATAGACTGGTCCAGCGTGGGTCCCCCATAGGCCACAGTTCATGTCAGAAAACCTGCTCTTGTATGGCTTCCTTTCCATGGATCAGAGATTCTGCCAGGAGCCTGCTCCTGCGTGGAGTTCCCTCAGGGCACATCCATTTGCTCCGGGGTGGGATGATCCATGGGTTCTTGGTTGGATACCTACTCCACCTTGGACCTCCATGGGCTCCAAG
>JAOXNG010000001.1:172679689-172699682 GCA_028566535.1 Scolopax minor | reverse complement strand
TTATTTCGGCTTGTAAGACAATTGAAGAATGGGAACTATACTCAGCAGCTGCTTTTAAACTGTGTGTAAATTGTTTTGTATAATCACAAAACTCTGTATGTAAGAGCCGCTGAGTAGGTAATACATCCTTCCCTGAAGGTTTCTAATGATGGATTTCAAGACATTTTTCAAGTCTCAGTATCACATGAGCCAAGTCCCAAATGGCTTATAACAGTCCACAAAGATCAAACAGGGGAGGCGTTGAAGCGAGCTGATGAAGGGAAACAAACAGACCACAGGTTTTTTGATGACATTGCTAGATTGCATCCTTTCTGAAGTTCTTTTCTCAGCTAAGATGACATTAGATGTTCTTTTTTGTACAAATCAGGCTTTTGAACAGTCTTTGCAAAAAAGTTATGGACTGTATGAGTTGCAGATAAATCTGTAATACCCAAGATGGATTCTGCTGTGCAGAAAGGGGATTTGTAGTACCTGCCTCCATACTTTTAGAACAGTAAAAGAAAATTATACCCCTTTTGATATTGTTAAACTGCCTCAAAATGGGATCCTTAGGACTAAATTACAAAGACCTTTCCCTCTCTTTTGCTGATCTATACTTCAGGGAAAATACTGACAGAAGGTTTCTAAGCAATCTGCCTCAAATTCTCCATGGGATCTGGCAAATTTTGGGGTGGCATTCTTTGGACTTTTTAGTTCTGTACCTTGCCAGCCTCTCTCTCAGCTGAAAAAAAAAAAAAAAAAAAAAGCCTATAAAAGCTACTGCTTCTTTACCTTCAGGCCAAGTCTTGAAGTGTTAAAGCACAACTCCTAGTAACATGGATTACAATAAAATCTGAGTTTCTTTATTTCACTTTCACTGCTAGTTTATAACATTGGGACCCAAAAGGTTGTTTTGCAAACTTAAAGAGGACCAAGTGTCCAGTAAACTTTTTAATACCATGTGAAATTTGAAAGCCTTAACAGCAGAGGTTTAGTAGTAGTGTCTTACAATGCTTGGGCATTTAATGAGTTGGATTTTATGAGTCTGTTTTTCTTGACGGCAATAAAAGGATATATGAAAGGGTCAAAGATAGAAAACTGTAGTACAACGTATCTTGCCAGGGTTACATACAACACATTTAGCATTTTCCCAAGGGAAGTATGGGTTAGATCTGCAGACATGGAGTATTCTGGGTGATTTTTAAAGGCCTTCAAATAAAACATGGTACTGTAGATCTTCTTTTGTGAAGAGAAGGTGGAGGCGAAGCAGAGACAGACATTGGCAGGCATCTGCAACCTGTACAGTTCAATGCACAAATGCAATCCCAAAGCAAGTTGGAAGCCCCTGGCTCTAGAGATGTGGTCCCCACTCCTTTTATGTCATGACCTTTGTTTTCCATTTTTCTCCCATGCAGTATAAACATGTGAATGAGATCAAAACTTGTATAGCTGTTCTCTAGGCTGCCATGTGAACTTCCAATTACCTAATTATTGGCTGTTACTAGTATTGTTGCAGTTATCATAGAGTTATCTCTGCTCTGGAGACCTCATCTAGAGACAACAGAAGCAGAAGTGTCCCAGAAATCCCAGGCAGGTGGCTGGTTTCCTAAGGCAGTATGGATCAGTCTTACTGAAGTTAAATTCCCATGTAATTCATTTTCTTTATATCTATGAACTCTCATCTCAAAGCTTTCTTGACACTGCATTGCCTCAGAAAGATGTTCCCAAAATGTATTGGAGAGATACAATTAAGGAACATGACAACAGCTTGTGGAAAACAACACCCCTCTCATCCTCTTGCCAGTGGGATATATTTCTGTAATAACTCAGAAGCTTTTGATCCCTTTTTGTTGTCCTTCACTTTTGAGAAGGGGGAAGCTTACCATTTTGTGTATTATTAAGTAAACCCAATGTGTTTTCAATGTCTTTTGTTCATTATTAAATGTGAAACTCTTGGAAATAACTGGAATGTGGAGGTATGGCAAGCCATGCAAAAAGCAAATATGTCTGGTCATCCCAGACACCCTTTTCCTTCTGCCAGTGTCCCACACCTTTTGCAAAGCCACATACTGAAATTAGCACATATTACCTGTGCTAATGCCATCTCCAATGGGTTTAGACGTGCACTGAATCAACACCATTACAATGGTAAGCATACTGACTGCTGACTCTTGGCATCAACCCCATGGAGAACTGGGTTTGAGCAGTGGTCCTTCACTCTTCAGGGAGTAGCCTTCACTGTTCTTGACCTTGACTGTGCCTTGTCAAGCAGCAGATGCTACAAGACTGCCTCCAGCTACCAGCGGCTGGGTGATGACTAAATGGGACTTCTTCCTTCTTCCAGGACCAGCCTCTCATCGCCAGTCACAAACCCACTGTGCTGGATCTGCTGCCCCTGGCGATCCTTGCCTCTCCGTCTGGAAGCCACTGGGCTTTGCCAAACCCCAGATTCATGCGGTTTGGCACCCTCTGTTCATCAGGAGCAGGAGTTCCATCCAACACATACTGCTGCATACATGTCAAGCAGCAGCTGCAGTGAGGACTGGGCCAGAAGCTGTCCCACAAGCTCCTCTTTAAGCTTCAGGAGGTGGGTTAGTAGCCGCAGGGACAGGGTGACGGGAATGCTGTGTGCTGGGAGAAATAATGAGCCAAACATTTGCCTGAAAAGGAAGGGAGGCAGCGGGAGTTTTACAAGCTGCAAGGGAGGTAAGGAAGAGGCCAACAGAATAAACATGATGTATTTTAAATACTCATTTCTCCCAAAATATGTCCTCCCCCCCTTCCCCTGTTTGTAGCCCTGCTTTTCAGGGCTGGAATGATAACCTCTGTGCCTGCTATTAAGAAGACAGTGCACAGGTTTTATTTCAGTCCTCAGCATGACCCAGAGGCAAGCATGCGTGGGAACACAGAGGGAGAGGGCTGAGGGGGACAGACAGCTGCCTGAATTGTCCTTCTGAAACACTTTTGCCAAGATGTGGTGCAACATCTTATTTTTCTTGTTATTGCTACCATCCATTACACTAAGTCTGCTTATGTTCATTAAACATCTTCTGTGCAGCCTAAGGATGCAAGGGATGGTGGGGGCTGCTCCCGAGGGAATTAGCCACAACATGGTCCCTGCAGCTTCCAGGGATGCTGTAGCCCTTCTGGGAATTACAAACCCCCCGAGCACCCATGTGGCTGAGGCTAGGGTGGGGAAGGGCTGGTGCAGAGGGAAGGAGGTAGGGGTGGGAAGAAGTGAATTGCAACACTCACACACCCCCAGCAACATGGGCCTTTCTCAGCAGTAGAAAGAACCAGCTTTCGCCTCCACCCCAGCCCAGAGAGGCTGTGGGAAGTACAGCCAGCTTGTTTCCTGTAAACAGGCTACTGTTCCCAAAGCTGTGGCAGAAAGACAAGCCACTGAAACACAAACAAGTCCAAGATTGGGACAGGTGCCACTATTGGTGATGGGCTGAATGGCTTAACTTCTCCCTATACTTCTGCAGTGCACTCCTTCTCTCATGCTTTCACCCCCTTTGCCCTTTGCTTTAGCTGTAGGACAGCTTTCTTTTCCCCTCCCATTGACCTCCTTTCTAGGTCTTGGCACAAGAGGGACCTTTGCAGCTGCAACCTTATGGTACAATCACAGGCATTGTCCACCCTTTGCAACCTTCACGAGCTGCCCCTGGCTGATGATCAGGACCCCTGTGATGTGATAGCTAAACCCAAATTGGCCTTTTCCTCATATCTTTCCATTTTTGGGAACAGGGCAGAGGGTTATGTAGTTGTACATATTTCATCCCAGGCTGAAACTTGGCAGATAAATTATCTTCTGAGGAATATTTTTAAAAAGTAGCTAACATTGCATTACATACAACCAAGCAAATCCTCCTGCCCATCTGTCTCCTCTCCAGCTTCTCCTCACTTTAGTCTGACAGTGAATTCAGACATTGGAGGAAAGGAGGGGTCGGGCTAAAGTCATTACCACAGTAATGATCCATCTAGTCCATGACAATGATCCATCTAGTCCCACATCCTGCTCCTAACTAGGTAGCAACAAGTGGTTTGGGGTCACTAGTCACTGTCAGCTCCTAAAATTTCTCATAGGCCATCACGCCTTCTTGTCTCACTCTCAGTTGAAAGCATGAACCAGGTGATACAGCCTTTGACACTAGCTGTGGCTCACAGTTTATGCATTTCTGCTTTAAGGGAGAGGCAGATTGCCAATGCCAGTGGTAGCTGATGTTCTTCTTAAAACCTCAGCTCCTGAACTCCTTACTGTTACCAGATAACTGTTTTCATTATAAATTTGGTGTGCACACAGACATCAGGATTTTTTACAAAAGTCTGATGACATGAACAAAAATAATCCAAATATCAAAGTGTAAGCAAATGTATCTTGAATAGGCTTATTCAAAAACTGTATTTTTTTTCTGTCAAATTGTGTGATTTTTGCTAGTGTTCCTCCTAGCAAAATCACATATTGCTTGGTAACATTAGGGAGATGATGAGCTGGCAGGAATACTAGTGAATTCCCCAAAGGAAAGACATGGAGCCTTTGTCTTCCACTAAAGCAAATTCAGGGAACCTGGTAACATTACATCCTATAACTGCGCAATGCTGGACAACCTATTGGAAGCCAGACAATCTCAGTGTATAGGAAAAAGGAAAATAGGCTCAGGCTCTTGGCTGCCTGAAAAGCAGGTGGATTTTTTTTTCACTGATTATTGAATTTTAACCTTGTTCTGTACATATGTGGTTGGTAAAGAAGAGACAGGTTCTCCTTTCTTGCTTCAAAACCAGAACATAGGTGAGATATGAATTCAAGAAAAGAGAAAAGAAAAGAAAAAACCCAAACCAAAACACATAGGATTATTTGTGTTTGTTTTATTGATCACGTCATATTTTTTGATAATATAAATCCTGCTCTTGGATGTCAGTGGCTAGCAATTTTTGAATGAAGCTTTCTCTACTTGACCTGGATGGGCCTCCAAAGTAATGAAAAAAGATGGTGCCATCTCCAGAGCCCCTGGGTTCATACTTCCCTTCTCTGGCCTCTATGTTCCCTATTTTCTGTTGCTGAGAAGAATTAAGACAAGCTCTGTCACCATGGCAATGCAGAGTTGTACCTGTTTAGGAAAATGTATAAGTGCTTACAAATAAACCGTTCCAAGTCAAAGCTTGCCATGAGAACCTTAGGTTTCTCTCCTTAATGGCAGATATTGAGTGTCAAAGACATTTCAATATGACTAGTGTAAAGAAAAGCTGATCAGAGCATGGCCAAAAGACCTTCCTGGGGGCAAACTGAGAAATGGTCAATGAGGAGCAACCAAAGCACACCCTGACTCAGAAGAGGCCATGAAACCCAACCCTTAGGTGTGGGTGGTTCACTGCAAGGTGCACTTATTTTAAGATTAGGCCTGAGACCATCAGAGGTGGTAAATGCAGCACTGAAAAATGAGGTCAGTGGGAAAAACCAAAGGTGCGAAGTCTGTTGTTGCACCCAAGAGGGTGCAAAGTTGTCCCTGAGAGCTGCAGATCACCTCTCCTAGAGAGGAAAGAGATGCAGAAACACTTGGAAGCCTTCAGAGAGCACACTAAGTAAAAATGGTGAGAGGGCTACCTCTTGCTCTGCTTGACGAAAGAGTGGAGCCAGGATGGGTTTCTCCCCCATCCTAACCAATCCTTTCTGCTCTTGCTTCAGAACAGTCTCTAAAGAAAGCTATTTCCTTCCTTATCACCTGGCATGGATCTGGGGACTTCCCTCAACCTTGATTGACCTTTGATTGAAAGGATGTCTCCTATCCAGTGCCTTGGAGGTTCTCCAGGTACCTCTTGCTTTGCTTTTCAGCAGGGATTACACAGGATACTACAGCTTGATCTGTCATCTCCACTGAACACAGTAAATTGTGAGTGTACCTTAATATGTTTTCTTCCAATGAGAAAACCAGGGCTTACTGTTCCAGAGGATTTCAGGCCTCTCCCTGAAATAAGGAACTCCGCATCTTATCATGTGCATCTACTAGGATATATTTGCTCCATACTCACCTAGAATGTGAGGCTGCTGTACTGCCTGTGCCTATGGATTTTTTCTACATTAATGCTGAAGTTCTGAAGTTTTTATGTCTTTTTCTTTTTTCTTGTACCTCTAAGAGGAGATGATCCTTCACAGGAAGGATGACAATTTTGTTTGGTTGATTGGTTGGTTTCATTTTGGATGCCACAGTCCACCATTGGACATATGGAATGCTAAAATAATCCTACCTTTGCTCACACATTGTGACCCAACCAAAACCCTTAACTGGGCAAATTCAGGGCCTCTGAGACTGAAAATAAACAGCTGGAGAGTTGGCTGGAAGGAGAAGCCCTCCCTCTTGCCTTCTATCCACAGGTCGCTAAGCCAGATGGGGCTGACAATGCATAGAAGCTGCTGATTCTCAAACCAGTCCTGTCAAGGTGGGATGCTGAGGAGGAGAGACAAAGTCTATTTGTGTGCCACCTTTTTAAGTATTCAGAGTTCCTTTCATACCTGTGCTGCTTTCTGCCATGAGACAGAGCAGATCCCCTTTGCAGGATGCTCTACAGCGAGCAGGCACATAATGAAAATTGTTACCAGCTCTGGCGCAGCTCAGTATAAACTAATCGCATAAACGAATAATTCAAACTCATGCCAACAATACCTCTGAAAAGCACTGCAAAGCAGCCTCCGTCATTCTTTCTGCAGCTCTGAAATGCAATCAAGAGCATCATGTAAAGTACAGGCCACAAGAAAACATGTCTGGACCATTATAGTTAAAATCCTGAGTAAGAACCAAAAGATTTGACCTTTGAAATGCATACTGTCTCTGGTTTGGAATGGCTTCATCTCTAAATAAGAATTGTCCATGTCTGGCAGTATGTAGAAATATACTGTTCTGACTCAGGAGGCAGGCAAAATAGCAGGAAATGATTCTGTTTAAAAATTAGACCATAAATTTAGATATAGGCTGTTCCAATCCTGGCATGATTTGTTACAAGTAAATCAATGTATTTTTAGCAGATATCATGAAACAAAAAAAAAACACCAAACCAACAAAAAACAAAACCAAACTGAAAAAAGAGGGAAAGAAGAGTAGAAATAAAGTTTTATGGAGGAAACTAAACAGATGCCAGTTTGTGTTAACTGTATCATAGATTTAAAGTCACTGGTCCTCCAGCCTATTGAGACCTGCCTTCTGAAATATTCAGTACAATCAGGTGGAAGGAATTCAGCACAGAATCTTGCATCTGGCTGAGACTTGTCACTGTCTCTCCAGCTGTCCCTGCCCTTGACACTTGTACCTTTCCTGTGTTTAAAGGGGGCAATTTGGGAAAGGAGGCAAAGCTAACCTCCCAGACCAGAAAGCTGCATGCCCAGAACAGGCTATGACTCTGCTGCTGAAGGTCAGGGAGACAATGCCTGGTGCAAGCACAGAAGTGCAAAGGCTTGGAGCAGGTAGTGAAAGCCACTGGGGCCTAGGAGAAAGGATCAGGGGCCTAGAGGGCAGAGCAGCAGGCCTAGGCTTCATGTTGGCATGGGCAACCAGGTGTTAAACATCTGTAACTAAGTGCCTAATGTCCTAACCAGCAATAGCCCAGTACCAAAGGATAATGGGGATCCATACTAAGCATTGCCGAAGGGGCAGCTCCACAATGTTCATTCTGCTTCCATTGCTAAAGCCCCCTCATCAGCTGACCAGTTATATCTTAGCAGGAAACAACGCTGTGTTCAGGTCACCACAGTGAGGGTATGTTATGACAGCTGGAGAGGAACTTCCTGAGAAAATTACACTGTTTGATGGGATGTAGCTGGACAGTCTGAGATGAGGGAATCCCCATTTATAGTCTACATCTACATCCCCAGGATGAATCCCACAACAGGAAAGCAAAAACCCACTTAAGAAAATATCCCAGATCTGGGAGAGGATTTGGCAGAGTAAATGTTTCCGAAGGTCAGATTCCAGAAATCTGGTTAAAGTGAAGTCCTGGAAAAATATCCAGATCTGCTGATATTCATCATGGAAAGGTGGTTTGTGTCACCCAGAGGGGTGGGGAAAGCAGAGGATGAGCCCAGAACATGATTCATTTGGCACTATCTTCATTTTTTCTGTTGGAACCTTGCTAAAATCTATGCAGCAGGCAGGGCTGTATGCCCATCTCTGGTCCTCTGTCATGCAGAGTATGACAGGAGCAGTACAGTCCTGGCCTACTGCAATGCAGCCTGCAGTAGAAGATGATGGAGCTGCCCTGATTCACAGCAAGGAAAGATCTAGCCCAGCAACTGCTGAAAAGTGTAATTCAGAGTCCAGTTTCTAAGAAGTATCTTGCAAAGAAAAGAAACAGCAAAATTGCTGGGAGAATGTAGCTAGGTAGAATACTATTTCCTCTCTTTGCATTTAATGAAAATACTGGTTTTAGACTGTACAAATAGAACATTTCTAGCAGCCATATGCAGCTAGGTCCTTGCTTTTCTGTTCTCTTTGCCTACCAGTATATTTCCATGTAGCTCTCCGGCTCTAGAAAAAGGCTAAAAATCCAAATTAGACCCATACAAAGTGACTGTCTCATACTTAGATTGCCTTTAGACCGCTTAGATTTATGCCTGTGCAATGCAAATAGTACCAAATGAGCAATAATATTTGTAACACAAGCATTTGTAAGGCAACAGCCAAGAATTACAGCAGTGGAAAGAGCTTCACAATCCTATTGTAGAAAGAAGTAAAACATTTTACCATCTCAGAGAGCATGTCTTTCCTCGTTGTTGGTCACGTCATATCCATCTTAAGCAGACCCAGCAATACTAGAGGAAAATAGGGAAAGAACATAGCATCAGAGCTGAGGTCAACATCTGGATGGACTTAGGCTTCACAAAGGAATTCACTGACTCATTGGCACATGTGAGGACTGTCATCTCCTACAGTGCTGAACATTTGAGGTCCTAATGACACTAGTGGTACAGTACTTACATTTTAAGCATTTTATTGAACAGCTTGAGGTTATTTGGTTTATAAAAACCCCAGACTGTTTCCTCAGAAAGCCCTGGGGCTCTGACCTAGTAAAGTTCATGTTGCTGAAGGCAGGGGAGGAGTCCTACTTGCACTTGCTAATGGATAAACAGTAGAAAACATGAGTGGCAACTGAATATCTGAATGCAGGTGGCTGTATATAATCAATACAGCTAATAATAAGTAATGACATTTTTAAGTATGTGAACATGATGCTGCAAAATAACTTCCATTAAATGTACAAGGGCCCAACAAGGAAAAACAGGGTGCACTAATCATAAGCATAAGCACAGAAAAAAACATCAGCCATCTAACAATCAATTCCTGCTACTGGGCTATGCTATTGTGGTGTACTCTACCATATTACTCATTTTATTGAGTATCTCATCTGTATCATCATCCTGCCCTGAGTCTGAATAGAATACATGTCAGAAATTGTAAGAATGATTCCCTTAGAGATTTCCCCCTACCTTATCTTTTTCAGAAGGTTTTGTCAGATCTGAGGATATTGTAGAAGAGGTCTTATTGTCTGTTTTCTTTCTGGTTCCTGCATGACTATATCAAGGCTTTTGGCTTTACAGAGGTACCTGACAAGCCCACAACTCCAGGTATATAGATTATTTTAAATTGCTCTTTAGTTTTATGTAGTTAAATCAACAAGGCCAAAGGCTTCAGGCAAACAAGGAATTTTTCCATTGCCTTAATTTTGCTAGGCAATGCCATCTGAGATGTCCTAAGATATATTTCCTCATCTTCAACTGATGTTCCCAAGCAGCCCATCTGCCAGCTCCAAATGAAGAACTTAGTTTTGCTTAGTCACCATGTTTAAACACCTGAACTTCTTAACCACTTTCTACACAAAAGCAATTTTCTTCAGTCTTCTGTCAGTAGTATTGTATAAGGGTAGCACAAGCTCCTGCAAAAACTAAACAGAAGTGATAAATTAGAATGAAGGATATAGGATGTGGTCTACTATTTCAGACTCCTTATTACAGAATAACTCCTGTTTCTATGGGTATCTCTAGGGTTTACTTGCTTACTTTCTCTCAATACTTTTGTATTATTTCATCTGGTTCTCTCCCAAATATACACAAGGCCTGCACAGCAAGCACTCAGCACTTCGATTTCCCTTCAGAATTCATGTGATCCCAATGCTGCCTGGCATATGACTTGCATCTTTGGCAACAACTCTTGTTTGAGATGTATACTTCAGAAAAATCTGAATGCTCTGTTATATTTCATCATACTTCTGTAGCAGCTCAAACACTCACTGGTTTAAAAAAAGTTTACCCAGGAGAAGACCAGCATGCTGAAATACTTTTACAAACTGTAGGAATAGTATCTTGTGATTATAGAGTCTAGAATTTCTCAGATATCAAAAAGAGATCTATCAATCTGAGCCATATGTACACCATTGTGTATTTATTTTGTCCATGTCATGGTTAGGTTACTAAAAGCCAAAGAATTCTAATTTTATTTTATTTTTTTCCCAGTTCAGCCCAAGCAGTGACATCTAGATGCCTTGGAAATTATGTCAGCTGGGGTGAGAAACTGATGATGGAAACAGCTATTCCTCTAATACAATTCAGCTGCAAATTCAGAAGCTCCCATTGTTGCTTTATAAGACCTGTTGCCTTGGACAACATGGGCAACGTCAGTGAAGGATTTCAGAATAGGGGAAGGAAAAATCAACTACATATACCTGACCACAGGCTTCCATGAAACCCCCACTGTTATAACAATCCTTCTTAGTTTATTGGGGAAAAGAGCTTATATTAGATTCTATAAGCATAGAAACTTTTATTTCCTGCTGCTCCAGACATTGCTGTCCTGTTTCTACCCCATCACAATTCCTGTTTTTGAATACATTTGCTGTTAACACTCTCACCTGTTCTCTTATTATAGTCCTTCTCTCACAATAGTGCTATACAATTCAGAAGGAGTTAGATATTCTAATATTTTTTCTTCTATTATTTTTCTCTATCCGCTGTACTGCATGTTCTCAGGTACTTGAACACAAAGATTACTCTAGTATGGCCATAAGAAAAAGTTATATCTCTGCAGGCCTTTTCAGAGAAACAAGTCACAAAATGGAAGCGGCCTTACACTGCTAAGAGTTGTACACTCTCTTCATACAAGCAGCAGGTTAAAGCATTAGGTTCTTGTTAATAGGACAAGTCAGCTCCTAGCATGCATGCTATGAATTCTCCATTCCATGTTTCATTGATCATGCAGAATTATAGAATCATAGAATCGTTACCACTAAACCTCATCACTATACCTATGCATCTTTTAAATACCTCCAGGGGTGGTAACTCAACCACTTCCCTGGGCAGCCTATTCCAATGCTTGACAACCTTTTCAGTGAAAAAAATTTCCCTAATATCCAATCTAAACATCCCCTGGTACAATTTGAGGCTATTTACTCTTGTCCTATTGTCTGCTATTTGGGAAAAGAGCAGGGAGTTCAGTCCTCTAATGTAGCACGCGAAGTTATATGTTAAAGGGTCTGAGTAACTTTGTGTATGTACTAAGTAATTATTAGAAATCCTACAATTTAAATTAGTTATGTGCATAAGAAAATATTCAATTATGTTTTAATTTTTTTATGTATGTCATAATTTCCAGATAACATTTTTTTTGCCTAATAAACATTGGCAAGTCATTGTTTGCTTTTTCCATTTTCCTCTGAGTAAAGATGTCTTTTGCAAAAGCTGTGCATTACTATGTAATCTACATTACTAGTAATGTAGATTACAATATAAGAATGAAAAAAGAGAATATGTGACTGTAAAAACTCAAGTATAAAACAGTCTTATGTAAATACTTTCGTCTTTGTGGCACTAATCTTTTGTTTTCATTTTATAACTGTAAAAACAAAATTCAAAACACAGTTCTCTCCTCTAATGTGAATAGAAAATGGTTAGAGGAGGAAGCTCCAAGACTGAAAAGCAACAACAAAATATTCTTGAAAAGGAAAGCTTTTTCAATATGCTGTATTATAGTTTTTTCTTCCTAAGGCATATTTACTTATGGTTTTGATATTGATATATATTTCTGCCTTTGAAATGTGATGATCTAAGAATTGCAGTGAGCATGATTCCTGAAGTTTTGAAGCTGAAATTGAATTGCAGTAAAAAATAAATACAGTATTTTTAAAGTAAGTTATGTCTGGTATCTACATACTGTTTACCATCTTCCTGAATTTAGGTGTCTTTAACAGTATCTTTCTTTGTGATGATTCATTGTTGTTAACATTTTTATTGTCTACTTTATTATGTAAAAATAGTATAAAATTTATGTCATAAAAAAAGCTAAAATAATCCTTTTGTTTAAACAGACAGAGGAAATCCTTTTCTACATGAAAGAGGAATGAAGAACATTTTATATTTCAAGGAACCTCTCTCATTTTGAACATACTTAGATGTGTCACAACATCTCTCCAAGATAAAATATTGTCAGGCATTTTCATGTAGTTCAATGATATGAAAATATGTTTCCACAGCTGAATGACACATTTTCTAGATCAGCTGTTCAGACAAGAGTCTCAACTGGGGGCAATAGATGAGGTTCTAGGATGTCTCCATGGCTGGCAATATAAGGCATCTTGCTAAAGTTTTAATTGGAAGACTCTTTGAGTTTTGTTAAGTCCAGCATTGCGCTTTAGAATCTCTGTCACCATTCAATTTTATTTCGGGGGTGCTTGGAAAAATGAGGCCTCCTAATGTATCTGAATGTATCCTAATGTTCAATGAATAGAGAAAGCTAAGCTTTGTGTTGATTTCCCTGGAAATTCAAGATACATTTTCTCTCTCATTGAAGTGAACTACCAAGATTTACAAGCAATAAAGAAATCAGCATCCCAAGCTTTTTGCACTTCAGACTAGCTTGAACTGGATAAAGAGATTTGACATTTCATATCTCATTCAGAGAGTCTTCTAATGTCAGAAAACTGTATGATTTGTACCATATGGGCTTGCAAACTGAAAGTTACTGCGACGTCTTAATGGATGTAGAAAAGTGCATTATCATGAGCATCTCCCGGTATTGAAGTCATGTGGGAAAATATGGTATTTGATAATTTTTTCTGCATTTCTTAGCAAAAAATTATATTAATATATGTGAAATTCAGTACAATTAGTGAAATTCATTTGTACCATTTTGCCCAATGCAGGATTAAAAAAATATTTTAAGGAACCCACACATATATGAAAAAGGTTAATTTACACCTAAGAACACCAGTAAAGGTCTTTTCGAAATAGTGCCAAAAATGTCTTAAGGTTGTATATTCCTCGTATTTCACGACACTCATAGTATTGAAATATGAGCCCTGTGGCCATAAGAAATTAATAAAATGAACTCAGGAAGTCTTTATTGTGTTATATCTTATATTTTATTTTACTGTATTTTCCTAGAATATAAATAAGCAACAAAGATGTTAATTGCATTAATCTGAGAATGGGAAAGGATAAGGGAGACAGTCCATTACCATCTTCACCTATTCAGTGGTTAATCCAGATTAAGTAGAGTTTTTTAATCCTGTCAAGAGAAATGAACCAGTACATGCTTCAGCAGAAATTCCTAGTGGTAGTACAATCAACAGGGAAGCATCAGTTAAACAGTTAATGGAAACATGATGAAGTGAATGTGAATCCATAAATGTACTTGCCTGAAACAAACTTTAAAAAGAAGTCGTACTCTTTTGAATCCTTGTGGTTTATTGTACTGATTTTAAAATCAGTTTTCCTCAATTAATGTAGTATTTCTTGCCTGTCAAGTTCATGGCTGGCAACAGAATTCCGGAAGTCTTCAATACATTATATATTTACTCTATAACTATAAGTAGCATGTTGTCAAATCTGCAGCTGGCTACCTTTTCAGTGGCATGTTTCACTGCAGTACTATCAGCAAGTTCTTGAATTAGAAAGTTTTGCAGTCTGTTAAGAAGACTGAAATAAGAGAAAGAGGACAAAATGGATAGTTACATATAAACAAAATGCAGAAAGCCTGTTCTTCCTCACTGCCACTTGGAGCCTTAAGTATAATCATAAAACTATAAACATATAACCATATGTTCCTACAGCCATAATCCTAAAGTTATATGCCATATCAGAAATTTCTTCATATTATGTATATTTAACATAGTTATCCATAGGAAGAAATACTCTAGAACCACACAAATTTCAAATATCAAGGAATTATATATACCTTATACAAAAGTAAATTAAATCATCAGTTCAATGATTAATATGATCACAATAATTGCTAAATCTATGAATTTAATAAAGGCCAGAGACAATAAAGAGCTTGGCAATATAGGGTTAGACTGAGCAATTTGTAAATTAGAGGCAATAGACTTCTGAGGGGTTGCTAAAACCCAAAATGCAGTTTATACTAAGAGTCAACAGGTGGAAAATGACATAAAACAGATCATAGGCCTCCATCCTCACAGTTAAGTTTACCCATCAGGTATCAAATTCTGGTTCCTTATACACGTATTTTCAGGAAGAATTCAAGGCTCCCAGAGAACTCATTGAAATGACATCCAGAAAACACTTTAAGTAAAATCTGAGAGGGAATTTTCTAGATCACAATTTCCAGCATAAAACTTTAAGGCTGTGCAAATTCCTTTTTCTTGGATCTGGCCCTACAGGTCCATCTACTGAAATATAATAAAGAGAAATGAATGGAGACAGTGGTCTCATAGCAAAGGTACTACACATAAAATACAGGTATTAACTTAAAGTCTTTTACTGAGGGCCACTTACAACAAAGCCTGGTAGATTCAGAACTATAAAAATTCGAAGTAGAGTAATGCTTCTTATCCATAAAGAGTACAGTAATAGTGTTACAAGCTATAGTGCTTTTGATCATTATTGTAAAGCATCGCAGTATCTATTCATAAAGGCTAGTTCTTGATTCACTACTCTGTAACACCAGCTTTTATGCCTCTGTAACGACTCTAAGGGTTTTCCTTTTCAATTAATTTAGTACTTGTGGCAGGTGCCAGGTTGCAGAATCCAAGGCTCATTACTCAGTCACAGAAGTAATTTCTCAAAGTCTATAGGTTTCCCCGCTGCACAGCAGCTGACCTTGCCCTGTTTGGTCTTTAAGTGTTGTTGGATGTAATTGAGGCTGCCTAAGGTGGAAGCATGCAGCACTGAGGAATCAAAGTGGAAAACCCATATCTCTGTCCCTGGAATGCTCTTTACATGGCCTATCAATATTCTTAATAGGAATAAGAACAACAACCAGAATAATAATTTCAACATATCTTAGCAGCAGAAACCAGAACCCATTAATATATAGTTTTAAGTTAAAAAAAATGAACTGTGAAGCAGTTATCTAATCACCTTGCATTGTTAGAAAAACGGGCTATTTTTAACAGGCAGGCAATAGAAAGTTCTCCACAAATATATTCCATATCCTTTGGATGCATGAAACGAGGACGTAGCCTGGAATTCAAGTCTTCCATTTCCTAGGCAAGTTGTCCCATCAGAGCCTGTCCTAAAATTACTAGGTTTCATCATAAGTTTAGGAGCAATTGATGGGTTGCTAAAGAAGCAGAGGGGACCAATGCCTTTCCTATTTGCTCTGTATACCAACAGAACAGCACACATTGAATACATGGACTGGATTCTCTTCTCCAGAATACTTGTGTCAACTGGGAAACACTATTTCTCTCCATTGACTTGGATTCTCTCTGTGTGTTTGCAGGCAGTGGGGGAAAAGGGGAAGGGGTGGATTTAAGTTAAAAAATCACAATTATGCAGGGAAAGTAAATTAGTTATGCTTTTGAGCTAGGCGAACTCATCTTTGTACCTCAAATATTAGAAAAAAGAAGTAGAAGCTCTAGTGACATCGAAAATGAGAATCTTTTTAGAGGATTTAAAAGATATTTACAAAGCTAAGAAATTAATCTATTGCATATTAACTAGGAGCTAACTGCAGTGTATCTCATTTATCTGGATTTGATGACCTTATGAAAAACCTCCATGTTTGAAAGAAAGGGGAAAAGTATTTCATGTAAGTGGTGTTTTTCTTCCTAACAGTTTTCCTTCCTAGCACTTCAATTGTGTAAGTTTATCTATGTGTGTGTGTATTTATATATACATGTGAGTAATTTCCAGTACTATGAAAAAGATATTTCATAAAAAATAATAATCTCAGTTGGGAAAAAGCAACTGATTTTGAAATTGCTGACTTGTATTTTTAACTCTGATATCGGGTCACAAGAAGATCAAAATTCATCCTAGCCATCCATTTCTCAAGACCTAATATAGCTACTAGACTGAAAAAGAATTTACTTTTACAGGTATAATAATAACAGAATTATAGAAAGTTTTTTAGGGCAACCTGTTCCAGTGTCTCAGCACCCCCATGTTAAAATATTTTTCCTTATGTCTACTATAAACCTACCTTCTTTCAGTTTAAATCCATTGTCTCTTGTCCTGTCACTACAGTCTTTGGTAAAAACTGTGTCTTCACCTTTCTCATATGCTGCCTATAAATATTGAAAGGACACAATAGGGTCTCCCTCAAGCCTTCTTGTCTTTCTTCTCTTTGGGGCTAAACATCCTCAACTGTGTCAGCCTTTTTTCACAGGAGAGGTGGTCCACCCCTCTGATCATTTTTGTGGCCCTCCTCTGGACCCACTCTAATAGATCCATATCCTTCTTGTGCTAGGAGCCCTGGAGCTGGGTATAGTACTCCAGGTGGGTGTCTCATGAGAGCAGAGTAGAGAGGAAGAAACACTTCCCTTGACCTGCTGGCCACAATTCTTTTTACACAGCCCAAGATACAACCAGCTTTCTGGGTTACAAGTGCATGTTGCCACTCAAGTCCAATTTTTTCATCCACCAGTATCCCCAAGTGCTTGGACGCAAGGCTGCTCTCAATCCCTTTATCCTCCGGTCTGCACTGATACTGAGGATTATCCTGAGCTAGGTGCAGGGCTTGGCCTTGTTGAACTTTGTGAGGTTCACATGGGCCCACTTCTCAAGCTTGTCAAGGTCCTCCTGATGGCATCCCTTCCTTCTAGTGAATCAACCGCACTGCTCAGTTTGGTGTTATCGGCAAAGTTGCTGAGAGTGCACTCAAATCTCATTGCCTATGTCAATGATTAAGATATTAAATGGTATTTGTCACAGTTTGGACCCTTGAGGGACATCACTTGTTACTGGTTTCCACTGGACATTGATCAACTGACGATAACACTTTGGACACAACCATCCCAGCCACTTCCATATCCATCTATCATTCCATCCATCAAACCTGTATCTCTTCAATTCAGTGGCAAGGATGTTGTGAGGGACTGTATCTAAGGCCCTAAAGAAGTCTAGCGTATGAAATCTGTAGCTCTTCCCTTGTTAACCGATGTAGTCATTCTGTTATAAAAGGCTACTAGTTCAGTCTTTTACACAGAGGGTATATGCACTGCCTTGCCCCTCCCTCCTTGCCCGTCCCTCCTGAACAGGCTTCAGTTGTGCAATTTCAGCAATAGTGATTAGATCATAGTTTTCTAGCTGCACAATGGCTCCCAGCTTCTCCTGCTTGTTACCCATACTGCATACATTGGGATAGAGGCACTTTGGGTGGGCTCTTGACCTTGTCACCTTTACATAGGAATACACCCTAAGTTTATTGAGGCACTTCACAAGTTTTGGATCCTAATGCATCAACAGCCTCTGGCTGTTCTCTGTTGCTCAAAACCTCATCCCCTTCCCCTGATAAATCTAGTTTAAAGCTCTCCATACATGTCTGGCCAGCTTGTTGGCAAAGACCCTCTTGCTCCACTTGGTCAGGTGAGTCCCAGCAGCTCCCAACCAACCATCTTCTCAAAGGTAGACTAAGTATTTCCAAATATTTATATAATGAAGAATGGCCTGTATGCTTCTAAGTGTGACTTACCTATCAGTAATGTAGTCTAAATGCATTATGTGCTAAACAAGCTTTTGATAACTAGCATCTTCAGTACATGCAATCAGAATATTTCCAGATTTTGAACTAGAGCTATTCAGTAAATAGTTCATTTGAACTGAAAAAGAACAAGAACAAGAAGGCTTTTCTAGTGTATATAAAAAAAAAACTTTATGTGAGATTTCAAGATTTATTAATTTTAAGTTCTTCAAGGACGCAATCAGAAACCAATCACTTCAGCACAGTAACTAAAGATAATAGTCTCTTTTTTAAATAACATAATTATTTTTAACTACATGTAGGTATTATTTATCGTAAAAAGCAATTAAAAAAATAGAATATTCCAGAAAAACAATTGACTCAGTCTTTCTTTAGAAAAATTGCTAAACAGTAAAAAGAAAAAAAACTTGTCATTTTAAAATAAAGTTTTTGTTTGCTAATTTAAATAATGATTAAAATTGTTCATTTAAATCAGTGAATTTAAATCTAATTAATCCGTCCTACTTTAAAGTAATTATAAGATGAAAGACTTCTTGTAACCATGACATGAAACAGTATTATTTAAAAGGCTAGTTGTTCCACAACACTTTTGCAAACTGTACACCAGAAAGTCTTCTATACAGAAGTTATGTAGATTTATATGAAAGAAAGCTTTTGTTATGTTTTGTTATTCCCTGAGGAGTTGTTTATTCATATATTATATTATAAGCTGATTTTTTTTTTAAGAAATACATTTGGCTTTTATCAGCATTATATCCTTATTGCTGTCTTTTAACCTACATATTAAACCAAACATCAGGAGACCTATCATCTCAGCAGCACACTCAGCAAAAGTTGAAAACCTTAAGAAGAACTTAGGACTTTTAATGATGCAAAGTAATCAAGTAATCAATTGCTTATTTAATCAGATTTTTCCTAATTCAAGTAAAATTAAATAATGTAATGCTATCTCTTCTTCCTACAGTGTAAGGGGGGCTATGAACTTAGAGACAATAGAATTGACCAATCAAGGCTTAAAATTGTTAAAGGCTTCACCAATCTTATGTGAGTGTAATTTTTTTTGTTAAAAACTTCTTCTAACTTAAGGAAATTCAGAGATAAGAGGAAAGAAGTGATGGGTCCGGAACTAGAATGAGTATTTCCTGGGGAGGCAGAAACACTACGATGGGTAGGAGTGTGCACAGAAGATATTTAACCCAACTCTAGGGACCATACCTTACATAGTAATGACTGATTGCTAAAACTTTGAAGAAATGTGACTAGTTTCAGAAATTATATAAAGGGCCTGTAGGTTTCATATAGCTTAGATGGGTAACACAGTTTGCCTGGAGTTATAGAGTATGTTAGGGATAGAAATTAAATTTAAGAATCGAAACTGAGCCAAAATCATAGAAGACCCAAGAATTGGGGTCTAATATAAAATCTAGAGATTGCCATATTGGACAGACAAATATAACTTCAGATCAAGAGTCACTTTTTTTCTCAAGTGTTTTTTGACTATTGAAGCAGCAGTTAGAAACATAAGTAGTGGTTTTGATTTCTTTCATGTTTGCTGTGAAAATGGCACCAGGCATGACATATATTTGGGATACAGCAAGGTGCAGGTCCTGCCACAAACACACACAGTTTCCTATTGCATCCTTCCTATTACGTTTGATCTTCATAATAACTTCTATGAGAACGATTATGTGTACAATCCTCCCTTTATTAAAGGGAGGAAACAGAAGCACTAGTTCTGTCTTGAGTCACTATAACAGAAAAAAAATTTAGGGGTATCCCATGACAGGGTTGAGCCAGTTGAAATAAATGAAATTCACACTGATTTAGTTAAGCTGTGGCCAAAATCAGTTCCATAGATTAGAGATATATTAATGGTCTAGATTTCAAATACTCTAGGATGATAAAAGGAATGAAAATAAACTTGCTTTTCTTTCATGTCTGGAAAATTGTCTGGAATTTGCAGTAAAAGAAGAAAGAAAACACAGGAGTGCATAAAAAATATGCACAGAAATAAAAATGGTAGAAAAGAGCTGAAGAGAATTATGTATTTTCAGTCACTTTTAAACTCAATTGCCATCCATTCATTCAAG